>CM047589.1:6132389-6174092 GCA_026184515.1 Peronosclerospora sorghi | reverse complement strand
ACAAACCTGGAATAGTATGCAGATATATGGTCGCACCTGATTGGATGGTTTTTTGGCCAATCACGTGATATGTACTCGTCCACGACATACTCGTCCACGACAGACCTGGAATAGTATGCAGATATATGGTCGTACCTGATTGGATGGTCTTTGACCAATCACGGGATATGTGTTCGTCCACGACATGTTCGTCCACGACAGACCTGGAATAGTATGCAGATATGTGGTCGCACCTGATTGGATGGTGTTTGACCAATCACGTGATATGAGTTCGTCCACGACATGTTCGTCCACGACAGACCTGGAACAGTATGCAGATATGTGGTCGCACCTGAGTGGATGGTCTTTGGACAAACACATGATATGTGTTCGTCCACGACATGTTTGTCCACGACAGTTCTGGATGAGTACACAGATATACGTCTGTATACAAGGGGATTTTTGGACCAATCAAGTGACAGATCTCTGATACGACATGACCTCTGCAACGTGATACCCTCCAAGTTGGTCGTAGAACCCGATCTTCTATTACGCCTGTTTGGAGCCACGGCTTACGCCGATCCGCGTCACACACTTGCGTAGCCACATTGAAGGGATACAGCCCATACCGCGATTACTGAACCTTACGCCTCCGACTACTACCGCTGTTCGTACTTTTTGACTGAGACGAGATCCTATTGGGTGCACTCAGAGTGAGGATTTACCGGCGGGAACCTCGTTTTCGTACTACGGTGATGTAACGACTCCCCCACGACAGCGCCGAAGCGTTTACCGCAAGCGATCGTATTTTTAACCATTCCTTGGTGACTCGCACCTGATTAGGGTATTCGGTCTCTACGGGCGTTGAACCCGCAATCAACCGCGTGGAGGGATGCCAGCCTTCCCAGTACACCATTTTGGTGCTGGTGGACAATGGTGTTAATCTCCCATTTATAGGGGTTTTACACAACTTTTACACAATTTTACCTGCTACATTAAGCATTCACCTGGACAGCTCGAACGAGAAGGAATTGTTGGAGCTCAACGCCCATAGTTTTAGTATTGGGGCGCAATATGTTGCCGGCGCGAAGGAAATGGAGCCCGTTTTGTCCTCAAGAGTGTAATGATGCAGATACCAGACGTTTTGGTTGCTGGATCAGACCTAAGTTTATCATTGATTGCGTCTTGTGGAGAAGCGGTTAGTTACATACAGACTACAACGCCAAACCAAGTCTGACGTTGTCTTGAAAGCCGCTTAAAGCAAGAAGACTTACAGCGCCAGGCACAAGTTGATACAGATCTTGAACACTTGCAACGTCTTTTGGATGAAATCGATGAAAATGGAAATGGATGAATTAAGCTGGGTGAGCTTCTTCTCTTACTGCGCCGCGTTAAGGTTGGTGACGTGTCGGCGGCATTAACTTATGTCTCATCGGAACTGCATAAGGAGCGTGTGAAGAGGGAATATATTGCGTCTGCACCCCGCATATTTTGTGATTATTATTTCATAGTGGCGACTCGATATGTTTTTTGAACTCGAGAGTACCTGGAAAAGATTGATGAACATATGCAAGAAGAGTGATGTTCCGGGTTTTTGCTACGACTATGAATGAAGATTCTTCACATAAATATCTGAAGTATGGCAATTAAGAAGTAAATGGATTGCTTGCTTTGATCGCCTACGCTGAAGATGCGCAAGGGGCGGTTGTGGTGAAGTGGCAGAAGTTTATGGTGAAGTGTATACGGAAAGTATACATAAAGAGTATACGGTGTCGTAGTCGGCCATGAAGTGAGTTTTCGGTATTGAAGCCAGTCTGAAGTAACCAAGAAGTAACAGGGTGAACAGATACTGGAGGTAGATATAAGATTTCTTAATACTTTTAATATAATCAAATTCCCCCTTAGTGACCAGTCGACCTCCACCCAACAAAACCTTCTCTCTAAACCTATACAAAAACTAAGTACAACCCGAGGACACCTTTAAGTGAACGCGTGTTAAAGCGTGATAAAGATCCTCTGCGATTACCTAAGTTAAGGGGCAGTCTGATTGTTACCAGGAAGTGTCCATTTTCAGTAACTTTTTATTAAGGTTCGGACGTAAGTATCAAGAGCCTGGGAAGTTTAAGCAAGAGAGGTGTATTATATCGCTTCCTTGTGTTGTTTTTGAGTGGAAACCTCGAAAATTTAAGTTCCTTCACGACATAAACGACTAGCCCCACAGTGCATTGCAACCACTGTCGAGAGAAAGGGGGGGGGGGCTTTGTCAAGTAAAATTGAACCGACACCGCTGTCACCTTACACAAAAAATAAAACCGAAAAAAAATAATGTATGTTGTATGGATGGATCACTCACTTTGGACGAGGATCAAGAATATAATAAAATTCAAGAAAAAATGACAAAAGAAGCTACCTCCATTGAGGGTAAGACACGCTGAACTGATGATAAGTGATGAAGTAACAGAGATTTCAGCATGTGTCACACTGGTGAATAAAAATGTGGGAGAATGAGATGGATGGCAACATCCAATGGAAGTAAAACATCATGCAACGCAAGTTCATGTAAATGGGGCTGTGGATGATCTGGAATTACCATTGATGTTGGATTCGGGTTCAAACATATCAGTTTTGCACACAAATGTGGAACGAAAGTTGCAAATAGCAGTTCGGATGTTTGACACTACAACTAGCTTTTGTGGTGTGACGGATAGTACAATTGGAGCAATAGGTGTGGCTACAGTCAATGTTCGCATGGGTGCATCAGTGGTATTCACCTGTTAGATGTGGGTAGCTAGTATTGACACACCACCATTAGCGATACTGGGTACAGACCTTTTGGTCAAGGCGGGTGTAATTCTGAACATGAAGGACTTAAGTTGTAAAATTCCCAGAGAAGAACCATTGCCGCTGATGACACGAGAAGATTTGATGACAGAAGAGTACCTACAGGTACATACACAAGTGATGGAAAGTGCTAGCATGCCGATCAAATGGACCAACGTACATGCAGTGAAGACTGTTGGAGATAAGCCTCCTGCTGTGTATGTAATGGATGCAGTAGATCCAATGAAGGTGGATCAGACGAGATTGGAGAGAGAATTGTACTTACACGAAGGAGTTGAGATGTCGGCTGAAGCTATGGAAGAAAAGCTAGCACTCATTCCAGAAGTAGACAAGAATCCAATCTAACCACCAGATATGACTACTGCAGACATAGGAGAACAAGGAGTCACCACTAAAGAACAAGAAGATAATGTACGTGTGGAGAAGCGAAGGCAAAATTTTGGTCACCTTCTGTCAACGGCGTGCCGATAAGCTGGTCAGCGATCGGTTTGGTGGAAACAAGGGACGCTTTAAGCCTATCATGTGCAAGGAGTGTCAAGCACACGGATTTTGGTAAGTCACATGGCATTGCGTGTATTTTACATATTTTAGTGTTTGGTACATATTGGGACCGTAAGGTTAGTGAAAAAGAAGTAAATTGGTCTTGGATTGGAAAAGTGGCTAAGAGGTACTAAAAGACTCTCTAAAAGTTTGGTTTTCTAAGTCGCCTTCGCACGTCGCGGAGTGTTTGGGTGGCAGAGGGTCGAGTAATCCCCTCCTGCCCATTATACCCGGCCGGGCGCGTCGCAGACGCATTTGGCCCGCCGGAAGTCCTTCGACAGGAGTATCCATTGGCTGACTTCTCACAAGTTTAAGTCACGTACGTTTGGAACGTACTAACAAGTGGATTGGTCTTTACGTGGAGATATCGTTTGTGGAATTCACGAGCATATTGGATCTTTACGTGGACATATTGGTTTACTATAACATTGGTTGGAGTTTAGACCGGTATTGGTCTTCTCTCATATTGGTCAGGGGCTAGACCAGTTGAGTGGTCTACCCTCTATTATCTCGTATTGGTTGGGTCTAGATCGATTGGACGGTCGACCCATTGGACTATACATATTTCAAGTGTAACCGGTATACAAGTACCCAGGGTGAAGAGTTCCGCCCAGGGTACACCTCCCAGTACAGTCTGCATACTATCAGACCCAAGTCAACCAGCGACACGATCCACCGAGTGTTGAACTAGACCATTCCATCGGGTACACAAGGTGAGATGGCAACGCAAGATCAATCGGACCAGGCGTCTTCTGTTGATGATCGGTCTGCTAGCAGTGGACGATCAGATCGGATCGCAAGCGAAGGTCCGCGGGGTACCCCCCCCGTAAGTTGGAAGGCTGGACACGATGGTGGTCAGGTTCTCGACACAACTGTGTTCGATTTTGAACTTGACTCCACCACAATGGTGCGCGTGCCCGGATTTGAACCAGGGATATCACCGAGATGATGTCCGGTCAAAAGTTGACTTAAGTGATTTAAATGTGGAATCGTTCTGGAGAGGACATAAGGAAAAGCTGTCACCTTATGTTCTCGTTTTTGATAAAGATGGCGATGTTCGATCTGGCCGTGTGGAGGACCAGATCGGGATTAATAAGTTTTTTCCTCCCCATAAGGCTCCCACCGGAGCCGATCGGGACTATAGCAAGTTTTGCTATATTTCCGGAAAGGATCAGGACTTTTGTCCTGATCCTATGCATTTACATGGAAAAATTGATTGAATAAAAAATGAGAACCAATCGGAGGCTGATCGGAACGATCCGATCCACATGCCTAAGGTCCCCAAGAAAAGGCTAGGAATGCCGCCCGAGGAGGACGACTTGGAAGAAAAGTCGCAGGTCGGGGATGGGGTTATTGACGAACAAGACCTGACCAGGATGTATTACATCCACGAGTTGAAGCGATTTATTCGTGAAGACCAGGTCATGCAAATTTTGAGCCCCCAGATCCCTGATCGCCTCCTCGGACCCACTACCGAGCCGATCCAGAGTGATCGACCACTGCCGTTGGTAAAAAACTTGCTGGCGATGTTGGCTGAGGTCGGCATAAAAGTGCAGAACCCGGCCAACGTCCACAAGCTGTTTTAACTGGACACTCGCAGGCTGGAGCTGTCGATGTCGACTCTCCATGATCATTTGGTGCCGTTGGTGGGGGCGGTTCGCCGCCCAACCCCCACCATGGCATTGAAGGTTGCTGAAGACACGGAAGCACATGACGATGCGTGCTCCGATGATAAATCGGTATATCAGGTTCCACCTTCCTCTAACAGCTCATCGGAGTTGGAGGTCTGTGTTGAGCGGATTACCATGGGGGCAGATCATACCCCATGGGAGCATAAAAAGGACGTGCGGCAGCATGGGTCTGCATGCCGGTCGAGGCCCCAGGAGCCCCCACAGGTGTCTGTACCTCCAAAGGAGGTTACCCACACGTTGCCCATGACCCAAGCTAACGTCCAAGCCATGTTTGAAGCAATGATGGAGCGTTTCATGGGAGATCGATGCAGATCACCTCCGCGCCCTTATGCTCAGGACCAATCTGCCCGGCAAAATGTCAATATTTGCCGGGATGTATATATGGAGTCAGTAGCATCAGTGGACAAGGCCACTCGAGGTGTTAAACCAATTGGCAAAGGAAGACGCAAGCCGCAACCAGCTCGATCGCGCCGATCAAGCAAAAACAGTGATTTCGACATGGAGTCGATCGGCGATCCGGATGACCACTATGGGTCAGACGGTGCAGGTGCGGGCAGAACGCGCAGGGCTAAATTAGCCTCCACGACCGCTTTTGATTTCGGATCTACTGCGATCCCGCGCATTCGCATGGCTGCGACTACTGATCTCAAGGATTTCACCGGAAAGGACACCGACAAGGAGCAGGCCAGCTCGTGGTTTGGTCGGGTCATTTTTTTTTTTCTGCTTTCTTACCGGGATCAGACACCAAAAAAGGAACGGTGTTTGATCTTTAGAGATCTTCTGAAAGGACCGGCTGCGAACTGGGTCCAACAGTTGAGTCGAGATGTCCGATCTGACTGGGACCTGCTATGTTCAGAGTTTGAGGGGCAGTACTGCAATTCCGGATTCTCCAGCTCCCGCAAATATCATCACATGCAGAAGCAGGGCGACGAGACGCCGATCGAGTACTTAAACCGTCTGAATGTGGCTGCAATTCGCGCCGGCATAGTGATCAAGGAAGGCAACCCGCCGACCGGTGCCGCTTTGGAACACGTGGGTTACTATATTAGTACCCTTGATGACCAGGGGCTGGCAGATCAGCTCACCCTGTTGCACCTAAAGGATGTGGGCGAAGTGGAGCAGACGTTGCGAACGTTGCAACACTCCCGCAGCATGATATCAAAGGGCGCCGTTGGATCTGGTCGCTACAGATTTAAGACCCAGACCGATCCGGTGAAGAGACCCTTGACCAGATCGGCCCGTGCTGTTAAGGCGATCGTAGATGAGGATAGCACTGGATCGGAAGAGGAAAGCAGCGGCCAGTCCAGTCGGGAGTCAGACGAGGATCAGTACCGTCACATCTTCGTCGTGGAACCTGCCCCGAAAACCAGATCGACGCCTGAACAGGCAGATCGGAAGAGCAGGAGCGTAAACAAGTCTGACCCGGACCGACCCCGCAAGAAGTGTTCTCACTGCGGGTCAAGAAATCATGATGATCGGGGCTGCTGGAAGAAATTAATATGCAAGAAATGCGAAAGACGCGGCCACCCCACCGATCACTGCCTTTTCGTGTGCAAGTCATGTGGAGAGATCCACGAGGCCGGCCACTGCAAGATGGAAGAATTCTTCAACCTGATGTGCAAGTGGTATGTGCCGGACAAGCACGCGGGGATGCTTCCACCTGACGTGGAAAAGATGTTAAACTAGAACGCTCGCCAGGTTGGAATCTGGATCGAGCCGAGCGGTCTACGTTTGGCATCTATGCATATGTCGGCAAGGAGAATAAAACCAACAATACATGTTCTGTTCTCAATTGCATCGATCGGGATCATCCGGTCTACAATCTCACGACCGAGGAATATTCCCGATCGAAGGTGGTCATGCAGCTAGATCTGCTGCCTGGAGAGTCTCGCGGATACTGGAAGTATCATGCGACCGACAAATGGTTTAAGCAGGCGAAAGCCTGTGGTAAGACAAATAACCAGAAAGCGACGATGTTGTTCGACTCTGGGACTGAAGTGTCTATTATTGACTCCGCCTTTGCTCGTAAGGTCGGATATCGTGTAGACGATACCCAGAGACAAGAATGCGTCGGGATCGGTGAAAGTTCTTACATGACCGAAGGAAGGACGCGCGTGAAGATCACCCTATCGGGTTCGTTGGTCTACTTTTTCAGCACTTGGGTTGGCAAGCTGGTCGGTCAGGATGCCCTGTTAGGCATGGATTTCATGCTGCCGGCGGGTATTCGCCTAGATCTGTCTCATGGAATGCTTACACTGCCGGATGAGCTCCAGATCCAGTTAGCTGGCCGGCGGCCCCTATACGGATCGTACACCGATTTGGTCAGGTGGGATCAAGAGGTCACCATTCCAGTCGGCCAATCCGCTGACACCCCGGTCGATAAAGGTTTTCGTTCAAGGAAGTTATGGGTGACCAGGGGCGATCGGTGGGTGTCGACTTTTGTGAAGAGCGCCGGCCGACATGATTTTGTCCTAGTCACTAATATCGGTGACAATCCGCTTACGCTCGACAACAATACTATTGTTGGCATGTGGCTGGAGGAAGGGAAAGTGCAAAGAAATATGGGGTTCGTCTCGATCGGATCGAGACGGTATGTTGAGTGGCAGAACTTGGCATACCAAGCAACCACCGATCTGGTCAGCAATGATGGATCGGTGGAAGACGATACCTCACCTATGGTGGAACGACCCAGCTATGTAACCCCTAGGAAGATGCTAGTTCAAAGAAAGGCACCGCAGGCGCCGGATACGGTGGACCATCAAGTAGATGAGCCAAAGTTCGTTAACGTGTTGGCGGCACAAGAACAGGCGACAGCGGAGCCGCAAATAGAAAAAGGGAAGGATGGCGAGACTGGGGCGGACCATGATGGCACGCTTGAGCAGGTCGATGTCGGTGAAGGTCAGCCCGCCGATCGGAAACAGCAGTGTGCAACCGATCAGGACAGTTTGGGTGATATTGCCCCTGAAGAAGTTTAAGTTTGCATACATGAGGGCGGGGATCAGTACATTCAAGAGCTGGAGATACATGTGACAGTCCTCCCTGAAGTGTATACCGATCCGCCCGAAGTCACCTTGGACGATCTGCAAGTGGGTGATCCGGATCTCAACAGTCCCGATCAGATCGATCCTCTAAAGCAGATCATATGGAAGAAGAAACATCTGCTGATCGGTAAAGGCAATGCCTTACCCCCTGCTGCTCGCGGAGCGATTTGTGACATCGACGTTGGAGATGCCAAGCCGATCGCCCAGCGATGCCGACGTGTGGCGCCACAGTACCGCGAAAAATTGTCTGACCTTATTAAAGGACTGTTGGCTACCAATATCATCAGACCGTCGACCTCGCCATGGGCCTCACCGATCGTGATCGTGATCAAGAAGAACGGTGTCGACATCAGGTTGTGTATCGACTATCGGTTGGTAAATCGGTTGACCAAGCTTATGGTGTACCCAATGCCGCTGATCAGCAGTCTACTAAAAGACCTTGACAAGACTCTATGGTATTGCTCACTAGACATGGCAAGTAGATTTTTGGTGGTTTCGATGACCGATCGGGCTCGCAAGATCTCCGCATTTGTTACGCCCTTCGGTCTGTTCGAGTGGAACCGTATTCCGTTCGGGTTGAAGAACGCGCCCCAGATCTAACAGATCTAAAACGCACTGTATGGACATTTCAATATCAGTGCCGATCGGGACCCCACCAAAAATTATGATGTATTTACAGAGGGTGAACCTGACCGGGATAGGAGACCGTCCGTTCTGGGAAGGCGATCGTATATCGACGACATTCTGATCTCTGCCTCGTCATGGAGCGATCTGTGCGAGAAGGTCGAACGTTTGTTGGAGACATGCGATCGCTGGAACCTGTCGATCAGTGCTGTGAAGAGTTTTTGGGGCATGTCCAAGATCGCCTATTTGGGTCATATGGTGTCAATCAGTGGGATGGAGGCTAATACTAAGGATCTGGAGTCACTGAGCAACCTACCGTTTCCCAGATCTCTGAAGGCAATGCAGTCTTTCCTATGGATCCTGAATTACTACAACCGCTTCATTGAAGACTTCGCGATTTACGCGGCCGTGCTGTACGAGCTCCGGGAAGTCGACTACCATATGTTGCGCGAAGGAGATCGGGCAACTTTACGAGAGGGGTGCGACTCTGATCTGCCTGCAGATTGTCCGCAGGTGGAGGCAGATGACCACATGAAGCGTGCACAGGTTTCTGTTGGTATGATGAAGGCCAAGATGGCGACTGCACCGATTCTAAGGCACTTCGATCCGGTAAAAATGCCGATCGTCATTGTGTATGCTAGTAAGTGGGCCATAGATGCCACTCTAGTGCAAGAACATGATGGAGTGTACCACCCGGTCACTTGTATGAGCCGGACGTTGAAGCCGAACGAAGTCAACTATGGGATCGTCGAAAAGGAAGTTCTGGCTTTAGAACTGATTTGGATGTGTGATATAACCTGCTGTTAGGCCGACCTGTAAAGGTCCTATCGGGAAGGTCGATTTGGCCTGGCTATTATCGTCCAATGGGATGGACGGTCGGCTCGGCAGATGGTCAGCTATCTTGTCGCAGTGGTATCTCGAGGTCGTCAAGTGCACCAAGGGAGAGGATGAGATATTGGGCACATTAGCTGCCAGTATCACCCTCGGTCTAGAGTGGATGAAGCTTTGATGGCGATTGCCCCGAGGAAGAAACCTCGACAGTCCATCTCGATGCCGCCACCGATCGTCGATCGGGATGAGGAACTCCTGGTCTTGAGTTTCGACGGATCGGCTAGCGTGAAGAAGAAGGTCGGCTCCTATAGTGCCATACTGTGGAAGTTACCACAATGGTCTATAGTAGCAGACGCCGCCGATTTCACGCCTGAAATAACGGTCAACGAGGCGGAATATTGGGGGCTCCTTCTATGTCTTGGTCTGCTGTCATCACAAAAAAAAGGTCGGATCATCATATGTGGTGACTCCAACCAAGTGATAAGGCAGATCACCGGGGAGATCGACTGTAAGGCACCACGGTTGAAGTTGCTGAATGATCGGGTGATGAAGGCGCTGAAAGAATATCCCAACCACGAGCTATTGCACGTGAAACGGGATTGGAACAGAAGCGCCGATCACCTCGCGACCCAAGCCATGCGAGACCATATCGGGGCGACGATCACCGAGGAGGTCGTTCTACTTGAACTTATGGACATAAACAGGCTCCCGGAGTTGATCAAGTCCAAGGACAGCCCCGATCAGGTGCATGTGATGGAGGCGACTAGATCGCGAACTCAGAAGTCTCGCCGATCGTTCCCAAGGGAATGGATGAGCAAGTACGTTGTACAACAGCAAAGGGCGGAACGGATCCTCAAGGCGCAGGACAAAGAAGAGTGGATCGTCAACCTGAAAGCCTATCTGCGCGGTGAAATGTCCAAGTTAACGAACGATCAAGCGAAAGAGTGTAGCAAGATCGCGGACAGTTACGATGTGGATGACAATGGATTGCTATATTACTGCCGTGACGTTGACCAAGACAGTGCCGATCGAGATCGACTGGCGAAACTGGTGATCCCTGAATTGCTACAGCCGGATGTCCTTCATCACTACCATGTGAGTATAGTAGGGGGAAATCAGGGCATAGGAAGGACATACCACAAGATCAGGGCCCACTTTCACTGGAGAGGACTGTTTCGGAGCGTGCAGAAATATGTGGGCTGTTGCACAGATTGCGAGAACGGAAAGGGCAGACCGATAATCAAGGCGCGATCGCCCGGGAATATCGAGGATACTTACCCTTTCCAGGTGATAGCAATGGATCACATACCGTCGCTGCCCAGATCGACGCGCGGCAATACTGAGATGCTAATCTGGATCGACCTATTCACTGGTCTGGTAATCGCAAAGGCTAGCGCGTCCCGATCTGCGGAGCAGATCGCCCAGAGTTACGAGGAATATGTGTTCAGAAGGTCCGGCGCCAGCGAATTTATTAGACACGATCGGGAACCCGGTTTTATGGCTGAGGTGTTCCGATCGTTCAATAACATGCTAGGCCAAAAGCAGAGCGCGACGATGGCATATCGTCCGCAAGCGAACGGATCGGCGGAATGCATGGTGCAGACAATAACAAGGGCGATTAAAATGTATGTGGCCGATCCGGACCAACGTGACTGGGATGAGTATGCAGAGAGAATGGTATTCGCACTCAACTCTTCAACCGATCGGGTCCGAGGATAAACGCCTTTCTATCTGGCGTATGGATGGGACCCTCGATCGACACTTGAAGCGGCGATACCGATTGGCTGCACTCGGACCCGTGATCGCGATGCCCGTCGTTGGCGCATGCAGGTCCAGAATCATTATCAGAATGAGAAAGAAGTCGTCAATGAAAAGTTGCGTCAGGCCACGCAAGATCGAGCAGATCGGAATAACGATCAGGTCCGCCCGCATGGTATTGAACCAGGGGCGAGGGTATGGTTATACCTCGATCGGGTCAAGGAAGGCTATGCAAAGAAGTTGGCTCATATGTGCACGGTCCTTTCCGTGTAGTAGAGATGATCGGTGAGCATGCTTCCCGTCTGATCACGATCGGCATGAATTATAAAGTTTTTCCAATCGTGCATGTGTCCAAACTGAAGCTGGTCAGAGAATCCCCATCGGCCTAAAATGCCCTGCCTGGTGGACGAAGCGGAGAGATTCGATTTTAATGAAGCTCTGCTGCCGGAAGACAGTTGGGAAAGGCCATTGGAAGAGGACAAATTCGAGGTAGAAAAGGTACTAGATGTCCGATCGGTCAAGAAGCACGTTTCGGTCGCACCCACCGAGAATATCTGGTCCGCTGGAGGGATCATGACGAAGCAACTTGTATCGACGAACTCGATCTAAATTGTAGCACTGCTACGAGAGTTCGAGAGAGAACGAGTCAGTCGAAATCGCTTTGCAGTGATGCAGACTCATGAAGATGAAGATCAAGACACACAGTAGCACCGATCAGTATATCGATCGGTGTGAATATGTGTAAGGTCTGAATTATTGTGAATTTTGTGATGAACTGTGATGAACTGGAGTAGTGGAATGACGAACGTGGTGATAACTTTCGCGATGTGGATGGAAACTGTGTGTGATAACGTGTTGGTGCAAGGTTGGAGAAAGTGATGAAATTTGGTCAAGTGATTGGGTGATCAGGAATTTGGAAAGAATGATGACATGTATTATGGATTATCTGGTCATCTATCTGACACATCAAGGGTCGCAATCTCCCCACAGACGGCCGATATTCAACGCCGGATGGTCTTCGATCTGGTTCTGGTGCTGATTGCGCCAGGGCTCCTGTAGATCGATCTGGATCAAGGCGTCCTTCAGGTCTACGACTGGCCTGTCGCACCGAACACCTGGATATCAGATGCCGTCCTCAGTCAACTCCCGGTGGCTCTCAACGCGACGCTTGGACATGTGAAGAAACACCGGATACAGGAAGACGTCGATGTCGCACTTGCGGGCCAGATCCCTTCCAGAATAAACTGGCATAGGATCAGCCAGGCCTCGCCCGCCCGACTCCGACGCTGTTTCCGGCGCTTCCGATACAGGATCAGGTCTTGGTCACGTAACGTCCGACCCGCGGGAAGGAGGAGATAATGGGTAGACTCCCAGATCGCCTGGCAGTGGGCTGTGTTAAAACCCCGAAGTCGACCCAGAAGCGAATCGATCCAAGGAGTCGACGCGAATATGGAGTCCAACTTTACGCTGAGCAGCACTTCCCATGGTCGATATGCATACCGACGGGTGATTTGCGGTCCTGTGACTAGATCCGCCCGCCACGCAGACGGGTCAGGGGTTTTCAAAGATGGAGGGAAGAGCCAGAAATCTGGTCAGGACATCGACCGGGCTAGATCTTGCTTGGTCAGGGATGACCGGTGCAAGCTACCGATCTGCCCCGGTGACCATGGAAAAGTGGCATCTGAAGTCATCGATGGGAGAGGTCGATCTCCGATCGACACCCCTTTCAATCGGGCGTGATTGCGCAGACCAGATGTGCCGTGCTGAAACGAAGTCACCGATCCGATTGACTCACGCGTCCGTGCAACACCATCACCCTGGGATCTGATCACATTATCAGCCCCAGATGCAGGCTTCGTGGGAACAGGACCTCGGCGTTGTTCGGATCGGGACTTGGACAAAGCAGTGAACAAGAACTCTGAATCTCCCGATCCGTTCCCCGAGTCTTCTCCGGAGGAGCTCTCCACATGCTTGGTGTGAGCAGCGCGGGGGCGTAAGGGCGCATGCGATTTGACGGTGATGGACGTGTCACCTGCGTACGATCTTGGGCTTGGGAGATGCGCCAGCGTCTTGGCTTTCTTCTGAGGCACCGCTTGCTTCTCCTCGAGCTCGGAGTCGCGCGCTACGCCCCGCTCCCTTGATCACTTCGACGCGTCCTTACGCTTCTTGGAAACTTTTGGAATTTTGGAGTGCTTACTTTTAGCCAATGAGTGGCGTCGTGTCCGATCTTGGAACAGATCGATCAGAGCGGCCGATGCAGATCGGTCAACGCTAGAGCCTGCAGCCGGACGCCGGTGCAACAAGTCAGTCAACTCTTGGTAGCACCGGTTTACGGCCGCCCAGTGACGTCTGACTCCTGGGTCCAGGCGTCCGATCGGCTCTGGAAGGACTCGACCTCCCCGACCTGCTCCCTGAACACGACCTGCAACTAGCCGACCTTCCTCTCCTGGTTACCATGATGGGTGCGGAGTAAAGTCTGATCGGACTGATCCTCCAACCTCTGCCGGTTGACCACCGCGAGCTGTTCTAGGAGGTGTGACCTGTATGCCTCCAAACGAGACAGATCATGCCGTGCGCCGATCATCCCATCCAAGATCGGTCGGAGCTGATCGCAGTGGTCATGCGACTGCCGATTAGCCGCGAATAAAGCGTCGAACGTTTTGGCGATGTCGGTGGGCAACCAATCTGCACGCAAAGGAGGATTAGAGCAGATCCAAGACAAAAAACAGACCGATCAGCTTACCTCGCGTTGTTTTTTGGGCGACCTGGGACCGGAGATGCGCTTTTTCGGCGATCGCCTCCTGCAGCTTCGTGGACATGGGGATCAAAGTATCCACCTCCTTCCGCAGTTGCAGAAGAGATGCATTCTTGATGTCCAACTGCGACTGAAGCTCCCGGACTGTTTGCCGAAGCTGATCGACCCCGATCTGATGCCCATCCGTTGAGTCGGAATCTGGAGTGTCGCGAGGGCTGTGAGATCGGGCCGATCTGGGAGGCGAGTTGACGTGGGGCGATGAGGAACGCAGGGCACCTGCAGCAACGAGCGTCAAGAGAAGTTACAAGATGATCAGGTGCACAAGGGCAAGTACCTGGCGAAGACGAATTCGAAGATCTGTCCATCGGTGAGGTCCGCTACTGTGAAGATCTGGTATGTGGTGAGATAGGGTCACTACCGTTGCGCGGCTACGACCAGAATCAGGAGCGGTTGTGGCAAAGCGGACTCAAGAATTTTGGTCACTATGTGTCAGCAGCACACCGATCGGCTTATCGGCGATCGGATTGGTGGAAATCCAGGAGGCTTTTAAGCCTATCGTGTGCGAGGGGTGTCAAGAACACGGATTTTGGTAAGTCACATGATATTGCGTGTACTTACATATTTCCATGTTTGTACATATTGGGGACCGTAGGGAGATAGTTTTGGTTTTACCGAGTCGTTATTTCTTGGCCTTTAACACTCAACGGGAAGTCGTTAGCATCTTTGCTAAGTACGTTGGTCGCCTCTGCACGCCGCAGAGTGTTTGGGAGCGGAGGGTCCAGTAATCCCCTCTAGCTCATTATACCCGGCCGGACGCGTTACAGACGCACTTGGCCCGCCGGAAGTCCCTCGACGGGAGTACGCATTGGTCGGATTCTCAAGACCAAGTCACACACGTTTGGAACGTGTAAACAAGTTTTGGATTGTTACGTGGCGATATCGTTCGTGGAGTTTGTCACGTTCTCGTTTGGATCTCCATATTGGATTATTGGTCTTTATTCTCGTATTGGTTGGGCTCTACGATCGGTTGAGCGATCTGCCCTTTGGAGTATACTTACTCGGAGTTTAATTGATCTGCCCGTACCCAGGGTGAAGAGTTCCGCCCAGGGTACACCACCTAGCACGGTCTCACGTTTTTAGACCCCACATCAACTACCAGCGACGATCCACCAAGTGTGTAACCAGCCCATTCCATCGGGTACACAAGGTGAGATGACGAAAGAATCGGACCAGGCGTCCTATGCTGAGGATCGGTCTTATGCTAGCAGCGGACGATCAGATCGGATCGTAGGCGAAGGTTCGCGGGGTACCCCCCCCCGTCAGTTGGAAGTCTGGGCACGATGGTGGTCAGGTTCTCGACACTACGGTGTTCGATTTTGAACTTGACTCCACCACATATCCATATACACCTCCCGAGACTCGAAATACAGCAAATGCCTGCATTGTCCTTGGTAGCTAAATTGTAGTATAGTGACATCATACTTTAGGCAGCATAATTCATCTTTACATGGTCCATAACTTCCACTCCAGTACTCTCGAAGGAAAACCACTAGAGATTCTGAATTTCTCAGTAGGAGTGTAACCACGAATAATACATTTCTTGCATCTTCTGGATTGATCGATTTGAGTTGTTGACGTTCACCAGTTTCTCTATGAAAATCCAAAGACTTGGCGTCATTAATAACAATTTCTGGCTTAACACTAACCTCATCGATCTCTTGACACCACTCTCTTTCAACATCCGACGCACGTGTGTACACTAGCCTTGCCGTTGACCCTGGTTTGTCTTCTGGAACCATACCTCTGGTAAACATGTATGGAAAATATTCGCCTAACCTCTGATCCCTTGTTTGAGTCACCTCTGTATTAACATCAGCTATTGGGGTGAGATAACTAAAAACTTCTCCACATGACTCTTCATATTCATTCTTTTCAGCTGTAGATAAGTCCACACCCTCTATAGCACTTTAGCAAAAAATAATTAATAAAATAAAAAAAAATTAAAAATAACAATTAAAAAACAACGTTTTTTTTCTTTTTTAAGTGAAAAAAATGCACATAAAAATAGTATTAAAAACTTTTTATTTCTAATAATTCATTTAATCGTTCAGTTTTTTATCCTCCTCTTCCAATATTCCACAGCCTGTGTTGTAGGGTATCCCATCTTCTTTTGATACCAAATTCTTGTCCTCTTTAATACTTGCACTGGATTCTGAATCTTCTGTCGACTCGACCAAATCAATCAATGGTGAAGGGGCTGGCTTTTCTTCTTCTTCACATTCTATAGTGTGAGTAGATTCCTCATCATGTAGTGGAACTTCTAGTGTCTGTCCACTCATAGAATCAGTTTCTTGAGTCACCATAGTTCTATGCTCCATATCGGCAGCGTTTACTTTCATATCTTCATTAGCCACTAGCGGTTGATCTGTTTGATGCCGTATAGACTCGACTAACTGTCTTGACTTGTCTTCTTCTTCTAATCCCAATCTTTGACTCTCAGATACCATCTGATCAACCACCAGTGATACTGTTTGGTCAATCTCTAACGCAGGAGCTGGCTTCTCTTCTCCCTCACACTCTATAGCGCGTCTAGATTCCTCATCGTCTGATGGGTCACCTATCATCTGTCCACCCACAAAATCAATTTCTGAGATCACCACATTGTGACCCCCCATACCCGCGACATCTAATTGACTTGCCTTGTCTTCTTCTTCGGGTTCAAATCTCTCGCTTTCAGACATTGTTTGGTCCGTATAACGTTGGTCGTCATCAATTTACGCAATACTTTCTTGATCCGATGTAAACATTGACTGCATGGATGAGTGTGTGGGTCTACTCAACCTGCCCTTTAATCGAAGGAGCCTATGCCTAATTCCACTCTCTGTTCTTGGCATTTGCTTATTTCCAGTCGATTTTGTGACGTCATACAATTTTTTAGCAATAACTTTCGTGCCCACATTTCCACGTTTTTATCGCTTCTATCAATATGTCATCTTCTCGTTTCATCCATCTTCTGGGATTCCCTTTAGTTGTACGTTGGGTTTCTTCTCGACTCGCTTCTGTTTGGGTTTTGCCTTTCTCAGACCGACACATCATCTGCATCCTCTTTTTCACAGCCGCTATAGTGCGTATCTTCTTAGATTGCGGGAATTTTACTGGATATTGCTCAACCACTTCTGCGGCAGTAGCTTTCTGTTCTATCATATCTGTTAACCATTTTATTTCATTCTCTTCCCATTAATCGCCTCTTTTTTGCTTGACTCCCATTCGCCCTAACTTGGATACGACCCCTCTTTTAGTCCTTATGGTGCATCCTTTTATCGTGACATTGCTGAGTATACAAGTCATATATATCTTGTATTGAGGTGTTCATACTGTTGCTTGTACGTTGTATCTTCAATAATTATTTTTCCTTCTCCTTAGTCCTTGATGGGATAGGCATATACGCTGGTGTTGTTGTAGTAATTGAGGCGTGTGGGTCTGAGGCTGTATTCTCACTGGCGAGTACATCTTCCTTGTCGCTCTCTGCTTTATTATCTTCTCGTCCCATCGCGCTCAAACTTAAGAGAGTCTGTACCATATCCTTATTGTACATCTTACGTTCCCGTTGCAGTCGTAATAAATCACCAATGTTGTCGTCTTCTTTCAAAGAGTTACTTATACGTTAACTCAGCTCGGATGTAGTGTGTATCTTTGGTGGGTGTTTCACTAGCCAATTCTTTGTATTGACTGTTCGTGTGTTGAGGTCTCATCGACCGACTCTAACGTAACAGGTTTACCGGACACTCAGTTGGAAATAGCCTCCACTAGGTCTTAACGGGTGGAAAACACTAAAACTCTAACATCACACACCAACTTCACTCAACCCTCCACAATCCGATCGATCGCGAGACGACCGTTGTGGGTTGCTCTTGATTGGTCGAAAATCCTCACTTAAAACAATACAATATCACACACCAATTCCACTCAAACCTTTCATAATCCGATCGATCGGATTGGTCATCGCGAGACGGCCGTCGCGGGTCACCTCTGATTGGCCGAAAATCCATTTTTCTCAAACTCCAATATCACACACCATTTCGCAACTTGCCGTAGTCATTCTTCACAGGTAACGCACGCACTCTCATGACTCAAACATGCAACTTCTGGCCACCAGACTAATCACCGTATATGTCCCCATACCTTAGGGCATCATTCAGTACCAGCATGTCAACTCCTGTCTCTTCTTTCTTCCATATATATTTTCTTTACTAATACAACAGGTAGCTCACTCGCTAGACTCAGCACACTGGTAGACCAACTTATACTCTCCCGGTCTACTCTCCACATCGTACGTTCTGTCTTGCTTGCGTCTTATCCAAGCCCAACTTGTTGAATTACAACCCATTCTCTTCTGCATTCCTCTGACCACCATACAGGTGCTGCACCTCAAGCACCCCAATTGATACCCTTTCATAAGGTTATCAACGACACTCAGGTTGGTCGCCCTCTGCTTTATCATCTTTCTTAGTAACATCTCGTGACTCTACGTACAGATTTTATACCCGTTAGACCCCTTTGGATATCTCCCGTACAGTCGCCCTCGATGCTCAGGGTTCCTTCGTCTTATTTTACAATGAACGTACATGTTTCACACCTTTAATACTCTAATAGGTTTCTCTTCGTACGATCTCACTCTTGGTATATTTTTTTCGTGGTTGGTTGACATTAGATGTACAGGTTTCACACATTTAGTACCCTGACAGGTTTTTCTTCGTACAATCTTGTTGTTGCCGTACAGGTTTCACACCTTTAGTATTCTGACAGTTTTCTCTTCGTACAATCTTGTTCTTGTTGTCTTTTCTCCATATTTGATTGCCAATAAATGTACAAGATTCACACCTTTTAATACCTTATTGGTTTCTCTTTGTATCATTTTGTTGCTGCCGTACAGGTTTCACCCTTAATAGGCTTCTCTTCGCACGATCTCCATCTTACACGGATTCCACATCTTATTATTAATTTTATAGAGCACTCATAGGCTCAAGTTTCATTACTATTCGTCAAAGTCAAACATGTCGCGCCAATAAATGTTAGCTTGCAACTTGTTTACTCCGCATGTTCAAACAAATTCCAGTTCTCGCCTAAACATGTATATTTGTTTGTATTTTGTTTTTTTCTGTTGTTATGCCACCTAATGCAACCAACTCGGAGCCGCATTCTACTTATCACAACCAACATGGGTCCGTGATAGGGATGTACTACATCTTCAGGGGTCTTGCCTTATTCGTTCTTACTTCTTTTTCTCTTATTATTTTTTGAATGTCTTGCGATTTTCGTCGCTTGTTTCTTTTTTATGAGGATTCTACATTCCAGCCTCTGTAGTGGCCTCTTCTTCTGTCTGAGCTGCATAATGCCGATTCTCCCAAGCTCCTTCGCATCAAACTCATATAATAAAACAGTGCATGAAAGGTTGTCTTCTGGCTCCTAAGTCATCTCATCGGTATCTTTCCACTTGACATAATATTCCTTTGTTCGACATCCGTTCCTTGTTCGCTGCTTGACTCGACAGTCTACAATTCGCTCCACTTCCCACTCAACATCTTGACCAGGTTCATACCATGAATCCTCAGGGAGTAACACCTCATCTAATTCCAGTGTATCCTCAACCTGAAGTATCTCCCGAGGTCGTCTCATCTTGTTGATATATGGCTTTAATCTGGAAATGTGCACAAGCGCGAATATTCGACTTTCACCGGTCAGTATCACTAGCCGATACCTCATGTCATTTATCCGCTCATCCACCACATGTGGACCATGCCACAGATGTGCCAACTTCCTCACCAAACCCGTCTTAACCAAATCATGATACAGCCAAACTAATTCACCTGGTCGATAAGCAGTTTTGGTAGTTGACCATACTTTAGATGCAACTGCGTCATTATGACGTTGGCCTCTATCTTTCATTACTTGCTACTGGATAATAGCAGCCTGTGCTTGAGCTCTCATATGCTTCTCAGTCTCAGTCAACCTCCACTCTAATGCGTCTTTTTCTAGGGTTGATGTGTCTGTGGGTGGTATCATCGCTTCCAGTGTGGTTATGGGTTTCCAACCATGTACCAAGTAAAACGGAGTTTGATGATGCTGAAGATCCACTCAAGTATTCAATGCATACTCTAAGGGAGCCACATATTCATCCCAATCTCTCTCCTCCGGATCCGCGATGTAACACTTGATTGCATTGATCACTGTTTGCATAGATCTTTCTTGTTTACCGTTGGCTTGCGGTAGATATTCTAACATAGGGTTCTGCTTCTGTTTTAGCATTCGTGTGGTGGAGTCAAGTTCAAAATCGAACACCGTAGTGTCGAGAACCTGACCATCATCGTGCCCGTCCGTCCAACTTACGGGGGGGGTACCCCGCGAACCTTCGCCCACGATCCGATCATATCGTCCGCTTCTGGCAGACGACCGGTCATCAACACAGGACGCCTGGTCCGATTTGTTCTTCATCTCACCTTGTGTACCCGATGGAATGGGCTGGTAACCCACTCGTTGGATCGGTGCTGGGAATTGACTTGTGGTCTAAATGTGGGGGACCGTTCTGGGTGGTGTACCCTAGGAGGAACTCTGGTAGCCTTTGCGATTACCAGACCAGTGAATAGGTCGATCCAGATCAGCAGCTCAGTGTTGCCGCGCGTCGATCTGGGCAGCGACGGTATGTGATCCATTGCTATCACCTGGAAATGGTAAGTATCCTCGATATTCCCGGGCGATCGCGCCTTGATTATCGGTCTGCCCTTTCCGGTCTCGCAATCTGTGCAACAGCCCACATATTTCTGCACGCTCCGAAACAGTCCTCTCCAGTGAAAGTGGGCCCTGATGTTGTGGTATGTCCTTCCTATGCCCTGATTTCCCCCTACTAGACTCACATGGTAGTGATGAAGGACATCCGGTTGTAGCAATTCAGGGATCACCAGTTTCGCCAGTCGATCTCGATCGGCACTGTCTTGGTCAACGTCACGGCAGTAATATAGCAATCCATTGTCATCCACATCGTAACTGTCCGCGATCTTGCTACACTCTTTCGCTTGATCGTTCGTTAACTTGGACAGTTCACCGCGCAGATAGGCTTTCAGGTTGACGATCCACTCTTCTTCGTCCTGCGCCTTGAGGATCCGTTCCGCCCTTAGCTGTTGTACAACGTACTCGCTCAGCCTTTCCCTTGGGAACGATCGGCGAGACTTCTGAGCTCGCGATCTAGTCGCCGCCATCACATGCACCTGATCGGGGCTGTCCTTGGACTTGATCAACTCCGGGAGCCTGTTTATGTCCATAAGTTCAAGTAGAACGACCTCCTCGGTGATCGTCGCCCCGATATGGTCTCGCATGGCTTGGGTCGCGAGGTGATCGGCGCTTCTGTTCCAATCCCGTTTCACGTGCAATAGCTCGTGGTTGGGATATTCTTTCAGCGCCTTCATCACCCGATCATTCAGCAACTTCAACCGTGGTGCCTTACAGTCGATCTCCCCGGTGATCTGCCTTATCACTTGGTTGGAGTCACCACATATGATGATCCGACCTTTTTTTTGTGATGACAGCAGACCAAGACATAGAAGGAGCCCCCAATATTCCGCCTCGTTGACCGTTATTTCAGGCGTGAAATCGGCGGCGTCTGCTACTATAGACCATTGTGGTAACTTCCACAGTATGGCACTATAGGAGCCGACCTTCTTCTTCACGCTAGCCGATCCGTCGAAACTCAAGACCAGGAGTTCCTCATCCCGATCGACGATCGGTGGCGGCATCGAGATGGACTGTCGAGGTTTCTTCCTCGGGGCAATCGCCATCAAAGCTTCATCCACTCTAGACCGAGGGTGATACTGGCAGCTAATGTGCCCAATATCTCATCCTCTCCCTTGGTGCACTTGACGACCTCGAGATACCACTGCGACAAGATAGCTGACCATCTGCCGAGCCGACCGTCCATCCCATTGGACGATAATAGCCAGGCCAAATCGACCTTCCCGATAGGACCTTTACAGGTCGGCCTAACAGCAGGTTATATCACACATCCAAATCAGTTCTAAAGCCAGAACTTCCTTTTCGACGATCCCATAGTTGACTTCGTTCGGCTTCAACGTCCGGCTCATACAAGTGACCGGGTGGTACACTCCATCATGTTCTTGCACTAGAGTGGCATCTATGGCCCACTTACTAGCATACACAATGACGATCGGCATTTTTACCGGATCGAAGTGCCTTAGAATCGGTGCAGTCGCCATCTTGGCCTTCATCATACCAACAGAAACCTGTGCACGCTTCATGTGGTCATCTGCCTCCACCTGCGGACAATCTGCAGGCAGATCAGAGTCGCACCCCTCTCGTAAAGTTGCCCGATCTCCTTCGCGCAACATATGGTAGTCGACTTCCCGGAGCTCGTACAGCACGGCCGCGTAAATCGCGAAGTCTTCAATGAAGCGGTTGTAGTAATTCAGGATCCATAGGAAAGACTGCATTGCCTTCAGAGATCTGGGAAACGGTAGGTTGCTCAGTGACTCCAGATCCTTAGTATTAGCCTCCATCCCACTGATTGACACCATATGACCCAAATAGGCGATCTTGGACATGCCCCAAAAACTCTTCACAGCACTGATCGACAGGTTCCAGCGATCGCATGTCTCCAACAAACGTTCGACCTTCTCGCACAGATCGCTCCATGACGAGGCAGAGATCAGAATGTCGTCGATATACGATCGCCTTCCCAGAACGGACGGTCTCCTATCCCGGTCAGGTTCACCCTCTGTAAATACATCATAATTTTTGGTGGGGTCCCGATCGGCACTGATATTGAAATGTCCATACAGTGCGTTTTAGATCTGTTAGATCTGGGGCGCGTTCTTCAACCCGAACGGAATACGGTTCCACTCGAACAGACCGAAGGGCGTAACAAATGCGGAGATCTTGCGAGCCCGATCGGTCATCGAAACCACCAAAAATCTACTTGCCATGTCTAGTGAGCAATACCATAGAGTCTTGTCAAGGTCTTTTAGTAGACTGCTGATCAGCGGCATTGGGTACACCATAAGCTTGGTCAACCGATTTACCAACCGATAGTCGATACACAACCTGATGTCGACACCGTTCTTCTTGATCACGATCACGATCGGTGAGGCCCATGGCGAGGTCGACGGTCTGATGATATTGGTAGCCAACAGTCCTTTAATAAGGTCAGACAATTTTTCGCGGTACTGTGGCGCCACACGTCGGCATCGCTGGGCGATCGGCTTGGCATCTCCAACGTCGATGTCACAAATCGCTCCGCGAGCAGCAGGGGGTAAGGCATTGCCTTTACCGATCAGCAGATGTTTCTTCTTCCATATGATCTGCTTTAGAGGATCGATCTGATCGGGACTGTTGAGATCCGGATCACCCACTTGCAGATCGTCCAAGGTGACTTCGGGCGGATCGGTATACACTTCAGGGAGGACTGTCACATGTATCTCCAGCTCTTGAATGTACTGATCCCCGCCCTCATGTATGCAAACTTAAACTTCTTCAGGGGCAATATCACCCAAACTGTCCTGATCGGTTGCACACTGCTGTTCCCGATCGGCGGGCTGCTCCTCAGAGACATCTATCTGCTTAGGCGCGCCATCACGATCCGCCCCAGCCATCCCATGTTCCCCTTTTTCCATTTTCGGCTCCGCTGTCGCCTGTTCTTGTGACGCCACCATGCTGACTAACCTTGGCTCATCTGCTTGATGGTCCACCGTGTCCGGCGACTGCGGTGCCTTTCTTCGAATTAACATCTTATTTGGGGTTACATAGCTGGTTCGTTCCACCAGAGGCGAGGTATCTTCTTCCACCGGTCCATCATCGCTGATCAGATCGGTGGTCGCTTGGTATGCCAAGTTCTGCCACTCAACATACCGTCTCGATCCGATCGAGACGAACCCCATATTTCTTTGCACTTTCCCTTCCTCCAGCCACATGCCAACAATAGTATTGTTGTCGAGCGTAAGCGGATTGTCACCGATATTAGTGACTAGGACAAAATCATGTCGGCCGGCGCTCTTCACAAAAGTCGACACCCACCGATCGCCCCTGGTCACCCATAACTTCCTTGAACGAAAACCTTTATCGACCGGGGTGTCAGCGGATTGGCCGACTGGAATGGTGACCTCTTGATCCCACCTGACCAAATCGGTGTACGATCCGTATAGGGGCCGCCGGCCAGCTAACTGGATCTGGAGCTCATCCGGCAGTGTAAGCATTCCATGAGACAGATCTAGGCGAATACCCGCCGACAGCATGAAATCCATGCCTAACAGGGCATCCTGACCGACCAGCTTGCCAACCCAAGTGCTGAAAAAGTAGACCAACGAACCCGATAGGGTGATCTTCACGCGCGTCCATCCTTCGGTCATGTAAGAACTTTCACCGATCCCGACGCATTCTTGTCTCTGGGTATCGTCTACACGACATCCGACCTTACGAGCAAAGGCGGAGTAAAGAATTGATACTTCGGCTCCAGAGTCGAACAACATCGTTGCCTTCTGGTTATTTATCTTACCACAGGCTTTCGCCTGCTTGAACCATTTGTCGGGCGCATGATACTTCCAGTATCCGCTAGACTCCCCAGGCAGCAGATCAAACTGCATGACCACCTTCGATCGGTAATATTATTCGGTCGTGAGATTGTAGACCGGATGATCCCGATCGACGTAATTGAAAACAGAGCATGTATTGTCGGTTTTATTCTCCTTGCCGAAATATGCATAGATGTCAAACGTAGATCGCTCGGCTCGATCCAGATTCCAACCTGGCGAGCGTTCTAGTTTAACATCTTTTCCACGTCAGGTGGAAGCATCCCCGCGTGCTTGTCCGGCACATACCACTTGCACATCAGGTTGAAGAATTCTTCCATCTTGCAGTGGCAGGCCTCGTGGATCTCTCCACATGACTTGCACACGAAAAGGCAGTGATCGGTGGGGTGGCCGCGTCTTTCGCATTTCTTGCATATTAATTTCTTCCAACAGCCCCAATCATCATGATTGCTTGACCCGCAGTGAGAACACTTCTTGCGGGGTCGGTCCGGGTCAGACTTGTTTACGCTCCTGCCCTTCCGATCTGCCTGTTCAGGCGTCGATCTGGTTTTCGGGGCAGGTTCCGCGACGAAGATGTGACGGTACTGATCCTCGTCTGACTCCCGACTGGACTGGCCGCTGCTTTCCTCTTCCGATCCAGTGCTGGCTTCAGTCGCGATCGCCTTAACAGCACGAACCGATCAGGTCAGGGGTCTCTTCACCGGATCGGTCTGGGTCTTAAATCTGTAGCGACCCGATCCAACGGCGACCTTTGCCCTCATGCTGCGTGAGTGTTGCAACGTCCGCAACGTCTGCGCCACTTCCCCCACATCTTTGAGGCGCAGAAGAGTGAGATGATCTGCCAGCTCTTGGTCATCAAGGGTACTGATATAGTGACCCACGTGCTCCATAGCGGCACCGTTCGGCGGGCTGCCTTCATTGATCACTATCCCGGCGCGAATTGCTGCCACGTTCAAACGGTGCAAGTACTCGATCGGCGTCTCGTCTCCCCGCTTCTGCATATGATGGTATTTGCGGGCGGTAGAGAAACCGGAGTTGCAGTACTGACCCTCAAATTCTGAACATAGCAGATCCCAGTCAGATCGGACATCCCGACACAACTGTTGGATCCAGTTCACAGCCGGTCCTTTCAGCAGATCCCTGAAGATCAGCCACCATTCCTTTTTTGGTTTCTGATCCCGTAAGAAAGCAGACTTGACCCGACCAAACCACGATCTGGATTGCTCCTCGTCGGCGTCCTTTCCAGTGAAGTCCTTGAGATCCGTGGTCGCAGCCATGCGAATGCGTGGGATAGAAGTAGATACAAAAATTAAAAGCGGTTGTAGAGGCTAAGTTAGCCCTGCGCGTTCTTCCCGCCCCTGCACCGTCTGACCCATAGTGGTCATCCGGATCGCCGATCGACTCCATGTCGAAATCGTTGTTCTTGCTTGATCGGCGTGGTCGGGCTGGCTGCGGCTTGCGTCTTCCTCTACCAACTGGTTTGACACCTCGGGTAGCCTTATCCATTGATGCCAATGACTCCATATCCACATCCCAGCAAGTATTGACATTTTCCCGGGCAGATCGGTCCTGGGCATGCGGGCGCGGAGGCGATCGGCATCGGTCTCCCATGAAACGCTCCATCATTGCCTCAAACATGGCTTGGACGTTAGCTGGGTCATGGGCAGCGTGTTGGCATCCTCCTTTGGAGGTACTGAAACCTGTGGGGGATCCTGGGGCCCCGACCGGCATGCAGCCCCTTGCTGCTGCACGTACTTTTTATGCTCCCATGGGGGTATGATCCGCCCCCATGGTCATCCGCTCAACACCGACCTCCAACCCCGATGAGCTATTAGAGTCAGGTGGAGACTGATACAACGACTTATCGTCGGAGCACACATCCTCGTATGCTGCCGTGGCCTCAGCGGCCTTCAATGCCACGGTGGGAGTTGGGCGGCAAACCGCCCCCACCAACGGCATTAAAGGATAATGGAGGGTCGAAATCGACATCTCTAGCTTCCAAGTGTCCAGAAAGAACGTTTTCTGCACGTTGGTGAGGTTTTGCACTTTTATGCCGACCTCATCCAACATCGCCAGCAGGTTCTTCACCAATAGCAACGGCCGATCGCTTTGGTCGTCTCGGTGGTGGGTCCGAGAAGGCGATCGGGGATCTGGGGTTTAAGGATCCGCATGAACTGGTCTTCACGAGTAAATCGCTTTAACTAGTGGATGTAATACATCCTGGTCAGGTCTTTTTCCTTGATAACCCCATCCCCGACCTGCGACTTCTCTTCCAAATCGTCTTCCTCGGACGGCATTATGAGCCTCTGCTTGGGGACCTTGGGAAAATGGATCGGGGCGTTCCGATCCGCCTCCAAGTCGTTTTCGTCTTTAATTTTCTTTTCATCAAAACATCCATGTAAATTCATAGGATCAGCACAAAAGTCCTGATCCTACAGCCAAGCGATCTGGGAGTCCACACACTATCTAGCGCTTCCTCCTGGTCGAGCGCAACATGATCCAGCTCTGATCTCGTTCCAGAAAAGTCGGAAGAAGCGCCGGCGTCGGGCAGGCAAGTCTTGCTATAGTCCCGATCGGCTCCGGTGGGAGCCTTATGGGGAGGAAAAAAATTATTAATCCTGATCTGGTCCTCCACCCGCCCAGATCGGACATCGCCATCCTTATCGACAACGAGAACATAAGGCGATAGCCGTTCGTTATGTCCTATCCAGAACGATTCCACATTTAATTCGTTATAATCGATTCTTCGCGAGATATCATCTCGGTGATATCCACGATCACCAAGTGATCTGGGCACGCGCACCATTGTATTGGAGTCAAGTTCAAAATCGAACACCGTAGTGTCGCGAACCTGACCACCATCGTGCCCAGCCTTCCAACTGACGGGGAGGGGGTACCCCGCGAACCTTCGCCTACGATCCGATCTGATCGTCCGCTGCTAGCAGACGACCGATACTCAGCATAGGACGCCTGGTCCGATTCTTTCGTCATCTCACCTTGTGTACCCGATGGAATGGGCTGGTTACACACTTGGTGGTTCGTCGCTGGGAATTGATGTGGGGTCTAAAAACGTGAGATCGTGCTGGGTAGTGTACCCTGGGCGGAACTCTTCACCCTGGGTACGGGCAGACCAATTAACCTCCGAGTAAGTATACTCCAAAGGGAAGATCGCCCAACCGATCGTAGAGCCCAACCAATACGAGAATCAAAGACCAATACTCCAATATGGAGATCCAAACGAGAACGTGACAAGCTCCACGAACGATATCTCCACGTAACAATCCAAAACTTGTTTACACGTTCCAAACGTGTGTGACTTGGGCTTGAGAAGCCGACCAATGCGTACTCCCGTCGAGGGACTTCCGGCGGGCCAAGTGCGTCTGTAACGCGTCCCGGCCGGGTATAATGAGCTAGAGGGGATTACTGGACCCTCCGCTCCCAAACACTCTGCGGCGTGCAGAGGCGACCAACGTACTTAGCAAAGATGCTAACGACTTCCCGTTGAGTGTTAAAGGCCAAGAAATAACGACTCGGTAAAACCAAAACTATCTCCCTACGGTCCCCAATATGTACAAACATGAAAATATGTAAGTACACGCAATATCATGTGACTTACCAAAATCCGTGTTCTTGACACCCCTCGCACACGATAGGCTAAAATCCTCCTTGATTTCCACCAATCCGATCGCCGATAAGCCTATCGGTGTGCTGCTGACACAAAGCTACCAAAATTCTTGAGTCCGCTTCGCCACAGATAAGTTCACGTCAGTGAATGATTATCTTCTCACTATGTCTTTAATAACACATTTAGAGGCACTTTGTGTTACCGATCCAATTCATTACAAGTATGGATGGAATCCAAAAGATGTTGCGTCAACAACGGAGCTTCATGTTTTATACTATGGAACAGGGCAATGTCTAGCCAAACGATGGAAAAAATACGTCAATGAACATAGTCCCGATCATATTATTCCATTAATTAGAGGGGTGTTATATCAACAAGTGTCTGGGGACTTCAGGAATGAATATGTAACAACAGGTACGGTTCACTTGAGGAGATGGGATTATAGAAGACTCTGCGTCGTGCAATACCGTGAGTTGAAGTTTTTGGGTTGGGGAATAGTGTGTTCGTTGGATTCCGATATATTATTATAACCACTGCCAGCGTGAGGGACATACATAGAAACATCTACGAATTACGATGGTTACCCGAGGACAACATCATGAATTATGTCAGAAGATTCAGTACGGTGGATAGATTGACTAGAGAGCCGACATCTCCATTATTACAATTAATGACTAAAAGAGAGACGGTTGAGTCGCTGAGAGCCGCATCAGTGATGATGAAGATGGAGCAGACACGAGTGTATGAAGAATTTCAACGGACGCTATACATGGACCAGTTAAAAGTGATACGAGCAGCTGCGAAGACAAAAGGAATTGTTCTAGCTCGCGGTCCTTTTGGATCTGGGAAAAAATCTACAATTGCTGCTGTTGTGATGACGTTATTAGCGGTGTTTCCACATTTTCGAATTGCTATCGTTTCGGAGACTAATGAAGCCATCGACGAGGATCTTAACAGGTTGATGGATTCCAAGGCGATACCAGACAAAGCCATAGTGAGGTTGGGTGAGATAAAGGGTACGATGGCATTATTGGATGCTGAACCATAGCGACGAAGGTTTCTTTCGTAAATATTGCAGCGGGAGTTGCGTCCATGGGAGGGTCACGTGGCACGAAAAGAAATTTCCGCAAGATTAAGACTGAAGGAGATGGAGATTATAACAGGCACGTGTAATTGTTGCTACCATGGCACAATTAGAGCGGCCGGATTTTCAAACGGTGTCTTATAACGTGATTATCGGTGATGAAGGAGCCCAAACAGCAGAAGTGGCGTTATTACAAGCTATTATACCAAAAGTGGAGGCACTTGTATCAGTGGGTGACCCCTATTAGCTTTTTGCATACTCTCCTATTGATGAAAAGTTTAGTCATCGGCTTCATAGTGGTTCTCGGCATCACAGAATCACCTGGGGATTATTACACTCCATAGAACATTGTCGCGCAATTCACAACTTATCGCCAGCGTTCCCTGGAATCACTATGACTGCAGAATTCATCAATCCGAAGATCACGAGATTGTTACAAGTGCTTTATCCGTATACAATTCGAGACAGGGCATATACATCAAAAGATTATTTCAATGGAATGCGTTTCAATAGTCTGGAAGTGATTGATTGGGGTAAGCCAGTTGGTCGTGACCTATGTGAGAAGCGAGGTCTCAAGGGTAATCGAGTTGTATGGATTAGCTCTCAAGAGTGGATGGGAGAAGTGGAACGTCGCGAACACAGGTATGATAATAATATTGAGCTGGCCATTGTTATATACTTGTTGAAGAAGATATAAGTTATGCTGGAAAGTGAAATGAGAAGAACAAATATGGCCGTAAGAAAATCACTGTTAGTTATCTCGCCATATGAAAATCAATTCAAGGCTATACAAAGGCATTTGTAATACATGGGTCCTGTGTATGTCGAATGCTTGGACATTGAGGTAGCTACGACCGATTCTAGTCAAGGTCGTGAAGCAGATATCGTTATTGTAACAGGACTGATCCTGTTACAGGCTTACACTGTGTTGTGCGAGGAAGCGCGCAATACAAAAGGGGTAGGATTAGTTGATGACAACTAATCCTATACTAAAAGTAAATATATAAATATTTACTTGTCTATTAGAACGCAAACTTAAGAGTGTTCATTTAATGGGTGGTTAGCAGCTAATAGTATAGTAATTACCTAACTAATATAATAATATCAAGTATTCAACTAACTGTACTATTAGTTAACCTGCAAGATTCGGTATTTAAACCGAATCGACTTTTCCTTCGTAGATTATAATAACTTATAATAACTTATAATATCTTATTTAAATTTCAGACAACGCATCTGAAATTTAACTGTGATATTCTAACTTGAATATCAATTTGTAATCGCACCCCATTACATCACCCCCCACTTAAGGTGGTTGGACAATAATAATTCTTATTTTGGCCAATCATGGGTGGCACTTGTTGGTCGTTCTCATTTACCAACTGATTGACCATCGACTCGATGGTCAAAGCACGCGGCGGCGCTCTAAAGAGCGCTGCTGAAAACATCGAAGGAGCTTCTTCTTCCGCCTCAGCACTAGGTGCTGAGGTGTTGAGTGACAACAGTGACGCTGCATTATCAGCGTCAACTACGCAAAGGTCGGAAGACGTACCGTCTTCGACCACAGATGCTGCTAAGGCGGCATCTGGCAAGAAACAGGGAGATGTTGCTAATGCAACATCTCGCACGATGGCAACTTCCGAATGGCGTGTTGCCAAGAGGTCCATGTTCGGGAGTTCTGACTCCGAACAAAGTGATTGGGATACAGCTGTCCCCACTAAAGGATGTATCGAGTCGAAAATCGCTAGGTGCTCATCGCCTAACAGCGATGATGACTCTGGTGTCGCTGTCTGCTATGACAGCGACAATGATTATCAAAGGTGGTTGCGGGAACGCAGAATTCCCCCTGGACCAAGTACTTCTCGACGTCGGGGTGATTTAAACCCGGCGCGTGGTGTTGAAGTAGGCGGTGCTCCGCCTGCTAAAAGAGCTCGAACAGAAGCGGCGCCTGCCGCTTCTGAAGCGTATAATCGTACGGAACCACATGTTCCGTACAGAGTGGGGTTTTGGACCCCTGGATGGGCTATTGCCCCCAACAGTGGCGTTCACCGTAAGCGGGACTGCCAATATGCGTTGTTCGATATCAACGTGCTGGATGACTGCGAAGACATCCAGTCACGTCGATTCGATCGAAGTACAGACGATATACGTCTGTACTTTATTGACCTCTTTTTCCAGGTTCGATATTATTCGAGCCGGAAAGATTCAAGGAGGAACAGGGACGATAAAGACGCCCTGACTCAGAGTTGGAACGCTTTTGTTGACAACTCCAACAAAAGCCCAGATGATTACGTGAATAAAGTTCACGTACTGCGCGAGCGCTTTTTAAAGCACTCGCGAACAGGCAAAATGGAATACATCCATTTTTCTTGCATCAAAGAATGGTTGAATTGTGGTGTCCCTTCTCACCTCGTTTGCCCGCGGTGTCCGCAGGGCGCTCCTCGTCTGTCAGAGGAGGAGTTGCGGGGGTACGGTGGTTTTTCCGTACCCGCCGAAGTTCAGGGCTTAATCGATGCCCTAGATGCATCAACACCAAGTGATGATGCTACTTCGCATTATGAGTTTGAGACTCCTTCTCAAACTCAGTTAAAAGGTCTGGGGCGTCGGCCCTCAGAACCTCAATCGGCTGCCAAGAGTCGAACTCTTGGGGTTAACCCAGCCAGCGTACTAAGTACTCGGTACGCTGCCCCTTCTTCGAAGGAACCGAGCGCTTCGAGATCAAGAGCTGGAGAATGTATCGCTTATTCCCCTGATTATCGATCAGGGGCGGCGGAGGTTGAGAATTCCCTCGCCGTTGTTGTTGCGGAGCATGGTTCTTTGTTCCGCAAACTCGAGGAGGGTTGTTCCTCCTTGAGCAGCGATATGTCTCACTCTGTGAAGACATATCGGTCTCTTCGCGAAAATGACCGCGACATCCTCGGGTCGCACACTGCCCTTCACCAGAAGAATGATCTTCTGTACATCGAGCTTTCCCGCTGTAAGGAAGAGCTCGATCGGCACAAGGCTGGTCTTGAGCAGTCGAAGGCGGAGGTAATGACTCTCCGCTCTGCTCATCAACGGCTGGAAGACGATTACAAGTCTCTCTTGGGATACTTGGAGAAGCACGGTATCTTCCGTGGTTCTGTGTCTCGTCGTAAGACGAAGACGAATGATACGGCTTGAGCCGCCCAACATAGAATGTTGGGTGGAGCTGCATTGCTGTGGGAATGTCTAAGGTATAGGCATTCCCCCGAATCTCTTGGACCTTGAAAGGTCCAATGTACTTAGGAAGCAACTTCCGTGTAGGGAAGTTGCTTATTGCATGTATAGGCAAGTTAGTAGTAATTAGTAATACCAATTCTCCTTTCCGAAAGGAGTTTTTGTTCTTCCTTCCTTGATTGTCTGCAGTTTGCTTCTGCTTATCCAAAGCAGAAGCAAGTGCATCTTTTATATAGCGTATTACAGATTGGCGCTGTAATACGAATTCATCTACTGCTTTATCAGCAGTAGGTGCGTTGTCCTCATTGTCTGCAGCCATTGCTGCAGACACATATTCATCATATGCAGCTTCAGTTTCATTTGAAGCTGCTTCCGCTTCTACTGTACTTTCAGTAGAAGGGCCATCGTTTTGTTCACAAGTTGCAGTTGCAACTTGCGCATTGACTCGCTCAAAATTTGAGCGGGTCCCTCCCCCACTGAGATTTGGCGTACCGCCAAGTAAAGCTGGGGTTCGTGGATGCCTTAAGGCATTCACGTAGAACGGTGTATGCTTAGTTGAAGCATGCACCGAATTGTTAATCGCGAATTCAGTGAGTGACAGGTAGTCACTCCACTGTTCAAAGGCATGTGCGTATGATAGAAACATGTCTCCGAGAACGCGTTTAGCCCGTTCCGTCTGCCCATCCGTTTCCGGATGGTCTGCAGTTGACATCTTCAACTGGGTTCCCAACAATGAGAACGTTTCTTTCCAGAAACGTCCTGTAAATCTCGGATCTCGATCCAAGACAATGTCTTCCGGCATTCCGTGCAAACGGAATACCGTATCAACGAATATCCGCGCTGTTTGAGCGGCGGTTACGTTAGCTGATACTGCAGTAAGATGTACCATCTTACTAAAACGGTCTACAAATACCACTATTCCGGTCTTCCGACTATTGTCGGGTGGAATGCCGAATACGAAGTCCATTGAAATGGACTTCCAACACTCTGTCGGAACCGGCAGAGATTGCAGCGGAGCCTGTGAAGACTGCGCAGGCTTAACGCGCTGGCAAATCTCGCAAGCGCGTACGTATTTCCGTACCCACTTGTACTGGTTTCGCCAGTAGAAGTCACGTGCGAGAGAAGCGTATGTCTTCTCTCGACCTTGATGCCCCGAAATCGGTGCATCATGATACTCAAACATAATTTGATGTTTGAGATCATCGTCGTTTGGAACGACGATGCGACTTTCATCTTTTTGGTCTGTGCTGTAAAGCAGCAGACCATCGTGCAGTCGATATCGATGCACGCAAGCGCGGAGGAACTCTGGGAGTTCGTCGCGCGTCTCACTTTATTGATTACTTAAGTAATCAATCAACAGACGTGTCTCCTCGTCTGTTTTGTACGCCTCGCGTACTTGTCGTATAATTGACGACGACAAAGCAGTGCAACGGATCGTGTTTGCACTGGCACCTTCGGTTACGGACGGTTTCGTCTCGTAATCGGGCCTTCGTGATAGCGCATCTGCTATCACGTTCAACTTTCCGGGTTTGTATTCAACCGTAAAGTTGTATTCAGCAATGAATGGCAGCCATCGAGCCATTCTTTGAGAAATGTGTAGTGAATTCAAGGCCGTGCGTAGTGACGCATGGTCCGTGTAAACCACAAACGGTCTATCCACCAATAGATAGATCCGAAACTTGGCCAGTGTATACTTCATTGCAAGGAGTTCCTTGTCATGCACTGGATAGTTGCGCTCGGCTGGGCGCAACTGACGCGATTGATAGCAGATTACGCGATCACGATCATCGTGATCACGCTGCATCAAAGCACATCCGATAGCGAAATCGCTCGTGTCGCAAACGACGTGGAACGGACGCTCGTTATCGGCTATAGCCAAGACAGGCGCTTCAGTCAAGCTTTGCTTGACTGCATCAAAAGCATCTTGGCATTGGGTATCCCAATGCCATTCGACATCTTTCTTAAGTAATTGAAAAAGAGGTCGTATTAACCCAGCATAGTTTCACGAATACTTGTGCAAATATGTTGCGAACCCAAGGAACTTTCAAAGTTCCTTAACGTTTTTTGGCGTAGGCCATTCAACGATCACCCTGATCATTTCTGGATCAGAGCGCATCCCGTTCTTGCCCACAAAACATCCAAGAACGGGTATCTCAGGTGCACCAAAGGTGCACTTCTTTAGATCTGCATAGAGCTTATGTTTACGCATAAGCTCTAACACTCGACGTAGATGTTCCCTATTGACATCTACATCGCTTTTATCGTGTTCACCCTTACTATAGATGAACACGTCATCGAAATAACTCGGTACGAATTCTCGCACCGGGCGTAATAGATGCGTTACGCATCTGTTAAACGTAGCAGGGGCATTTCGAAGCCACTGCGGCATAACAAGCCACTCCCAAAGCATACCGCTTGGGGTGCTTACCGACGTGAGAGGTATATCCCTCTCACGCATTAGGATTTGATAAAATCCATCTCTTAGATCGAGAGCACTAAAGATGGTGCTCCCGCACATGCCATAAATGATGACTTCTTTTTGCGGTATCGGCGTCTGCGCCGGTACCGTCGCTGCGTTCAGCTTGTTGTAAGCGTGAACGATTCTCCACCCACCTGTGGACGTTTTCACATAAAAGGTGGGGGTAGAGTGCGGTGAGATAGACTCCCGCACTTGGCCTGATTTACGACGAGCTTCGAAGAACTCGTCGATCGCTTTTACTTGATCACGCGGCAACGGCCACTGCCGCGTGACACAATACTTCGTGCCTGGCACGAGGTCAATTTCATGACGAGTTGCCTTATCCTTAGGGAGCTCGCTAGGTACTTCTTCTGGGAATACGCCAGCGTATTCCCGAAGTACTTCATAAAATGGGGAGTTCGCTTTAAGCGACTCCCAGCTCTGCGCTTCAAAGCGCTGAACTTTGGTTTGGTCATTGGGAACTTCGTTCCGAATGTTTTCCACTTGTAATGTGGATATTAGTTCACGAATATCCACTACATCATCTGTTGCAATGATGATACAGATCTGTTCGATCTGATCACCGTGAAAGTTCTTCATAAAATTCTTCCAGCTTAGCGCTGGAAGAGCCATTACCTCCGAACCTTCTTTCGGAGGGTGTTCCATCAACAGAGACTGGGTAGATAATCCGGTCTCCGCTTGCGTCAAGACGTTGATCGTCTTGACGGAACTGTCCATGCAATCAGACGCACTCGTCTGATTGACTGCTACACGGTGATTACGATTCACAGTGTGCGAATACTCATCATCATGGTGGCCACTGCCAACCATGGAATTTTGGCGATCAGATGTGCTCGTCTGATCGGCCGCCTTTTCTGCGACACGGTGGTCTTTATCACCCGTGTGCATGGCTAACGCAACGTGTTGGGCACTTGCCACCACGGAGTTTTGCTCACGATTGCACTCGATCGTGAGTTCACTCTCATCAACACGGAATTCTTTCATCGTGTTGGAACCTTCGGTCGCACAGTGGGTGTTTCCCACTATGGATACTACTTCATTCTCACGGTGGGTGTTTCCCACCGTGGATATCATTTCATTATCACGGTGGTCTTTATCCCGTGGAATGTTTCTCTCCAACACGCAACGACTCTTCTGTTGCGTGTGGTACTCCCTCTGGACTCTCACCAGCGGAGGTACCTTCCGCTGATCGTGTCGGAACAGACCTGGTGGTGCCATCGCTATCCAACAGACTGTCCGACGCTGCGGTTGTATCTTCTGATACAGCCGGACTACACACAGGGTGATCAGATGCTGTGGGTCCGCCGCAGTCGATCGATAGGTTAACCCAGTCGATCGAAGGTTTAAACTTGGACATCCATGGGATTCCAAGTATCACATCGAACTTTTCATCTAAATCGAGGACGATGAATTCATCCTCGAATGACAGTTCATTCAACACGAAGCGTGTTTTAATCACACGCTTTGGAATAGTCACGGTTGCACCTGTTGCTAACCGGACTGACAACATACTTCGTGGGGTTTCTACCTCCACGAAGCTCAACAGCGTTAGACTCTGAGTTCTAACGAAATTGTTTGACGCTCCTGTGTCAAACAAAGCTCGCATAGGGACATCGCTCCCGTGCGGCTTAACCTCCAGAGCGATAAGAGGCTTATCATCACCCTGCACCTTTTGACAGGACATAGTCCCGTCTGGGTCTATTACCCTCACATGCCCTATGTCGGCATGTGGGATAACATTCCCAGTAGGGCACCCCGCCCCTACTGGTGATTTACGTTTTTTGCACCAACAGGGTGATGTCCCTGTTCGTGTCGCCGTGCAGCGGACGGTTCCGTCCGCTGACTGCGTGGCACCGGACGCGGTGCCATACACTCATGGGCAAAATGCCCCACTTTCGCGCATCGATTGCAGCGAATGTTCTTCTTAAATTTCGGTTGCTTCGAGTTCGAAGCAACCGCAACCGATAGGTCCATCGGCTCTGGACCTCCACCGCCCATGCTCTGGCGCGGGTGGCTGTTTCTTGAGACGAAGTGTGAACTTCGTCTGCCCGACTGCTGATTGTTGACATGCTGTTGCGGCATGTCAAAAGCGAAGGGCTGTTGAGCCCTTCGGCTGTACACAGCATGCGATGACGCTGATCGCATGCTGAACTCCTCACGGATGCTCATATCAATGGCATCCTGTAGAGGCTTTGGCGGGTGCCGGTAAAGACTCTGTTTGACGGGACCATCATTGAGTCCCTTCATGAAGTCAGTGACCTGCATAGCAGGGGGCACCGGCTCATACACAATATTTGACAGCAAATATTGTGTCTTCTGAGAGTAAGCTTGAAGGTCAAGCTTACCTTTCCGGAGTTCCATAAACTCCTGCCGACTACTTAGCTCCATTTCTGGAGCTTCAAAGTTGAGCTTTAGCTCAGCTTTTAATTCCTTATAAGTAAGGAACGCAGAGTCATCAGTGGCTCTGCGACTCATCGCCCATGCCCTGGCTCTGCCGCCCAAACATGTTGTGGCGAAGTACGCCTGTTGACGTTCGTCAACAATATTCTGCGCAGAGATGGCATCTTCCACCTCTGCGAACCATCTACGAAGGGGCTCGCCCCCTTCACCGGTAAAGGGCGGTACTCGCGCCTTTACCACTTCAACGCTATGCGTTGCAGGTGCAGGTGCGGTCCGCGCTGCCTCTGGCGCGGGCCGTGCTGGCTTTTCTAGGTGGTTTCGCCTAAAGCGATTCACCACCTCTATCGCTTCCTCCGGGGGCTTACCCAGTAGGAAGGTAATGATGTCGGTCCCCATGGACCGAACCATTTTCACCGTCGCGTCTTTACTACGCGACGTGAAGTTAGGGAAGTGTTTATTCACCACTTCCAGCGTTCTCTCTCGCTCGGCAGGCGTCATGTCTCACGACTTGATGCCGAGCGGCTCTTAATCTTCGCTCCGCTAGTTAACTAGCTGAACGGAACTGTGGTCGTTAGGACGGACCACAAAGTGCTACCAGGTGTAACAGGACTGATCCTGTTACGGGCTTACACTGTATTTTGCGAGGAAGCGCGCAATACAATAAGGGTAGGATTAGTTGGTAACAACTAATCCTATACTAAAAGTAAATATAAGTATTTACTTATTCTTTAGAACGCAAAATTAAGAGTGTTTATTTAATGGGTGGTTTAGAGGATAATAGTATAGTAACTAACTAATTAATATAATAATATCAAGTATTCAACTAAATGTACTATTAGTTAACCTGCATGATTCGGTATTTATACCAAATCGACTTTTCCTTCGTAGATTATAATAACTTATAATCTCTTATTTAAATTTCAAACAACGCGTCTGAAATTTAACTGTGATATTCTAACTTTAATATCAATTATGTAATGGCACCCCATTACAGTTATTGTGTCTATGGTTCGATCACATACACTGGTATTCCTTGAAGGATAGCCATCAAGATCATTAGTAACACTCAGCAGAGCCCGTGATTACCTCTTCATAGTTGCATCGCGTTATGTTTTTGAATGCGAGAGTACTTGGAAAAGATTCATAAACATATGCAAACAAAGTGATGTTCGGTTTTCGCTACAATTATGGATGAAGATTCTGCACGTAAATATCTGAATTATGACCATTAAGATGTGTGTGTGCGTGCCTCTTGCTCGCATACGATGAAGTTACGCAAGGGGCGATTGTGGTGAAGTGGAATCTTTATTTACAACATATAGGAGATGATATGCGGTAGTTATCAATTCATGGTATAAATTTCACCACGCTAAAAATCTTCATGCTAGCACGATGTTTCCTTTTGCGCTGGTGATTTCTTCTGTAGCCGGTGCGTATACAAACGTGCGTCTAGCGCACAGAGGAAGACTTTTCCTTAAAGCAGCGTTCGCCGCTACTTAACCGAGACGCCCTTATAAAGGGCTTAGTAGGAGAGATCTCTCCTACTCGGGGCCAAGATTCCCGGTTTGGTTTACTTAATAGCCTTAGCGGCAAGGCTTCCTTACTAAGGGTGTAGCTAAAGGGAGGTCTCCCTTTACGCTACGGCACTCACTACAAGCGCGACCGGTAGAGGTCGTGCGTCTGTAGTCGTTGAGTGAAAATGTAAACTGAATGTATATTTAATATATAATTAGCCTAAATTACTTTAAATCAATGTAAACTATATGTAATACTAAGTAGAACTTACCAAATTCGTCCCTAGCTAAAATGTAGTGTACACCACCTATGTACCGACACGTGGATGGCTGACACGCCAACCCCCAAGGGCTCCTTCCCTGATTGGTTAAAATAACCAATGGTTCAAAACCTTTCGAACCGGTCAATACTGACCCCAACCGTAGTGTACTCACGTACACCACCTACTAAATGTGACTCGAATGTAACCCTGTTACATCCTCCCCCATCAAGACTATTGCTTACGAAATAAACAAAATTTTGTTGGAGAACTCCAACGCTAGTACCTCTGGCTATCCATGAGCACCATTAGTTGTGATATGGAGTCTCCTCTAGAAGAGGTAGACTATTCCGAGAACTCGGAGGTGGATGCCTTTGGGTATATCTCCCCAACGGTTGACCGCTCCGACAACGCCGGACGGCGATGTCGGCAGCCTAATCCGTTCCCCACACGTGGGGAAAATGCACTAACTAGTGCGCCACCCCTGCCCATGTTGGATGATACATCCGGATCGCCGAAGGCGATCATCACCAATGATCTGGACGCAGCTTATGAAGGCCAACTTGCCGCACAGGCACTAAGGTCTGCGTTACGCGCCACCAAACGCCTACAAAGGGCGGCATATAATTTTGACGGTCCTCGTGACCTACCAAAGTGGGCTAGGCGTGTTGTAAGGACTTGTTTAGCATCCTATACCCCTGGCCCGCGGCTGAACAGCCGTATCAATGCTAACGCCGTGAGAAACTCCGGCAACAACTGCTCACGCAAAAGCAGTTCACTAGCGTCTCATACCGAGAACGCCTCGACAGGCAGGCACAGGGTGCCCCTGTTGAGAACCTCCGCGAGGTTCCTATCGTTATTTCTCCGGGAGAGAGTCCTGATGATGCGGAGAAGAAGTTCCGCGCTTGGGAGGAAGGGGAGAAGCTTCTCCACAGCTTCAATGAGCTTCACGACAGCTATTCCCGTCGAGACATTTGGGTGGAGAGGCCGTTGCGCCTGGCATTCGCCAGAGCCAAAGCGATGGAGCTATTACGTGCTCCATATCGCACGCGCTACGCCAGCGCCCCTGTCTCCACCACGGTGCCAGAGGACAGTGTGAGCGCCACATCTGCCTCCGTCGAACTCCAAATTACTGGGAGTGAAGGGGCTTCTCGTGCCCCTTTGGTCGTTGACCTGCAGCGGGATTCTCCCGCTCGAAAGCGTCAACGAAGTCGCGGCAATCCTGCCGTAGGGGAGTCTCGAAATCCCACGAACTCTGTGAGTGTGGACAACCCTTCCACTGTGCGGAGTAAGAAGCGGTATTTGTTTGACTTTAACTTCAAAGTACCCTGGGTTTGACCCCGATGATGGCGTCGCGCCATCAGACGCTCCACATGATATTGTGGAGTACCCTCCGCATCGAGCATTGGAGGAGGAGGTCGCTCAATTGCGACGTGAGATTCGCGAGCGCTGTGATCGACACAGCCTTCGCATCCATGATATCCACGAGGGACTCCGCGATGAGTTGGATGCCACCGATCGCTTCGAGAGGTTGCTTGCCTCTCTCGAGGCGACCGTTGCGGAGCTTCGTGGTCGCATTTTAGCCCTCTCGGGATTCCTCCGCCCTGCCGTGTCTTACGGCTATCCGCCTTTCCAACCTCCTCCAGGAGGGGGCCCGCCTCCGGGTCCTGGTATGGCTTAAGCATACCCACATAGAAGGTTGGATGTGTACGCATCACCTTCGGGATGTCCCAGGTATACGATAAGCCCTTTCGGGCTAGTACCTTAAAAGGCCCCACAAACCTGGGGCGCAGCTTATTGCGCAACACGTTGGAAACTGCATGTGTAGGAAGATTTTTAGCGCTTAATAAAACACTTTCTCCTACTTTGTATACCTTTTCGTTACGCCGCCCCTTGCGGTCAGCTTGCTCCTTCTGCTTTTCTTGGCGTTCCGCCATGGCATCACAGACGTGTCGTAAGACACTAAGGCGCGTCGATAAAAACTTATAGATGTGCTTTCGCACAGATACAGGGCTGACATCGGGGAATCCTCCCCCCTCAAGCCCTGGGCCACACACACGTGGCGTCAACGGAACCCTCGGATTCACCAATCCGTTCACGTAAAACGGGTTAAACCCCGTAGATGCATGTACCGAATTGTTGATAGCAAATTCAACCATCGGAAGCATCTCACTCCAATTCTTTGGAGAATCCGGACATAAACTCCGGAGAATATCCTCCACAACGCGATTAACGCGTTGCGTCTGACCGTCCGTCTGCGGATGATCCTCAGTGGACATGAGGAGCTTGGTGCCTAGCACCTTAAACAACGCTCGCCAGAACTGTCCCGTAAAACGGGGATCCCGATCCGACACAACGGAATCGGGTAGACCATGCTGTCGAAAGACACGGTCTAGAAACACTTTCGCTATTCCTTGTCCACCAATGGACTCTGGCACCGCCGCCACGTGAGCCATCTTGCTCAAACGGTCTACAAAGACCAAAATGCCGGTGT
>CM047589.1:6103315-6117389 GCA_026184515.1 Peronosclerospora sorghi | reverse complement strand
ACACCGGCATTTTGGTCTTTGTAGACCGTTTGAGCAAGATGGCTCACCTGGCGGCGGTGCCAGAGTCCATTGATGGACAAGGAATAGCGAAAGTGTTTCTAGACCGTGTCTTTCGACAGCATGGTCTACCCGATTCAGTCGTGTCGGATAGGGATCCCCGTTTTACGGGACAGTTCTGGGGAGCGTTGTTTAAGGTGCTAGGCACCAAGCTCCTCATGTCCACTGCGGATCATCCGCAGACGGACGGTCAGACGCAACGCGTTAATCGCGTTGTGGAGGATATTCTCCGGAGTTTATGTCCGGATTCTCCAAAGAGTTGGAGTGAGATGCTTCCGATGGTTGAATTTGCTATCAACAATTCGGTACATGCATCTACGGGGTTTACCCCGTTTTACGTGAACGGATTGGTGAATCCGAGGGTTCCGTTGACGCCACGTGTGTGTGGCCCAGGGCTTGAGGGGTGAGGATTCCCCGATGTCAGCCCTGTATCTGTGCGAAAGCACATCTATAAGTTTTTATCGACGCGCCTTAGTGTCTTACGACACGTCTGCGTTGCCATGGCGGAAAGCCAAGAAAAGCAGAAGGAGCAAGCTGACCTCAAGGGGCGGCGTAAAGAAAAGGTATACAAAGTAGGATAAAGTGTTTTATTAAGCGCTAAAAATTTTCCTACACATGCAGTTTCCAACGTGTTGCGCAATAAGCTGCGCCCCAGGTTTGTGGGGCCTTTTAAGGTACTAGCCCGAAAGGGCTTATCGTATACCTTAGACATCCCGAAGGCAATGCGTACGCATCCAACCTTCTATGTGGGTATGTTTAAGCCATACCAGAACCCGGAGGCGGGTCCCCTCTTGGAGGAGGGTGAAAAGTTGGATATCAGAAAGGCACGACAGGTCGGAACATCTCCGACAGGGTTGAAATACGACCCTGAAGCTCCGCAACGAGAGACTCGAGGGAGGCAAGCCGCCCCTCGATGCGTTCATTCGCACTCCCCTCGTTGAGGAGTACTTCTTGGGCATCTAGGATGCGACGGCTGTGTCGATCACATCACTCGTGGAACTCACGTCGCAATAGCGCGACCCCCTCCTCCAGTCCTCGATACGGAGGGTACTCCACATTACCATGTGGAACGCCTGATGGCACGACGCCATCACCGGGGTGAGACCCAGTACCTGGTGAAGTGGAAAGGGTATCTACATTCCCATAGAACGTGGTAGTCCGAGACTCCCCTGCGGCAGGATTGCCGTGATGTCGTTGACGCTTTCGAGCGGGAGAATCCCACTGAGAGTCAACGACCAAAGGGGCCGAAGAAGCCCCTTCACTCCCAGTAGCTGCGAGTTTGCCGGAGGCAGATGTAGAGTCTGCATTGCTCTCCGGCACAACATCGAGAACAGGGCGCGTGTAGTAAGAGGCAGGTAATTGCCCTTGCGCTTTGGCCTGGGCATAGGCCAAGCGTAACGCCCTCTCTACCCGAACGTCGGGTTCGAAAAAGCTGTTGTACAGCGCATCAAAGTTGGGGAGGCGCTTCTCCCTTTCCGCCCAAGCGCGGAATACCTGTTCTGCGGCCTCGACGCTTTCTTCCCGTAAGAGAACAAAGGGAATCTCGTGGAGGATATCCACGAGGGCACCGCGTGCCTTGTTTCCCGAGGCGCGTCCGGTAGGACTTAACAGTAAACTGCTTAGGCGTTAGCAGTCTGGCCCGGAGTTGTTTCCGGCGCGCAATTTCACGCGGCAGTATAGCCGCTGGACCAGGGGTATAGGAGTCTAAACCCCTCTTGAACGCGGTTCTTAGACCTCTTTTGAAGGTCACGAGGTCCCTTCCGTGGCCGTACGGCACGTCGGGCCTCTTGAACCGAGGCCGGTTCATTGGTGATGGTCGCCTGCGGCGACCCGGATACATCATCCCTAGTGGGTAAAGGTGGCGCACGAGTTAGTGCGTTTTCCCCACGTGTGGGGAATGGGTTGGATGAACGACAGCGCCGAACGGTGCTGTCGGAGAGGTCAGCCGTTTGGTAGATCTCCCCAAGGGCATCCACTTTGGAGTTATCGGAATAGTTTTCTTTCATAGCACCACTAAAGGTGATCATGGTCAGCCAGAGGTTCTGGCAGCTGGAGTTCTCCAACAAAATTTTGTTTATTGCGTAAGCAATAGTCTTGATGGGGAACGATGTAACAGGGTTACATTCGAGTCACATTTAGTAGGTGGTGTACGTGAGTACACTACGGTTGGGGTCAGTATTGACCGGTCGAAAGGTTTGGACCTATTGGTTTTTATAACCAATCAGGGCAGGAGCCCTTGGTGGAGGCGTGGCAGCCATACACGTGTTAGTACACAGGTGGTGTACACTATATTTTGGCTAGGTACGATTTAGTAAGTTCTACTTAGTATTACTATATAGTTTAAATTAATTTAGGCTAATTACATATTAAATATACTTTCAGTTTACATTTTCACTCAACGACTACAGACGCACGACCTCGACCGGCCGCGCGTGTAGTGAGTGCAGTAGCGTAAAGGGAGCCCTCCCTTTAGCTACACCCTTAGTAAGGGAGCCTTACGTTAAGGCATTAGCGAAAGCTAATTGTAAACCAAAGCGGGAATCTTGGCCCCGAGTAGGAAAGCTCTCTCCTACTAAGACCTTTATAAGGGCGTATAGGCTAAGTAGCGGCGAACGCCGCTTAAAAGAAGGTCTTCCTCTGTGCGCTAGCCGCACCGTGCGTATACGCACCGGCTACACATCAATAATAACAAAACTCGAGCAAAAAAAGGAGTACAGACTCAGCAACTGGTAAAGGTGCGCCTGCATAAAGGGCGTACCTTATACGTGCACGAAAAATCACCAGCACAGCATGGGATCCCACATCCACGAGAGTTAAGGACTTTCTTCAAAGAGACAACGATAATGAAAACACGGATGCTCAACAGGTTGGGACAGCATTGAAGACCAGCATCATTGACGTAGCATTTGAAAAGGAGACAACTGGATGCGGACACATTGATTTTATTATATAAGAGACAATTGGATGCGGACAGAAAGATCAGGAGGATGTTTATAAAGGTCTTTGAGAGAAATATCAACTATTGGTTGAATGACCACTTCAACGCCCGGTTCGGAGACTACTCCAACTACAACCCCGTGTATATAAATATCATTGAAATATTAGGGTTAGGAAACTTGCGGAGGAAATATTGGACCCAACACAGGAAAACGCTGTTGATACTCGCAACCATAATGGAATAGACCCCCCCCCGCTCGCTCGCTCTCAAGATCGCCTACTCTTCCTCCCTCCATTCCTCCTTCGCGCTCACGATCGCCTAATCTTCCTTCCTCCATTCGACAGCTCCCTCCGCCCCCAACACCCAGCAAATGGAAAGGAAAAGGAAAGACCAAGCAGGTCTGGTAAGCTACCTACTCAACTGCTTGCGCAATGCATCTGTAGTAATTGCCAAGCCGCCGCCTGCGCAATGCAGCTCTTTATTTTTCTCTCTAACCAGCAAGGACGCATTTCCAGGAAGGATACGGAAGTTGTGGCGCTTCTTGAGTGTTACTAGACAGCTCGCTCAGAGTTCGTAGCAAACAAGCATCAGGTACTGTGTTCGTTGCGGTGCGATTTGCTATTAATTTTCCGCTTACGTACATATATCCTATTTTACGCTAGGCATTTCTTTCATTGCGGTAAGCAAGGAACGAGAGCGCATAATAACGCGCGAAATGGGGATCTGCGGTCTGGGACAGTGGATGGCCAAACAGGCCACGGACAAAGACAACTTTTTGCTGGCCACATATCGGAAGCATAGACGCAAGTTTGACGAGACTGGTGGTGGTGGCCTGGAATCGTACAGAAAAAAATATCCCTGGTGGGTGCTATGGCCACTTTGCTAGCAGGAAATTCGTCGGTGCAGCCCGAACATATTTTGATGACGGTGTAGTAACGACGGGGCGTCAGCAACAACGTCCAGCAACAGCAGAGGAGGCGATCAAGAAGCGACACCCTCCAGGCATCCAAAAGAGATATCCTGCCGGAAGTAGCAGATGAAAATGACGACTCAGACGGAAGTCGCAGTAAACCACCTCCTCCTTTCAAGCGACGTCGCGTCAGCAAAGCTGCGAATAACAATATTAGACAATTGATCCTTGAAATGGAGAAACAGCGCCAAAATTTTGAGCTCAGTTTAGAGAGAATGCGCGCCAAGGAGAGCATGGAACGCGAAGCCCGACAAGAATCTGTTGAAGAGCACCGCCGACAGGAAGACCAGGCTTCCGGGGAACGTCGCCAGCGTGACAAGGATAAGTTTTGGCTACGTGACGCAGCCTTGTTGGAACCCATGTTTCGTACTAATAAAGATTAGTTGAAGATCTAAAAAGAGGAAGTTCGTTTTCTTAATGCTTTCAATGTTTTTATACTTAAATGTGTTCCGCTATATATTTCTTGGGCAATTGCATTGCGGCGAGCAGCCATGGTTTCATTGGTACTATGCACGGCATTCGAAGAAACAACCTCGATAACTGGAGTTGACCACGAAGCGCGAAAATGCACTGTCAGGACTTTCGCTTGCAAGGTTGAGCAGGAACATGCAAACAACGGCGATGTTTGCGGTGGTTTCTGGAGTTCCTTGCTGATCGGCGAGCAATAAGCGCCAGCGCATTTTCAACCGCCCGAAGGTTTGCTCGACAACAATACGCGTCGACGAGAAGGCAAAGTTGAAGCTCGTTTGTTTTCGGCTGGGTGCGAGCGGAAGCTAGATATGGCACCATCATCCAATCTGAAAGGCTATTACAGAGTCACCAATTACAAAGTAGCCGCCAGGCATCAGTGATCCTTCATTTGCCTTTCGCCAAAGCAAGGAGTTCCGCAGCATACGGCTATCATGAATACTCCCAGGCCAGCCAATGTGGATCTACTTTCAGAAACTGTTACTAAGAGAGCATTACGAAGAAACACTGTTCGACGTTAAAGCACTCACACTGCGGAACAGACCATCGGCATCAACAACAGCTCGGCATGCTATGGAAGAAAAGACGTTTCGGTTGATGTATGCATTATGCAATGCAACCCCCTGCCGGTTTCTGAATGGCAAAATGGGTGCCATCAATAGCGCCAGCCATCGGTCCAATTCCACGGCGCGGTATGTGGTAAGTGGCTGAAGTTTATGGTGAAGTGTATACGGAAAGTATACATAAAGAGTATACGGTGTCGTAGTCGGCCATGAAGTGAGTTTTCTGTATTGAAGCCAGTGCTGAAGTAACCAAGAAGTAACAGGGTGAACAGATAATGGAGGTAGATATAAGATTTCTTAATACTTTTAGTATAATCAAATTTCCCCCTTAGTGACCAGTCGACCTCCACCCAACAAAACCTTCTCTCTAAACCTATACAAAAACTAAGTACAACCCGAGGACACCTTTAAGTGAACGCGTGTTAAAGCGTGATAAAGATCCTCTGCGATTACCTAAGTTAAGGGGCAGCCTGAGTGTTACCAGGAAGTGCCCATTTTCAGTAACTTTGTATTAAGGTTCGGACGTAAGTATCAAGAGCCTGGGAAGTTTAAGCAAGAGAGGTGTATTGTATCGCTTCCTTGTGTTGTTTTTGAGTGTAAACCTCGAAAATTTAAGTTCCTTCACGACAACTGGTGCCGCGACTTGGGATTTCACGTCGACTTAATATAATTTCACATACAAAATGGCTTTAGTGTCTACCGATGGAGAGAAAGAGCTGGTTTTTAAGTTACAGCGCTCTCAGGAGGACCGTGAGATAACATACACTTTCTCTGAGGCCTGTGCAAGGATGGCACGATACCAACGGCATGTACTGAAGCTACCTGGGGATTCACATAGTTGGTTTTCATTATATGAGATTCGCAAGGTGGCAAAAGCTGCCCCTAATTTTAGATTCAGTGAAGATCTTACTTCTTTTGGGGGATTAAAAGAATCAATTGAAGCTATTGAAAAGCTGCTTCGAAATTGTGGCTATGAGTTTGTGCGACAAGAAGAAATTCGATAATGCATGTGACTTTAATATGGATCATACCGCGAAAGATATTGGTCTGATGGTGTCACTATTATTAGCGGAAAACCAGTGGGAAACATCCTTGATGTTTTATCGGAAAGAGGCTACGGATGTCAGTCCAAATTATTACATTGTGGCAGACACCACTCATACACCGGTAAAATAGTCTAAACCACCGGTCATGCAGGAAATGTGTAATGACTATGAGTTGGAGGACACTGTGTATTAGAGATCAAAAACTGAACGTCGACGAAGATGAGATCATGTCACCGCCACGACCAACGTCAAAAAAACAGGACCCAGTGGTGGCAAATTTAGTCCAGTTGATGCAAGATGGGCATTTAAGTTTGGAGGAGTTGACGAAAATTACCGCATCTCTGTCCGCTAGTCGCACGCCAGATACTACGAGAGGAGCGACTAATGCGACACACCGGAAATCGGCAGCTCTGGATAGAGCATACCCCTACCCACCAAAACCATCAAGATATGGCATGTCGAGTGGAAGACATAATATGTGGGCATCATCTGGTCATCCTGTCACAGCCATTATCCAGAATACAGAAATCAAGGCATTCGACGGTAATAGACAAGACGCGGGAAGTTCAATGGCATGGATAACAAGATTTCTCCATGTGGCAAACATTTCACGTTGGGATGACGATCAACGGCTAGGGATGTTTGTGGATAGCTTGACGAATACGGCGTCTTGGTGGTATGAGCAGTTAGCGGATACGGTGAAGTAAGATTGAGATACAGTGATAGACTTGTTTCAACGGAAGTTTTGCGTGGATAAAGTCTAGCCTCGGGTTATGTATTCCAAATTGACACAGAAACACAACGAGCTAGCGACTACATACCTATACCGGCTAAATGCCGCGGCATTACGAGCTGGAATGGATTTACGAGATTCTTATAACCCCTCATTGTTGGAAGAGCACATCCAGCAATTTTTCGACACCATTCATGATCGCGTCATACAAATGCAATATCAGCATATGACATTCAATACAATTGAGGAACTGGAAAGGGTGCTAACGAAGCATGAGGCACGTGTGACAAGGCCTGGAAAGAAAGTGACTGCATGCAAGGGTGCTGAAGTGGTATATAAGAAGATGTGCAACCCAGCGTACATGTGATGGGCGGAGAAGTACATACCATGCAGCGGGCACGCGCTAATTATGAAGATAGGGTTTCACGAACGAGTGCGCCTAATAACAATGATGGAGGCGTAGTGTGTGAACATTGCAATCGAAGAGGACATGAAAAAGACAAATGTTGGAAGTTGCAGACGTGTGAGCACTGTAAATCAGTCGACCATGATGTGAAATATTGTCGGAAGTTCATAGAAGAGATGGCTGAAATGAGGAGCAAGTTGAAGTCCGGAGAACTATCCAAGGACCAAGTGGCTGAACAGTTAAACGCCTAACCCCACAGTGCGTTTCGACTACTGTCGAGAGAAAGGGGGGGGGCAATGTCGAGTAATGTGAAAGCGACACCGAGTTCACCCTTAGGTGTAGACGAGAACAAGAAAAAATATACATTTTGCATGGATAGATCACTCACTGTGGACGAGGATCAAGAAAAGAAGAAAATACAAGAAAAAACGCAAAAACAAGTTGCATTTGAAGATAAAGAAGAAAAAGAACAACATAAGTCGGAGAATAATGAGACGGCAGATGTCTCTGCATATGTCACGTTGGTGGATAAAAGAGAAGGAGAACGAGAAGGATGGCGACAGTTGCTCAAGTCCACGCAACCTGCAACACAGGTGTATGTGAAGGGAGCAATCGATTATTTGGAGTTACCGTTGATGTTGGATTCTGATGCAAACATATCAGTATTACATATCAATGTGGTGAAGATGTTACATATAGCAGTCCGGATGTTTGATTCCCCGACAAGTTTTAGTGGCGTAACAGAAAGTACCATTGGCGCAATTGATGTGGCCACTGTAAAGGTTCGGATGGGCTCATCGGTTATTTTTAACTGTGAGATGTGGGTAGCAAACATTGAGTCGCAGACTTTAGCAATACTTGGAACTGACTTCTTGGTGAAAGCGGGGGTTATCCTGAATATGAAAGACCAGAGTTGTCAGATTCCCAACGAAAATCCGCTACCGTTACTGACCCAAGAAGATCGACTCTCGAAATATTATATACAAGTATATGAGCGAGTTATGGAAAGTGCTGGTATGATGATTAATTGGACTAGTGTGCATGCAGTACGGATGGTTGGGGATAAGCCTCCCGCGGTATATGTGATGGATGCTATAGACCCATTGAAGGTAGACCAGACGAAGTTGGAGAGAGAGGTATATCTGTATGAAGGGGTGGAGATGTCGGCTGAAGCTATGGAAGAACAGTTGGCACTTATACCTGAAGTAGAACAAGGTCCGTTAATGTCACCCGGTATGGCTCAAGCGGATGTAGGATAGCCAGGAATCACCACCAGGGAACAAGAAGATCAGTTACGAGCATTATTGTATGAATATGCCGATGGATTCATAAGCTCTGTAATGCGTTACCGCCACCAGCTAAAGGCGTGGTATGTGATGTGGATGCTGGAGACGATTCGCCTATAGCTCAGAAAGCGCGCAAAGTACCAGCGCATCTCCTACCAAAGTTGTACGAGTTGATACGAGGCCTGTTGCAAGCAGGATTAATAAAGTATTCGGAGTCAGCTTGGGCCTCACCAATCGTGATCGTGTTAAAGAAAAATAAAACAGACATATGATTGTGCATTGATTATTGGTCTGTGAATCAAAAGACGAGACTGATGGTGTATGCCATGCCTTTGATAGATGATTTGCTAGATAACTTTGAAGGAGTTAAATGGCTATGTTCGATGGATAATGCGAGTGGATATTGGGCTATACCTATGACAAAAAGGGCTCGGTTAATTACCGCTTTCATTTGCCCGCTAGGACACTTTGAATGGCTCCGAATGCCTCAAGGATTAAAGAATGCGCCGCAAATATATCAGCGTATAGTGGACAATGCCTTGTGGACAATGGTCCGACGCTCACAACAGATGGGGTTGATGTGCAAGATCACCAACAATGATACCACTATGGATATAGATGATGATGTCACATATGTTTTGGAGACAGACGTACCCCTGTCACAAGATGTATTTCATAATGGTCAAGTGGTGGAAAATGAGGAGCGACCTATCATTGGGAGGCGCTCATACATTGATGACATTACGTTCGGGGCAAGTAATTGGGATACACTGTGTTTAATGCTTAGGAACCTTTTGGAGTCGTTCAAGTATTGGAGAATCACTATAAGCTTACCCAAGGGTGCGTTTATGAAGCACAGTGTGGAGTTTCTTAGTCATCGCATATCTGCAAAAGGAATCGAAGCGTCCCCGCGAAATTTAGAGTCAATTATCAAGATGGCATTTCCACGTACACTAAAGGGGGTTCAGAGATTCACTGGCAGTTTGATTTATTATCTTAGGTTTATCGACAACTTCGCTACGTTAGCGGCATCACTATATGATTTGACAGACCTGCAGTTAAGGGATGGAACTCAATTGGAACATGCTGAGAAGTCTTTTGCATTGTTGAAGGACCGGCTTGTGCACGCACCGTTGCTACGACATATCGAGCGTGCGAAACCATTAAGTGTAATTATATACACTAATACGTCGCCATTTGGAGCAACAGTATGTCAAGAGCACGATGGGATCTTGCACCCAGTAAGTACGTCATTAAAGTGTTCAAAGATGCGGAGACGCGATATACAGGAGCTGAACAGGAGGTGCTAGCTTTGCTGAAGACGTTACATGACGCTAGTCATATTTTATTCGGACAGCACATAACAGTATACGCAAGGTATTCCACGATGCGATGGATATTCACGTCTAAAAGTTTAACTGGGAGAGGAGTGCAAGGGGCGGTAATTTTATCCCCATGGTCGTTAGATATTATTAGAATGGACCATGAAGGTGTTGGCCTTCCCGCGTTATTGGCCACATCGATTGTGCCTGTGGAGAAAATTAATGAAGTATTAGAAAACATTGCTCCACTAAAGACACTTAAGGATACGCCTATTATTAGACCAATTCCAGGATTGCGTCGCCAAAGTTCTGGATATGTCCTGTCTTTGATGGTGCGGTACGGATGAAAAATAATCCCAAAGGCACGTTTGGCATGATAGTATGGGAGTTACCCACCTGGGAGGTGATAGCGGCGGAATACGGAATTCAAGATAACCTCACTGTGAATGACAGTGAATATCATGGGTTGATTGGTGTATTGCAGCTTGCGCAAGCACATCATATAAACAATGCAATAGTATGTGGAGACTCGAGGTAGGTGATTGGACAAGTAAATGGAGATTTACGCTTTAACCATGCTTCGTTATTGGTCTGGCTAAATAGAGTGCACTCGCTGGTCGAAACTTTTGAGGCTATTAGTCTAGTGCATGTGGCACGCAAGTATAACCAAGCGGCAGATTTCCTCACGCAGTGCGCAATGAAAGAACAAAAAGCAGGGAAATTTACAAGTGATCAACAAATGATGGACCTAAAATTGTTGAACCGACTACCAGTGTTGTTGTATGCGAATGCAGATGGTCCTCCAGAAAGGGATAAGATTGAGGACACCCCAGAGGAGATTACTCAACCGTCTGACAGAAGTAGTGGTAATCCAAGTGATGAGGCGCAAGTGGATACCACGGAAGTCAGTGTATGGGGAGATGGTGGACATCAGTCACCACAAGTATTTGTAATCACTCGCAGCATGGGTAAACGGAAGAAAGGACATCGTCAATACCCACGAAGTGGGACAAGGGGCATACATAGAGGAAGAGACGCACTCTGCGAAAGACGGTACTGTCGAAGCTAAACGAAGCCGAGAAGATGCAGAAGAGGACCCCTATGAAACGGCGCCCGCCATTAGACTTGAGCGAATAGCATCGACTCAGAATGATGACAATTGGTGTGGGAAGGTTATAGCGTATCTGAAAGGAGAAGATGACAAAATAAATTCCTCCAGCGAATTGAAAAGGGTGGCTCGGCATGCGATGATGTATGTATTGGACAGTAAAAAAGTTCTATATTAAGTCGCCTGCATACGAAGCAGAACTGAGGACCAAGTGTGGAGATTGGTCGTACCATCTATATTGCAAGAGGATGTGTTACATGCCTACCATGTTGAGATTGGTAGTGGAGCACATCAAGGAGTTGGAAAAGTCTATGCTCGTTTGAGGTCTAAGTATTATTGGAGAGGAATGTATGCCCATATCGAAAAGTATATCGCAGCATGTGAAGATTGTGCCACGTCTAAAGGAAAGCCGAAGTACCAGGGGCGTACTAGTGGCAATATTGTGGCATCGAGACCCTTTCAGATTCTGGCCATGGATTTTGCATTACCTCTACCACAGACCGCTATGGGTCATGAAGCTTTATTGTGATTTATCTTTCTGTTTTCTGGATATGTGATCCTTATCCCAATGAGCACCACTACAGCCCAGGATGTGTCAGAAGCGTACATGGTGGGTGTCTGCAAGAGATTTGGAGCGCAAGAAATGCTAAGACATGACCGAGACCCAAGGTTTATGAGTTCGGTATTTAGGAGGTTTAATCGGATGCTGAAGCAGAAACAGAGGCCTACATTGGCATATCGGCCACAAGCCAACGGCAAACAGGAGAGATCGGTGCAGACAGTGATTAAGGCAATAAAATGCTATATAACGGATCCAGAACAGAGAGATTGGGATGAATATGTGGCATCATTGGAATTTGCTTTAAACACTTCAGTGGATTTACAGCACTATCAAACTCCATTCTATCTAGTACATGGATGGGAACCCCGAACCACGATGGAGGCGATGGTACCGCCAAAAGATCAGTCTGTCACGGAACAAGATGCATTAGATTGGAGATTAGATGTAAATAAAAGGCACATGGAGGCTCAAGCGCAGGCAGCCATCATTCGGGAACAAGTGAGTAAAGAAATATCCCAACATCATAACGAGAAAGTCGAGTCAAAACTATGGTCGACTACAAAAACCGCTTACCGCCCTGGAGAGTTAGTCTGGCTGTATCACGATTTGGTCAAGCCAGGGTTGGTGAGAAAGTTGGCTCACTTGTGGCATGGCCCATACGTGGTGGATGAACGAGTCAATGATATGGTATATCGGTTGGTGATACCAACAACTGAGAGTCGGATATTCCCGTTAGTGCATATTGCTAGGCTGAAGCCTTATATCAGCAAGATGAGACGGCCCCGTGAAAAGATTCAAACCAAGAATGCGTTAGAGTTAGATGAAGCATTACTTCCGGAAGATTCCTGGTATGAACCTGGCAGAGACGATGAATGGGAAGTGGAACGTATCGTGGATTGTCTAGTGAAACAGCGGACAAGAAACGGGCGTCGGGTGAAAGAATACCTTGTCAAGTGGAAGGATACCGAGGAGATGACGTGGGAGCCCGAAGACAACCTTTCTTGTACCATACTCTTGTATGAGTTTGATGCGCAGCGAGCTTGGGAGAATAGGCACTACGCAGCCCAGACGGCAGAAGAGGACATCACTGAAGGGTAAATGTAGAAGCCTCAACAGAGAAGAAGGGTGAAGATGAAAGACGACGGAAGAGATAAAAAGAAGATAACAATAAATCGAAGCAAACAAGAAAAAGAAGCCCCAGAAGATGTAGTACATCCCTATCACGGACCCGCGTTGGTTGTGATGAGTAGAATGCGGACCCGAGTTGGTTGCATTAGGGGAAAGTCAGAAGATACAAACACAAACAAAATAGGACAGAAAGACGCATGTTTGAACATAATTGGAAGATGTTGGAATATGTGGATACATTACGTGATTACCTATGTTGAATGGAGCTATACGACTAAATAATGAACATAATTTGGATAGTGAGCCCATACGGGATCAATGACTTGATGATGTGATGTGGAGAGTGCGCGAAGAGATGCCTATACAGGCCCAAGAGGTGAAAAACCTGTGCATCCCACACAAAATACGACAAGATAACAATAAACCAGCGCAAGATCGTACGAAGAGATTCCTCACGAGGTCTTAAGGGTGCAAAACCTGTACGGCGGCAACAAGATCATACGAAGAGATACTTATCACGGTCCAAAAGGTGAAAAACCTGTACATCTAACATAAAACAAGACAAACTCATGACAAACCAGCGCTAGACTGTACGAAGAGATACTTCACGAAGTCCTAAGGGTGCAAAACCTGTACGGCGGCAACAAGATGATACGAAGAGATACCTAACACGGTCCAAAAGGTGAAAAACCTGTACATCTAACATAAAGCAAGATAAAATCATGACAAACCAGCGCAAGATCGTACGAAGAGATGCCTCACGAGGTCCTAAGGGTGCAAAACCTGTACGGCGACAACAAGATGATACGAAGAGATACCTAAGACGGTCCAAAAGGTTCAAAACCTTTACATCTAACGCATCATGATATGATTATACCTGTGCGTCAACGAATCCTGTACGAAGAGATACCTCACGAGGTCCCAAGGGTGCAAAACCTATACGGGGAAGCACAAGGTATGAAGAAAAAGAAGCGAGCCACAAGGGCAGTCAACCTGAGTGTAGATGGCGGCTAGGCAAAGAGACAACTAGTTGGGGTGTTAGCGGTGCGAAACCTGCATTACAACCACGAAAGACACAGGAGTGGGAAATGACTGATCTCAAGCAGTAACAGCAGAGCCTCAGCATGATGGGGCAGGAGTCGAGTATAAACTTGCCCTCAGAAGTGTAACGAAGCGAGTGAAACACCTGTTACACGGAGGAAGGTGATACATATTAAGGGAAGAAGAAGAGAGTATAATGCTATGGTTGAAAGGGCACTCACCGGATGGAGTCATATACGAAAAGTTGTTAGAGTTCGGAGTACACGTGTGGAAGTTTGAGGACGCGCGGAATACCTGTGAAGGCTGAGCATGGCAATCTGATTTTGGATGGAAGTATAATGGGATTTTCGATTGGATGGTTTTTTGGCCAATCACGTGGTATGTGCTCGTCCACGACAGACTCGTCCACGACAAACATGGAATAGTATGCAGATATATGGTCGCAC
>CM047589.1:5988785-6103305 GCA_026184515.1 Peronosclerospora sorghi | reverse complement strand
TCTCTACGGGCTTTGAACCCGCAATCAACCGCGTGGAGGGATGCCAGACTTCCCACTACACCATTTTGGTGCTGGTGGACAATGGTGTTAACCTCCCATTTATAGGGGTTTTACACAACTTTTACACAATTTTGCCTGCTACATTAAGCATTCACCTGGACAGCTCGAACGAGAAGGAATTGTTGGAGCTCAACGCGCATATTTTTAGTATTGGGGCGCAATATGTTGCCGGCGCGAAGGAAATGGAGCCCGTTTTGTCCCCAAGAGTGTAATGATGCAGATGCCAGACGTTTTGGTTGCTGGATCAGACCTAAGTTTATCATTGATTGCGTCTTGTGGAGAAGCGGTTAGTTGCATACAGACTACAACGCTAAACCAAGTCTGAAGTCGTCTTGAAAGCCGCTTAAAGCAAGAATCCTTACAGCGCCAGGCACAAGTTGATACAGTTCTTGAAAACTTGCACCGTCTTTTGGATGAAATCGATGAAAATGGAAATGGATGAATTAAGCTGGGTGAGCTTCTTCTCTTACTGCGCCGCGTTAAGGTTTGTGACGTGTCGGCAGCATTAACTTATGTCTCATCGGAACTGCATAAGGAGCGTGTGAAGAGGGAATGTATTGCGTCTGCACACCGCATATTTTGTGATTATTATTTCATAGTCGCGACTCGATATGTTTTTTGAACGCGAGAGTACCTGGAAAAGATTGATGAACATATGCAAGAAGAGTGATGTTCCGGGTTTTGCTACGACTATGAATGAAGATTATTCACATAAATATCTGAAGTATGGCAATTAAGAAGTAAATGGATTGCTTGCCTTTTCTCGCCTACGCTGAAGATGCGCAAGGGGTGGTTGTGGTGAAGTGGCTGAAGTTTATGGTGAAGTGTATACGGAAAGTATACATAAAGAGTATACGGTGTCGTAGTCGGCCATGAAGTGAGTTTTCGGTATTGAAGCCAGTGCTGAAGTAGCCAAGAAGTAACAGGGCGAACATATACTGGAGGTAGATATAAGATTTCTTGATACTTTTAATATAATCAAATTTCCCCGTTAGTGACCAGTCGACCTCCACCCAACAAAACCTTCTCTCTAAACCTATACAAAAACTAAGTACAACCCGAGGACACCTTTAAGTGAACGCGTGTTAAAGCGTGATAAAGATCCTCTGCGATTACCTAAGTTAAGGGGCAGCCTGAGTGTTACCAGGAAGTGCCCATTTTCAGTAACTTTGTATTAAGGTTCGGACGTAAGTATCAAGAGCCTGGGAAGTTTAAGCAAGAGAGGTGTATTGTATCGCTTCCTTGTGTTGTTTTTGAGTGGAAACCTCGAAATTTTAAGTTCCTTCACGACAGGTAAAAGCCGTCAGCTATTGCTTCCCAGCCAACGAGATCGGAAGCCTTTGGAAAGTGGTCCACCTTACGATAGAGGCGTTCAATTATGACATTTGCTACCTCGTTACAACAAATATATACTGTATTCCGTCCTACGCTAAAAAGGCACGACACGAGTCGAAGGCTTCACCCAGCTGCCAAGCGAAACAGGGCATTCGCGACGCATTTTAACACTAGAATGTCTCCAAAGCCTGTTCAGAGAGTGTGGGTTAGAAGAGACACGTCAGAGCAAAATCGGGCACTCCAGCAGCGCTGACCCTTCGAGTTTTGCTCCAGATCCGCACTCAGCTGTTGGAAAAGCCAGATAAACAGGGTACGACTGCTGCGGGAGTCCTCAACGAACTGATTTTCAGTGTATTGCGGGGCGTCATGTTCTCAGAACTGTGGGTGGCGAAGGCGCGCAACGCGTGGCTTAGGGATAGAGGACTGGAAAAGCAGCACGGGGAGCGAAATGGCGCGCATTGCAGCTGATGCTCTGTGTGTTTTTTTGTGTGTCGTGCGTGTGGTGTTCGTTTGGGTGTGGGTGTGGTGGGCAGAGAAGTTTTCGTGAGTTAGGTTAGTTGTAGTAGTTGAAGCTTTCGTTGATTTTCAAGGTACCTGGGGGAGGTGCTTTGACTCAACGAGAGTTTGAACTAGTGCTTCAAAGAGAGTTTGAGCGTGCTTCAAAGAGTGGTTCAATGATTGGTTTAACAAATGCTTCAAAGACCTTTATAAACAACCTCTAGGTCATCAGAAGAAAAGCCAAACTTCTTCACCTAGTACACAAGCGTGCGTCGCAAGCACCAGAAATAACATCCCATGTAGCGCTCAAGCAGCGAAATTGCCTGCTAACTTAACAATATTTTAATTTTTTGAAATAATTTTCAATGCTTATCTTTTTTTCTAAATTTTTAAATAAATAACGTTTTTTATTATTTTTTTTGAAAAAGAACTTCCAATATATTCATAAGCTTAAATTAAAGTAAAAAAACTAATAAAATTGTAATAATTAAACTAAAAATATCATTTTTTCTAAATGGCAACGAAGTTCAGCTTCTCACAAAAGGCTCCTCATAAACGAGGTACATAATAATCGTTGACATCTGTCTCCAAAATAGAGAAATTATTAGGTCTTCAAGACGTTTCGACACCGGCAATCGGGAGATGCATGGCAATGGCGATAGCGCAAGCTATTGCTGATCATAACTTGGCGTCATACGATGTCTTGCATGAGTTGACGTCTGCAATCAAAAGCGGCATTGTTTGAAAAGTGCAGCTTTATATCATGTACTAATTAATTTACACATTTTACGAGGACATCAATAGTGAAAGGAGATGGGATGGCATGATTGCGTCGGAATCGGCGATACCATTTAAATGGTAGATAAAAGAGTATTCAAGTACACCATCAATGAGGGAGGCACAAGTGGAAGCATCCAATGGGGGAGGTGGTGAGCTTCTAGCGGTGGAAGAAATCTCCTACAAACAAATGTTTGTTCTGGCTTTTGACATTGATTGCAATAAAATCTCGTGCTGTTCGATGTATGGTCACCAAGAGTTACGAGACTAGACAACAAACACCGATACAAATGGACCGATGTTCGAAGAAACCGAAAAATAAAAGAAGAGGTTACCATTTACCATTTATCTTACGTTTCAGGGATGAACACTACTCAGCCTTCATTCAAAAATGATTTTTGAACTAGAAAAAGTTCAACAACTTCTCGATTTGCCTGGTAACGCTCACGTCAAATCTTGAAATACCCTCCCATCCCTCCCGTCGCTCAAGCCACGTTTTTAACCCCGATTTTCCATTTTAACATTTTGCCGTCGACACTTCATCTTCTTCCGATTTGCTGCAACCTTTACCATCTGGTTCAAGTTCTGGGTCCGAACCCAGTATCCATCCATCCGACCAGCCGTTTAGATCTGTCTTTTCCCCCACTGCCTCTCCAGATAGTCCGTTCTTCGTGCCTTCGTCTGCCCCTTGGCTAGCCTCTCCCACTTCGGATGCTCCTGGAAAACTGGGAGAGGTTTGATGACGAGGACGTATCGGCGGTTGCCCCGACAAACACGTTATTTATATATATTATTCTAATATGATAATTTAATAATTTAATAAGCTTTAATGGCTATTGAATTATCATATATATTGGAATCAAACATTCAGAAATATAAGGATAAAAAAAGTCTACAAGAAACAGGTATTAGGGGGTTTCAAAGTTAGGTGATTTCGGCTAATTTTTGTAAATGAAATGGTCGACCATTTGGTCGATTTTTCGTCCATTTTGGAAATCGACTAGCTCGGGGCTAGTCGATTTCGTTTTGGCGAAATGGACGATTTTCTTTCTCGAAATCTCCGCCCTCTACCCTAACCCCAGACACACGCATCAACCCTTCTTTTGGCACGTACAGTACGGAAGAAAATTAGTCCGACTCATAAAACATAACCGTCTTTTCGCGAAACCGATCTGCTTGTGCGCGCTATGTCTAAGCCACTGAGGAGATGCACGCGATAGCGGGGCGCAGACATGGATTCTTTCGTGGAGAGCGTGGGAGAGCCACCGTCCTCGGCATGCACTTTGCTCAAGTCGAGCCACGAGAGCGCTGTCTGGACGTGCTCCTCGCCATACAGACGAGCGAGTATCTGCTTGGCCTCGTCCGTGCGGCCTTGTGTTAATAGACATGCCGGTCTCTCCACGCAGAGGGACGGAGCGAGGAGGAGATAGACGCTAGCAGGTAGCACGGGGTAGGAAGCCAAGTACCGCCACCCCGAGCTTGTGTTGGCAAAGAAAAAGTCAATGGCCGGGAGCAAAATGCCAATGGTCGAGAAGATTTGCAAGCCCAGTCCGAGCGTATTCCGCATGGGCGGCGGCAACAGATCGTTAATGTAGCTCCTAATCGTAGCAATGGCCGCCCCGGAAGCAATTCCCGCAAGGAGACGACCAAGGACAAAGATCCAAATGCTCGATGTCGACGCCTGGACGACCGCTCCCACGATAATGAAGAGACAGTTGCCCATGATCTCTTTCTTGCGACCGTACTTGTCGCTAAAGTGGCCACAGAAGAGCGAGCCGAGCATGGCACCGAAGACCCACGAGTTAATGGCAAAGGTCCACTCTAGCCCCGGATGGACTGGAAACATTAGGCATGTATGTTCCGCAATCGGACGCGTATTGCACGCGCTCGTGTCATGATACTGCGCAAGATTAATCTGCGATGTGGTCCATCCCATCTGGAACGACTGGAGCTACGAGTGGAGGTTACTTGTGTACAAAATGGCGTTGGGTCGAATGAGATGAGCAGCAGCCTTTCTCGCGTCATCAAACGCCGCGCCCTGTATCGGCGAAATCGCTTCCGCATATTTATCCATCATGTCTGTTTAAGGTTTGAGAGAGAGAGCGCGTATGGTGAACCGTGCGAGAGACGAAATTAAAAGTGAGCAACGGGGTCCAAATTCATTGTTGAAAAAGTAGCTACAACATGGACACCGGACACCACAGTAGTGAATCGTATGGGCTTCCGCGTCCTCTTCGTTTGATTCACCAATACACGTCTGCTTTCCTTGATGCATCTTTAAACTCAGTGTTAATCGCTTCGTACAGGAGATCGTGGCAATTTTCAGTTCATTAATCTCTTGAAAAGTGAACTGAAAATTGCACGATCTCCTGTAAAAACCTTGAACGATTGTTTTATAAACCCATCCACGTGACAAACACCTTGTTCCTCGCACAACGCGTGACACTCGTGCTCATTCCCACATATGTGCGCGACCGGCACCTCGGACACCGCGTCAAACATTTCGGTCCCTTTTCCATCGCCTTTTTCCTCCGAAAACACGACCGCAACGTCATTCTGGCCGTGCAAATGGTCCATGACACCACACAGTTCATTTCATTCATCCATGACACACTTTTGCGTGCACCGCACTTCACTACACCCGTGCGCCTTATGCAATTGCTCAATATTCAACACACATGCGCCAGCGCAATTACGAGCTCAACACTCGCTCCCCCACATGTGAAGCGGAACTTCACACATGTGACGATACACGTGCTCTCGTTTTAACGAGCACTTCTTGCTACAATTTGCCTTCTGCTTTAAAAAATAGATGTGTGATCGCCATCGCCACATTCACATTTTCCTTCGTGTCCTGCTTCTTTCGAGAAACTCGGCGTCTTGCCAAAGTGTTCACTGCTCTCGCAATACTCGCAGCGGCCAGCATAAACGTGACTACCACCACAATCGTGCGCGGTAGTGCCAGGATGAGCAGCTGCTTTCATACAGACCAGACGAAAATTGTCACACTTGCTTTGGCAGCGGGTCGGAAACATTTGGAACCGTTTAAAATATTGCTGCTCGACGAGTTTCCATTCCTCCGGCACTCGTCCGCCCAGCGTTTTCTTGACCCACACGTTGATTCGAGCTTTTCGACGACGGAAAACGAACGCTAAAACGAGTCAAATCAGCGACCATCTCACTCGAGACTTTTCCACCACGGACGCCGGCATGACATCGAAGAAACAATCGAAACAACTGTTTAGTCGCACCATGAACCCGCTCAATAATATCTTGCACGTCGAGATACAATCAATTCCACTATCGAGCACCGAGGAGACAAAGCATGTGGTATAATTGTCGGGGTCTTCAAAAAATATTACGCATCGCTTTTGGTCTACGCGCCGAAGCTGGCGTTAGCGACGCGTTCGCCGTCCTGAAAGCTTTCAACACCTCCACGGCCTCTACCGCGGCCTTGGAAGGCGGCCGTCTGAGAACCGAACCGTGGCAACGAGCCGGATTCGTCGGTGTCGATGTGGAGGATGAGGCAGGGGGCGCGGCGGGTGTACACGTCGTGGACATGCCACGGTCGGCGAAGATTGGTATTGATGTCGAGATCCGACGGCCGTCGTACTCGGGGCAGGGCGCGCAATGTGAGGCCATTGGGATGGTGCTTGACAGGAGGGTGGAGGAGATATGTGCAGCGGTTGTGCAGCGGTGGAGAGTTACGAGGAAGGGTTTAAGACAGAGGAGGGTTCGGACATGAACCCTACACCGTCAGAGGCAGATTAAAATTCCTGAAATGGACAAAATATTTCCTTAAAATGGCGGGGGGGGGGGAGGTTCGACCTTGAACAGTTCGATTTGCCAACACATGGTCGTCCCCATTTTTGGATGAAATCGTTCACCGAAATCGCCAACTTTGAAACCCCCTATTGTTTTGTCAACGAGCGATGGTATTTTGAGTGGTGTTATGGTTTATCTAAAATTCTAACTGGAGAAATGGTTGAATTTAACAATGGAAATATTAAAGAAATGACCTTTGATGTTGAACCAGATGTTGTTGGTGATGTTCATTTTCGTAACGATTAAGAAATTCAAGAAGGTAACTTTTTTCTGTTTCCCGATGCTTGTTCGGTCAATGAGCTGATGGAACCCAGCTATGCGGTCTGCCGACCTTGCCACACTTGCACCTCATCCGTTTGGATTCGCGGCCGACGCTGGATGATGTACTTCCGTAACAAGGAGATCCCGAAACCTCTCGCTTGCGACATCGAAGTCATTGATCGCCAATATGCCGCAGGTGGCGACTGGTCATTCATTGCGTCTCGAATGAAGCAAGCGCGCCCTACAGACTCCTTTGGGCCGAGTTTGATATGGTGATCGAAACTAGACAGAAGATCACTAAAACACCGTTCGAAAAAATCATGACATCGCTTTCTGGACCAATCTAATACTCGAAAGCTCTACAAAAAGTTTGTGAGTGGACAGATCTCGGAGATTCCCGGTGGAAACCTTCGCGTCAAGGTCAAGTCGAAAGAAGCTTGGCTTCAACTCAAACGCACGAAGGTAAACATTATAGGTGGTCTCTATACCTTCCATGAACTTGATGTGCTTTGAAGCAAGTATTTCCTCGATATCCAAAACGTCGATTCAGACATGGACACGGACTTGGTCCTGGTTTCCTTCCGAACGTTTGCCGTTTGGATATCTCTCGCACCACGGAATTGATATCGGCACATCGTTCCTCCACCTGAGCCGGCGCCTGAGCAAGCTCCCAGCAGCTTCCTCGTCGAGGGCCATCTACTAAAGCGAAGCCAAAAAGACATTCCTGCAGAATCCGTTGAGGAAGCGAAGAAACGAGAAGGTCAGTTCCACAAGGGGTTCCGAGGAAATCCACCCGCTGCCACTAAGCTCGTCAAGCATCGAGGAAGTAACTGCAGTGCACCGTCGATATCAACATTTAATGGATCGAACGGAAAGATTACTCGTCCTAGTAATCCGAAATCCCCGCCTAAACCCCATCTTTTGTAGATCGACGTAGCCAATGATGGCTTCATCACCGTGTCCAATAAGAAGAAGCCTTCCAGCAATTGAATCGACTTCTCCAATATGATGGTGAAGCAACCGCCACAGCCGCTAGATGACATCGCCTCTGTCAACTATTTTAAAGCACTCCAGTCAATGAAGGTACCGTTCGAATTAAAGAACGTGACTTCCGAGAAGAAGTATAGTGTCCGTAATCCGTTTCTCCCCGTGGACGTGAAGAGACCTGACGATATGACCCAATCAGCCGAGTCTGCCTTCGTCGTCGAAAAGCATTACACGAAAATCAAGAAGGCATCAAAAGCGTCGCCGATAGATTTGGTGTCGGAGTCGATGCTCAACGACGAGATCACGGTGACTCTCAACATCTTCTATGACTGTCTTGGGAAAGCGGACAAGTGTGCTCAAGCTCCTCAAAAACGTCGTAAACCCGGACCATATCACCAAGAAAACGATTGAGTCTCCTCTCGCTTTCACTATGACAGGGAGTGGTCACGAGATTGCGGAGGTCGCAAAATTGCATGTGATCAACCGGGTGCTATGCGAGCCCTAGTCGGACAAAGACACCACGTTCAGCTCAAAGTGGAAGAGAATGATGGGATTGGTGTCCCATCCAAGAGATGAGATATATTCGACGCGTGTGCGAAGTGGTGGACGACGTCCGAACCCATTAAGGAGTTGTCGCACACTCGGCATCAATGAGATCATGCTCATGTCAGTTACGCCGATGATCTTCGCCAATGACCACTGGATCCAATATCTCACTAGACAGCCGGTTGAATGTATCCCTGTTCACCAAGCGCGCCTTCTCCACAGGAACAACCTACTTTCTCTCTTGCGATCGGAGCTCGGTACTCATTGCTTACATCAATGGAGTGAAGTCTATTGGCAAAGTCTCTTGTTGGATGACCGTGAGACGCTCCCCAAGCTAGAGGGTATTTAACCAGATAACGCCTAAGTATTAAAGTTCCAAGTCGTCGATGGTAGAGTAGGGATGGTTGCTAATGGTCTACCCTCTCGCTGCTGAAGCCTCGCCATGGAACAACATTATTGTTCTGACGGTGAACACTAATGGCATTAAGAAGAACGGCCACCTGTTTGTCGAGCGCATGCTTGCAGAGTACTAGATGGCCTGTGTCCACGAAACCAAGATCCGGGACATTACCCATCTTTCCAGCATCATCTTCAATCTCGACTGAAGCTTCCAGAACAACGTTTTCGTGAATGATCCCAACACGTACCTGGATCGGTCTACACCAAGAAGGCGAAATGTAGTCAGAACAGTGCTCCGCTCTGATTTTCCTGTCTTTGACTCAGGTGTCTTTATCCCTTGTCTGTCGGTACCAGGCCGCTACCTCGTGATCAAAGTGATGGGGCAAGTGTGTTTCACTCTACGTTCACAACGTGTATGCGCCTGCGGATCGCCAAGAAAAACAACAATTTTTCTCGAGATTGGCAGCCGAAGAGTTCGAGGTTCACGCGACGCACTTTGTGCCAGGCGATATGAATACTCCCGTGGTCCCACGACTCGACTCTGCCTCTCTTGGCCTGCGCTACGTCTTGAATGGATAGCAAAACTGGATGCCGTAGACGCATGGGCGGACACATTTCGACATCAAAAGCTTCTTCACCGGCCCGCTTCCACGAAATAATAGATTGGACTACATCCTTTGTCAGATGGCTTCTATCAAGGCTTCTATGACGGCTCCAAATATTTCTTACCAACCATGCTAAAGATAACCTTGCTCACAGCGTGAGTTTCAGGACGGGCTCTCGGTTGCACGGACGAGGGTATTGGAAGTTTCTGCCAAGCGGAGATAGTTCGCGACAAGCTGCGTGCTGCCAAAAGTCCTGATGTGGTATGGAAACAAAGGAAAATAAACAGTAAGTTCCAACTCCAAGATGTACAAAAGAAGGTCCGAACACAAGCCACACAAGCTGTTAACGCTCGGAGCCTCCTAGACAAAGCTGCTGCTCGGTATAGGGTTTCTTGCAGTTATCTCAAAACGAGAACTCTCTGATACAGCCATGACAAACTACCGGAGACGGTTACGCGGACAAGCCAGTACAAGGAAGACACCGCGTTCGGCTCCAAGAAGCCAACACTAAAGTTAACCAAGCACTTCTTTCGTCCGCTGGACACAAGCTTGAGGCGAGTCTCGATTGAGGAAGTAATGACACCGACTGGATGTATCTCACGAACCCTCAAGAGATTTCTCTTCGTTTCTTGTAACATTGGGGTTCTGAAATGGTGGACACAAAAGCCCATCAGGAAGAGCTCATCCACCCTACAGTGCTAAGCCGTGAAAAACCCTCTATCGTGCACTTCGTCTCAGACACATTCTAACCTCGCCGATCACTACCTACTACCTTGAGAGTTAAATCCGGCACAGAAATCAACCTCGGCACCAGGCATGGATGGATTGAATACATCCTCCTACCAGGTATTTCCAAATGTGTTTGGCGGATGACTCCGTATCGTTTTCAAGGATCAGCTTCAGCGTGGGATTTTTTTTTCCGTCTCAACGCAAGTTAGCAATTGTTCTTCTGCACAAGAAGGAATCTGCAGCGGATCCTCACAACTACCGACCCATCGCACTCATGCCGTTGATGTTAATGTGCTTTCAAAAGCCCTAACCTACCGGCTACCGCTATTCCAGACCTAATCCACCCTGACCAGAAATGGTTTTGTCAAAGGAAGATCGATTCATCACCACTTTCGAATCCTCGTAGACCTGATGAAACTGGCTACGAGTCTGGATGACGGAGCGTACGCACTATTCCTGGATTTTGAGCAGGTGTTTGACCGAGTCAAGTAGGACTATATTTTCCGGTTTCTTGAGCAAATGGGGTTTGGAGTGGAAGTTGACGGGTGGATCAAGCCCCTGTACAGCAACCATGCCGCGAACCTCATCATCAACCGGAACTTACCGCCCGCGCTACATCCCACCCGGGTTTAAAGCAAGGAGACTCGCTGTCTGCGCTGATCTTTATTCTGACGATGGAACCTCTGGGAAACATTCTGCGCTCCCATGATGAGTATGGCGAGTGTCTGAACGCCGACAATGTCGGCACAAGAATGTTCTTTGCAGTTGACTCGACACTTCTGGACAGCTCGATCCCATATCTACAATTGTAGCGTGAGTTCGTGGAAGAGTGCTTCAGGGGATCCCGAGCGAATCCTAACCTTACGGATTCGATGCTTTTAAAACTGAACCGGAGTTATGTATGCCCACTTCTCCCAAATTTGCGAGTGCTCGATCGCAGGGATACGGTGAAATATCTTGGCATTACGTTCATTCAATCGTCTGTTGATATAGCGACCTTGTTGCGGTCCTTGACCGGCACTTCTACAATGACTTCACGATATGTACAGACGAGCGAGGACGGCTCCTGGTTGACCAAAACGATGGTACTCTCCTGACTTTGGCACTACACACGGCATGTGTCGATCTCAACGGCAGTACTGAAGAGGTGGAAGTAGATGCAAACTGCTTCGTGCTTAGGCGGAAGCACGATCGGGATGCATCGCACATCCATCTCATTCTGCGCGAGTTCTTGAACCAACGACGCAGTCACGGAGGTGTGCAGATTCCGTGTCTTCAAGAATTCCTCAAGAGACAAAAGGAATTAAACTTGTGCTGCATTCGTCAGCGCGGCAAACATTCCAGTGGTGAAAAAATGGACGCTAGTCATGCTGTTCAAGTTGGTACTTCCTCAAACTGGTGAATGTGACACTCTCGAGTTCCTCACAATCTCTCCGCTTCAGCATGGAGACATAATCCAGCGGAAAAAGACTTCACAGTGTTAGCGAGCGACTTGGATTTGATGGTACAAGATTCCGCGTGAGATCACGTGGCGAGAACAAAAGCGCTTGGTACGGCCTTCGACAGCCGATCTGACGCGAAACAGCACTAGGAGCAGACAACGCAGAATCCCACCAACCCAGCTCACCTTCGGTGCGTCGGATTGGTTACGCAGTTTTTGTCCGCATGTTTTAAGAGTCTTCCAATTTTTTTCGTTGCCTGATTTTATGCGTGTGGATAATACTTGTCCAAGAAATTTGTTAAGCGACACATCGACTTCACGCTGGTGTCTGCTGTCTGACTGTGCGAGATTTTGTGTTGCAAGCTCTGCACTCGGTCATTGGAGCCCTGCCGTATCTGGGCTGCAGGAGTGGTTTGAAGGTGTTCTTTTTCCATCAATCCCGTGATTATCACTGCTGCGCACCGCTTCTACCACCAAAACCACACTCAATAACTGTGCATTCACAGAGTGTGAGTGCAGAGCAGATCAAATCGTTTGTGCGTTTTAGCAAGCAGTTAAGCAAAATATTGCTTCCAATCTTTAAAGACCTCCAAATTTGCCTTGCGTTCCGAATTCTGCCTCGCACTCTCGGTTCTAGTTCCCGGAGTTCTTCCAACTACGCATCCAGTATTGCGTCTGTCACGGGTACAACACAATCAAAGCGGGAAGCACTTGATCTTCGAATGAGCCCTCGCGACGCAGATTTGGGAGTACTTCGGCCTTCTATGTGATCACTGGTCCAGCCGGTACTGCCAAGGCTAGCCTGTGGTCCGCGATAAGTGGAAGACCAGTGGGTAAGTGGTGCTTGATGTGTGCCACACGCTCCGCGCAGTGACGCTACACTTCCTCTGGTCAGATAGAAATCGGTACTTGTTCGACGGTCGCTAACCGACGCAAGAACTTTCTGCAACGTTAATCATCCTTACGACAATGTGAGCCCACGTGATGCACTGGATGGGACAATGTATTGCGACGAGATCGAGCAGCGCTTCATGGCGTGCTTATAACGATGAAGCGGTCCGACCGTTTGGCGACATACTAAACTCGTGCTATAAGGAAGGAGAGGGACCGTCGGGGGCGTGCGTGGGCAGGGCCCGCTGCATTGCCGACATTTCTCAAGTTGAGGGCGGTAATGAACCTGGTCAAGGGCGGAAATCGCAGAGCAACTCGCAGTACAGTCTGGATAGGGGAGTCCTGGAAGAAGAGATTTCTTAGTGCGCGTCCACTGGTAACGGCGACTTGGCAACGACGACGCTCTACGGCCCTTGGCCAGCTTTATCGTCCCCACCAGCTTGAGACACCGACCGCTTTGTCGGGGACGCAGTTGATCTCACCCTCACACTTCACCTACGGTTCCTCCTCCACTGATGACGGCGATTTCGGGAAATGTCTCCGGCAAAGATGTCGCGCTCCACAATTTGATCTACACACACAAGTCTTGTTAGTCTTTCACTATACCCTGATTGACTATAGCACTTACTGTCTTAAGTGCTATTCGACTTGTGCTCCACCTAGCACATTTGGAAACGAGCTCACTTTCAAATCCAGCCGGTTACTTCTATGCGGGGTGTTGAAATGTTGTCAAGATGCGCGTGTGCAAGCTGTATACAAATTTCAAGTTGTGCGCGATCATTGTGGTCATTTTTGTATTTTTTCATTTATTGCATCATCGGTACTTTAGGATTTTATCTATTATTAAGTTTTAGGTTAGGTTCTTAGGTACTTTCTATTTTATATTCAGTATATCTTTTACCGTTTAAGTCTATTTACATCCTGCCCTCGTGCGCCCCTACTCTGATCAGGTAGGGCGCGCTTCTTTCAAAAAATCTACATCCCAACGGCAGTCAGACTTAACGGTCTGAACTGCCATTTAGGAAGTTCACACGTGCCCCCAACTCGTGTCAATTTCCGACAGGTTATGAGCCCAAGGGACACGGGGGCACGTGTAACAGGACTGATCCTGTTACCGGCTTACACTGTATTTTGCGAGGAAGCGCGCAATACAATAAGGGCAGGATTAGTTGGTAACAACTAATCCTATACTAAAAGTAAATATAAGTATTTACTTATTCTTTAGAACGCAAAATTAACAGTGTTTATTAATTGGGTGGTTAGCGGCTAACAGTATAGTAATTACCTAAGTAATATAATAATATCAAGTATTAAACTAACTGTACTATTAGTTAACCTGCATGATTCGGTATTTATACCAAATCGACTTTTCCTTTGTAGATTATAATAACTTATAATCTATTATTCGAATTTCAGACAACGCGTCTGAAATTCAACTGTGATATTCTAACTTGAATATCAATTATGTAATGGCACCCCATTACATCACCCCCCCCCCCCTCTTAAGGTGGTTGGCCAATAATAATTCTTATTTTGGCCAATCATAGGTGGCACTTGTTGGTCGGAATTTCTCATTCACCAACTGATTGACCATCGACTCGATGGTCGAAGCACGCGGCGTAGCTCTAAAGAGCGCTGCTGAAGACATCGAAGGAACTTCTTCCTCAGCCTCAGCACTAGGTGATGATGTGTTGAGTGACAACAGTGACGCTGCATTAGCAGCGTCAACTACGCAAAGGTCGGAAGACGTACCGTCTTCGACCACAGATGCTGCTAAGGCGGCATCTGGCAAGAAACAGGGAGATTTTGCTAATGCAACATCTCGCACGATGACAACCCCCGAATGGTGTGTTGCCAGGAAGGGTTCTTCCATGTTCGGAGACAGTTGTGACTCCGAACAAAGTGATTGGGGCACCGCTGTCCCCGAGAAAGGATCTAGCGAGTCGAAACTCGCTAGGTGGTCATCGCCTAACAGCGATGATAACTCTGGTGTCGCTGTCAGCTATGACAGCGATAATGATCATCACAGATGGTTGCGAGAACGCAGAATTCCACCTGGACCAAGTCCTTCTCCACGTCGGGGTGATTTAACCCCGGCGCGTGAAGTTGAAGCAGGAGGTGCTCCGCCTGCTAAAAGAGATCGAACAGAAGCGGCGCCTGCCGCTTCTAAAGCGTATCATCGTACGGAACCACATGTTCCGTACAGAGTGGGGTTTTGGACCCCTGGATGGGCTATTGCCCCCAACAGTGGCGGTCACCGTAAGCGGGACTGCCAATATGCGTTGTTCGATATCAACGTGCTGGATGACTGCGAAGGCATCTAGTCATGTCGATTCGATCGAAGTACAGACGATAGAAGTCTGTACTGTATTGACCTCTTTTTCCAGGTTCGATATTATTCGAGCCGGAAAGGGTCAAGGAGGCACAGGGACGATAAGGACGCCCTGACTCAGAGTTGGAACGCTTTTGTTGACAACTACAACAAAAGCCCAGATGATTACGTGAATAAAGTTCACGTAATGCTCGAGCGCTTTTTAAAGCACTCGCGAACAGGCAAAATGGAATATATCCATTTTGATTGCATCCAAGAAGGGTTGAACTGTGGTTTCCCTTCTCACCTCGTTTGACCGCGGTGTACGCAGGGTGCTCCTCGTCTGTCAGAGGAGGAGTTGCGGGGGTACGGTGGTTTTTCCGTACCCGCCGAAATTCAGGGCTTAATCGATGCCCTAAATGCATCAACACTAGGTGTTGATGCTACTTTGCATTATGAGTTTGAGACTTCTTCTCAAACTCAGTCAAAAGGTCTGGGGCGTCGTCCCTCAGAACCTCAATCAACTCCCAAGAGTCGAACTCTTGGGGGTAACCCAGCCAGCGTACTAAGTACTCGGTACGCTGCCCCTTCTTCAAAGGCACCGAGCGCTTCGAGATCAAGCGCTCGAGGATATATCGCTTATTCCCCTGATTATCAATCAGGGGCGGCGGAGGTTAAGAATTCCCTCGCCGTTGTTGTTGCGGAGCATGGTTCTTTGCTCCGCAAACTCGAGGAAGGTTATTCCTCCTTGAGCAGCGATATGTCTCACTCTGTGAATACATATCGGTCTCTTCGCGAAAATGTCGGCGACATCCTCGGGTCGCACACTGCCCTTCAGCAGAAGAATGATCTTCTGTACATCGAGCTTTCCCGCTGTAAGGAAGAGCTCGATCGGCACAAGGCTGATCTTGAGCAGTCGATGGCGGAGGTAATGACTCTCCGCTCTGCTCATCAACGGCTGGAAGCCGATTACAAGTCTCTCTTGGTAGACTTGGAGAAGCACGGTATCTTCCGTGATTCTGTGTCTCGTCGTAAGACGAAGCCGAATGATACGGTTTGAGCAGCCCAACATAGAATGTTGGGTGGAGCCGAATTGCTGTGGGAATGTCTAAGGTATAGGCATTCCCCCGAATCTCTTGGACCTTGAAAGGTCCAATGTACTTAGGAAGCAACTTCCGTGTAGGGAAGTTGCTTATTGCATGTGTAGGCAAATTAGTAGTACTTAATAATACCAATTCGCCTTTCCGAAAGGAGTTTTTGTTCTTCCTTCCTTGTTTATCTGCATTTTGCTTCTGCTTGTCAAAAGCAGAGGCAAGTTCATCTTTTACATAGCGTATTACAGCTTGGCGCTGTAATACGAATTCATCTACTGCTTTATCAGCATTAGGTGCATTGTCCTCATTGTCTGCAGCCATTTCTGCAGACACATATTCATCGTATGCAACTTCAGTTTCAATTGAAGCTGCTTCCGCTTCTACTGTATTTTCAGTAGAAGGGCCATCGTTTTGTTCACAAGTTGCAGTTGCAACTTGCGCATTGACTCGCTCAAAATTTGAGCGGGTCCCTCCCCCACTTAGATTTGGCGTACCGCCAAGTAAATCTGCGGTTCGTGGATACCTTAAGGCATTAACGTAGAACGGTTTATGCTTAGTTGAAGCATGCACCGGATTGTTAATCGCGAATTCAGTGCGTGGCAGATAGTCACTCCACTGTTCAAAGGCATGTGCGTATGATCGCAACATAGCTCCGAGAACGCGGTTTACCCGTTCCGTCTGCCCATCCGTTTCCGGATGGTCCGCAATCGACATCTTCAACTGGGTTCCCAACAATGAGAAAGTTTCTTGCCAGAAACGTCCTGTAAATCTTGGATCTCGATCCGAGACAATGTCTTCCGGCATTCCGTGCAAACGGAATACCGTATCAACGAATATCCGCGCTGTTTGAGCGGCGGTTACGTTCGCTGATACTGCAGTAAGATGTACCATCTTACTGAAACGGTCTACAAAGACCACTATTCCGGTCTTCCGACTATTGTCGGGTGGAAGACCGAATACGAAGTCCATTGAAATGGACTTCCAACACTCTGTCGGAACCGGCAGAGATTGCAGCGGAGCCTGTGCAGACTGCGCAGGCTTAACGCGCTGGCAAATCTCGCAAGCGTGTACGTATTTCCGTACCCACTTGTACTGGTTTTGTCAGTAAAAGTCACGTGCGAGAGAATCGTATGTCTTCTCTCGACCTTGATGCCCCGAAATCGGTGCATCATGATACTCAAACATAATTTGATGTTTGAGATCATCGTCGTTTGGAACGACGATGCGACTTTCATCTTTTTGGTCTGTGCTGTAAATCAGCAGACCATCGTGCAGTCGATATCGATGCACGCAAGCGCGGAGGAACTCTGGGAGTTCGTCGCGCTTCTCGCTTGATTGATTATGTAAGTAATCAATCAAAAGACGTGTCTCCTCGTCTGTTTTGTACGCCTCGCGTACTTGTCGTATAATTGACGACGACAAAGCAGTGCAACGGATCGCGTTTGCACTGGCACCTTCGGTTACGGACGGTTTTGTCTTGTAATCGGGCCTTCGTGATAGAGCATCCGCTATCACGTTCAGCTTTCCGGGTTTGTATTCGACCGTAAAGTTGTATTCAGCAAAGAATGACAGCCATCGAGCCATTCTTTGAGAAATGTGTGGTGAATTCACGGCCGTGCGTAGCGACGCATGGTCCGTGTAAACCACAAACGGTCTATCTCCCAATAGATAGATCCGAAACTTAGCCAGTGCGTACTTCATTGCAAGGAGTTCCTTGTCATGCACTGGATAGTTGCGCTTGGCTGGGCGCAACTGACGCGATTGATAGCAGATTACGCGATCACGACCATCGTGATCACGCTGCATCAAAGCACATCCGATAGCGAAATCGCTCGTGTCGCAAACGACGTGGAACGGACGCTCGTTATCGGCTATAGCCAAGACAGGCGCTTCAGTCAAGCTTTGCTTGACTGCATCAAAAGCATCTTGACATTGGGTATCCCAATGCCATTCGACATCTCTCTTAAGTAATTGAGAAAGAGGCCGTATCAACCCAGCATAGTTGCACGAATAGTTGTGCAAATATGTTGCCAACCCAAGGAACTTTCGAAGTTCCTTAACGTTGTTTGGCGTAGGCCATTCAACGATCACCCTGATCTTTTGTGGATCAGAGCGCACCCCGTTCTTGCCCACAAAGCATCCAAGAACGGGTATCTCAGGTGCACCAAAGGTGCACTTCTTCAGATTTGCATAGAGCTTATGTTTAAGCATAAGCTCTAACACTCGACGTAGATGTTCCCTATGAACATCAACATCGCTTTTATCGTGTTCACGCTTACAATGGATGAACACATCATCGAAATAAGTCGGTGCGAATTCTCGCACCGGGCGTAATAGATGGGTTACGCATCTGTTAAACGTATCAGGGGCATTTCGAAGCCCCTGCGACATAACAAGCCACTCCCAAAGCATGCCGCTTGGGGTTCTTACTGCCGTGAGAGGGATATCCTTCTCACACATTAGGATTTGATAAAATCCATCTCTTAGATCGAGAGCACTAAAGATGGTGCTCCCGCACATGACATCTATGATGACATCCTTCCGCGGTATCGGTGTCTGTGCCGGTACCGTCGCTGCGTTCAGCTTTTTGTAAGCGTGAACGATTCTCCACCCACCTGTGGACTTCTTCACACAAAAGATGGGGGTAGAGTGCGGTGAGGTAGACTCCCGCACTTGGCCTGATTTACGACGAGCTTCGAAGAACTCGTCGATCGCTTTTACCTGATCACGCGGCAACGGCCATTGCCGCGTAACACAATACTTCGTGCCTGGCACGAGGTCAATTTCATGACCCTTATCCTTAGGGAGCTCGCTAGGTACTTCTTCTGGGAATACGTCAGCGTATTCTCGAAGTACCTCATAAAATGGGGAGGTCGCTTTAAGCGACTCCCAGCTCTGCGCTTCAAAGCGCTGAACTCTCGTTTGATCATTGGGAACCTCTTTCCCAATGTTTTCCACTTGTAATGTGGATATTCGTTCACGAAAATCCCTACATCATCTGTTGCAACGATGATACAGATCTGTTCGATCTGATCATCGTGCAAGTTCTTCATAAACTTCTTCCAGCCTAGCGCTGGAAGAGCCATCACCTCCGAACCTTCTTTTGGAGGGTGTTCTATCAACAGAGACCGGGTAGCTAATCCGGTCTCCGTTTGCATCAAGACGTTGATCGTCTCGACGTAACTGTCCATGCAATCAGACGCACTCGTCTGATTGGCTGCTACACGGTGATTACGATTCACCGTGTGCGAATAATCATCATCATGGTAGCCACTGCCTACCATGGAGTTTTGGCGATCAGATGTGCTCGTCTGATCGGCCGCCTGTTCTGGTGGGTGTTTCCCACCGTGGACATCACTTCATTCTCACGGTGGTCTTTATCACCCGTGCAATGTTTCTCTCCAACACGCAACGACTCTTCTGTTGCGTGTGGGAGTCCCTCTGGACCCTCACCAGCGCAGGTACCTTTCGCTGATCGTGTCGGAACAGACCTGTTGGTGCCATCGCTATCCACCAGACTGTAAGACGCTGCGGTTGTATCTTCTGATACAGCCGGATTACACACAGGGTAATCAGATCCTGTGGGTCCGCCGCAGTAGATCGATAGGTTAACCCAGTCGATCGAAGGTTTAAACTTGGACATCCATGGGATTCCAAGTATCACATCGAACTTGTCATCTAAATCGAGGACGATGAATTCATCCTCGAATGACAGTTCATTCAACACGAAGCGTGTTTTAATCACACGCTTTGGAATAGTCACGGTTGCACCTGTTGCTAACCGGACTGACAACATAATTCGTGGAGTTTCTACCTCCACGAAGCTCAACAGCGTTAGACTCTGAGTTCTAACGAAATTGTTTGACGCTCCTGTTTCAAACAAAGCTCGCATGGGGACATCGCTCCCGTGCGGCTTAACCTCCAGAGTGATAAGAGGCTTATCATCACCCTGCACCTTTTGACAGGACATAGTCCCGTCTGGGGCTATTACCCTCACATGCCCTATGTCGGCATGTGGGATAACATTCCCAGTAGGGCGCCCCGCCCCTACTAGTGGTTTACGTTTTTTGCACCAACAGGGTGATGTCCCGGTTGGTGTCGCCGTGCAGCGGATAGTTCCGTCCTCTGACTGCGTGGCACTGGACGCGGTGCCATACACTCATGGGCAAAATGCCCCACTTTCGCGCATCGATTGCAGCGAATGTTCTTCTTAAATTTCGGTTGCTTCGAGTTCGAAGCAACCGCAACCGATAGGTCCATCGGCTCTGGACCTCCACCTCCCATGCTCTGGCGCGGGTGGCTGTTTCTTGAGACGAAGTGTGAACTTCGTCTGCCCGACTGCTGATTGTTGACATGCTGTTGCGGCATGTCAAAAGCGAAGGGCTGTTGAGCCCTTCGGCTGTACCCAGCATGCGATGACGCTGATCGCATGCTGAACACTTCACGGATGCTCATATCAATGGCATCCCTTAGAGTATTTGGAGGGTGCCGGTAAAGACTCTGTTTGACGGTACCATCATTGAGTCCCTTCATGAAGCCAGTGGCCTGCATAGCAGGGAGCACCGGCTCATACACAATATTTGACAGCAAATATTGCGTCTTCTGAGCGCAAGCATGAAGGTCAAGCTTACCTTGCCGGAGTTCCATGAACTCCTGACGACTACTTAGCTCCATTTCTGGAGCTTCAAAGTTGAGCTTTAGCTCAGCTTTTAATTCCTTATAAGTAAGGAACGCAGAGTCATCAGTGGCTCTGCGACTCATCGCCCATGCCCTGGCTCTGCCGCCCAGACATGTTGTGGCGAAGTACGCCTGTTGACGTTCGTCAACAATATTTTGCGCAGAGAAGGCATCTTCCACCTCTGCGAACCATCTACGAAGGGGCTCGCCCCCTTCACCGGTAAAGGGCGGTACTCGCGCCTTTACCACTTCAACGCTATGCGTTGCAGGTGCAGGTGCGGTCCGCGCTGCCTCTGGCGCGGGCCGTGCTGGATTTCTAGGTGGTTTCGCCTAAAGCGATTCACCACCTCAAACGCTTCCTCCGGGGTCTTACCCTGGAGGAAGGTAAGGATGTCGGTACCCATGGAACGAACCATTTCTACCGTCGCGTCTTTACTACGCGACGAGAAGTGGGGGAAGTGTTTTGTCACCACTTCCAGCGTTCTCTCTCGCTCGGCAGGCTTCATGTCTCACGACTTGATGCCGAGCGGCTCTTAATCTTCGATCCGCTAGTCAACTAGCGGAACGGAACTGTGGTCGTTAAGACGGACCACAAAGTGCTACCAGGTGTAACAGGACTGATCCTGTTACGGGCTTACACTGTAATTGCGAGGAAGCGCGCAATACAATAAGGGCAGGATTAGTTGATAACAACTAATCCTATACTAAAAGTAAATATAAGTATTTACTTATTCTTTAGAACGCAAAATTAAAAGTGTTTATTAAATGGGTGGTTAGCGGCTAACAGTATAGTAATTACCTAACTAATATAATAATATCAAGTATTAAACTAACTGTGCTATTAGTTAACCTGCATGATTCGGTATTTATACCGAATCGACTTTTCCTTCGTAGATTATAATAACTTATAATCTATTTTTTGAATTTCAGACAACGCGTCTGAAATTCAACTGTGATATTCCAACTTGAATATTAATTATGTAATGGAATCCCATTACAGCACGTAACGGCATACAAACTTTAAGATATTACTCACATTAGTCCTGTGACGTTGGCTACGTTTGGACTGTCCCCTGGTATATTGGAGTTGTTTATTCACTGGAAGTGGCTGTTTGCGTTGGAGATTGCGCTGTTGTCGTGGTGGATTGTTGTTTTTACTGAGGCTGACTGTTGCGCTGGCGATTGCGCTGTTGTCGGGCTGAAGTGTGATTTTATTGTGGAATTAACTGTTGCGCTGGCGATTGCGCTACTGTTGTAATTGACTGTCTGTTCATCATGGACGAGGGCGAGATCCTCGACTCGGAGAGCGCACTGAAGGCGCTGTTGATACAAGTAGGCAAGATGAACGACCGATTGACGAAAATGCAGGAAGAGAGGCACGAAGGCCTCGGGCGAAAGATTTCGCCAGTTACGGTCCGAGATACACCGGTTGGAGACGGCGACACAGCCTTCCAAGAAAGTATAAAGAATTTCGCGCCGTTTGGACAGCGCATAACGATAAATGACTTATCGGTTGATGAAGGCATTGAACGAGGAAATGCAAGTCGAGTGGACGCGCCGCGTGAAGTACCTCAAGTGCCAGTTGGAGTGCCTGATGATAGGCAGGCGTCTGCAAATGTTGGGAACCCGAGCGCACAGCCGCGCGCATAAAAGATTCCCAACTTGGTGATCGAGAAGTTCACGTGGGTAGAAATTTACCCCGGACTTGGTTCTGGCTCTAAAGACTGGGCCCATCTATTCGTAGAAGCATTGGAGATAGCTGAAATTTCGTCCGGTTTCCAATGGACCAAAAGACTCAAGTTAACAAGCTTGGTGAGCACCTCGACGGTGCAGCTTCTAGGTATTTCCGATCAAACGTTGGCGTGTGGTGGCAGGTCTCATAGACCTTGCATTACGTACTGGAACAGATGTGGAGCGCATACAAGGTGAAAATTTCGCATCAGCAGGCAGCACAGCTGTTTGCCAGCCCGAAAAATTCACGACGTTCCTGGAACGAGCATCTGCTGTATCTGACAGCCTTGGCACGCGAAATTGAATCCAGCGAGAAGCTTATTGTGGAAAATTTGGTGAAGTATGCGGTACCAAGTCTGAAATACGCGATGATGACAAGATACAACCCATTGCGCAAGGACTACATGTTACACGCGCAGGAGTTAGTGGCGTGGGCACCAGAAATCGAGGATGACCATGTCAAGAGTCATAGGACGCCGAGAATAAGTGTAAACACAGTGAATGAGAACAAGAAGGCGATTACGTGTTACGTCTGTGGCGGAAAAGGACAGACCCGGCGAGATTGTCGCAAGAGTTTCGATAGGAAACCAAGTCACCGGAAAGTACAAGGCAATACGGACAAGGAGTATGGTCTAGCAACCATAGATACAGGTGCAACCCTAAACCCTAAACCCTAAAATCAAGTGATTCGTGTGAAAGTGACGCGTGGGTTCTATACAGTGGAGCGAGCCGTCATCTCGTGGGAGATGAGTCGCTACTTGAAGATGTAATGACAGTGACTGATGATATGAAGATGACTTTACCTGATGGAAATTACGTTCAAGTGACCAAGATTGGCAAGGTGCGTCTACGGAGTATTGATGACCCAAGTACTGTGATAGCTTTGCAGGAAGTTTACTACTCTCCGAAGTTAGCAAGGAACCTGATTGCGCTAGGAATATTGATGCAGAAATGGTGCAATTTTGCACATCGTGGTGATAATATGGAAGTGCGTTTGCGAGGGAACTTACTGTTTACGGTGAAAGTTAATGGGTCCATCCTAACAGCAAATCTCACGCCGACGCGACGTATCAGTAAAATTGAAACACTGGATACGAAAGCTAGTGAGCAAGTTACTAAGGCATTAGCTGGAGAAGATCCTACAGCAGATGACGAATCAAGTGTGGAAGAACAAGTGGAACATAACGTGGTGCAACAGAGTGACGCTGAAGCAGGAGTTTCAGCAGGTACAAGCATACAAGTACAAGGTACAGAAACAGAAAGCGGTGGAAAAACAAAGCGCGTAGTGCAGCAGACCCCAAGATTCAAGGAATACAGGGACTCACTCAAGAGCAAGAAAGTCAAGAAGAAGTCCAGCGTGGAAGGAGAAGTAACCACGGAGCGAGTGAAGAATAAGACGACTGAAGGAGTGGAGTAGTATGCATTAGCAGTTTACGCAGTGATAGAACCGGATGATGTTGGTACAAGGCCGAAGTATCCAGAAGATCCAAGAAGTTATGTTGAAGCCCACAAGCGAGATGGTTCTGTCAAGTGGAAGGAAGCTGAAGACGCAGAGTTACGAGCGTTGGAGGAGATGGACACATGGGAAGTTGCCAAGTGTTCAAGTAACAGGGAAATACCAACTAAGTGGGTATATAAGACCAAGATCAAGGCTGACGGAGCGATACAAGGCGCGTCTGGTAGCGCGCAGAGATAAGCAGATTTATGGAAGAGATTTTGTTTTCACGTTTTCTACAGTGATGGATCTCAGCAACGTGAAAGTGGTGTTAGCGATGGCTCAAGTGTGGAATGTGCCAGCGCGGCACGGTGATGTGCCGAGCGCATATCCAAAGGCGCATGCAGAGCAAAATTTCGAGATTTTTCTCAAGATACCTCAAGGTATGAAGATCCAAGATGAAGTGTTGCAGAGTTTCAAAGTGTAATCAACCAAAGGACTAGCTTTACGCTTGAAAAGGAATTTGTATGGATTAAAGCAAGCAGGGCATATGTGGTACGAGTTGTTACGCAAGATATTATGTGATTTGAAGTTCGAGCAGTGAATGACTGATACGTGCATATTCTCCACGAAGGATGCTGAAGGTATTGTTATTGTTGGAGCTTACGTAAATGACTTGTTAGTGACAGGTACCAAGGTCGAGTTGGTGGACAGATTTTTCAAGGCAATGCAGGTGCTGGAGTTAAAGGATCTCGGTCCAGTGGAGAAGTTTTTAGGCATAAGGATTGGCGGAAACCAAGAAGAAGGATACACGATGGATCAAGAGGCGACGATAGATGAACTATTAACCAAGTACAAGATGGAACACGCGAATTCTGTACAATTACCAATTACGAGCACAAGCGATGAAACAGATGCCGACAAACCTTTACCCAAGGATGCGGTGGCTGGAGTACCGACGCAGAAAATGTTCCAGTCGATAGCAGGGAGCCTACTATGGATCTCAAGATGCACAAGGCCGGACATATTATTTGCGGTGCACAAGGTCACGAGTCGCATGCGCGCACCTACTCAAGGTGATTACAAGGCTGCGAAGAAGATATCACGCTACTTGAAGGGGTCGAAGGAGCTGAAATTACGGTTGGAATGCAAGTCAAGAGATGAAACAAGTTTGCAACTAGTGGGGTATACGGATGCAGATTTTGCCGGAGACAAGCAGGACCGGAAAAGTGTCAGTGGATGTGTGGTGTTTCTAAATGGAATGGTTGCTGGTTGGACGTGTAAGAAGCAAGGTACAGTCGCGTTGTCAACTGCAGAGGCAGAGTTCGTTGCGGCAGCCGTCGGTGGCAAGGAAGTGCTATGTTTGAAGGAGTTACTTGGCGAGATTGGAGTACAAGTTGAAATGCCGAGGATATTACGTATGGATAACCAAGCAGCGATACAACAGTTGGAAGACGAAGCAAGTGGTGCGGCGTCAAAGCATGTGGACGTGAAGCTCAAGTTTCTGAAGGACTACGTCAAGCGCGAAGCGGTGAGACCGCTGCACGTGGCCAGTGATGACATGATCGCAGATCTTCTGACGAAGCCACTGTGTGAAGTGCGAGTCTCCCGCTTACGCAGCAAGATTGGATTGGGCTAATGATGATGAGTTACGTATGGAATGGCACGATGCTCGCGGAAGAAGTGTTGAAATGTTGTCAAGATGCGCGTGTGCAAGCTGTATACAAATTTCAAGTTGTGCGCGATCATTGTGGTCATTTTTGTATTTTTGCATTTATTGCATCATCGGTACTTTAGGATTTTAGCTATTATTAAGTTTTAGGTTAGGTTCTTAGGTACTTTCTATTTTATATTCAGTATATCTTTTACCGTTTAAGTCTATTTACATCCTGCCTTCGTGCGCCCTTACTCTGATCAGGTAGGGCGCGCTTCTTTCAAGAAATCTACATCCCAACGGCAGTCAGACTTAACGGTCTGAACTGCCATTTAGGAAGTTCACACGTGCCCCCAACTCGTGTCAATTTCCGACAAGGGGGTTTCCCAAAACACCTCGGCGAGGAGAAAAACCACGGCCTCCGACATGTAAATCAAGCAACTTACGGACTGAGCTGTTGGGCATACTGAATTTTCACGTTTAACAACATTAAGTTACCTCATCAAAACGTACGCCAGAAGTTACGCACACCAATTACTTATTTCCTTAAATTATTTAAGCTAGTTAGATTGAGAGAACTAGTTCAGTCTAATTTTAGTAAAGTAGAAAACTTTCAACTGAAATAGTCCAACAAGGTCGATACAAGCGGGAACCCAGCGCCAAACTACTGTCCACGGAACACGCCGCGGCGTCAGATCATGGCAGATTCTGTGTAACAAACAAGATCTTCAATATCCCGTCATGCGAGATGTAGACCTCAAAACGCGGACAGTACGGTTAACTGGAATATTACTTTCACAAGACGCATACATCAAATTTTGGAGACACCCCCTACTTCACGGTACAAGGACTTATTGTTAGCATAATAAATCATGCATCTCAAATGACGATGGAAGAAAAGGAACATGTCGTGAAGGAACTTAACATTCATTGTTTCCACTCAAATTACAACAAAAGAAGGCAATAAATCTGTCCTTCTTGCTTAACTTCCCAGGTTCTAAATACTAACGTCCGAACCAAAATTTAACCAAACACGTTATGGACACACTTCCCAAAGAGTCTCATGCTGCTCCCAACTCTAGTGGACCCAGATAACTGTTGCTTCCCTCACTTAGATGCTCACTTAAAGACCTTCTTGTATTAAACTTGGTTTCAGTATAGGAACAAGAAGGAAGGTTTGATGGAAGGTCTCGTTTTAAAACGACTGTTGTGTTACAGGGGAATTTATGATTATTAAGTATTACCAAATCCTATATCTAATTGAAACACTTCTTTTACCTACTACTTCTTGGTTACTTCAGTTCTCACTCCAATACTTGACAGTTACTTCTAAGACCCTCCATAATCCGATCGGTCGTGAGACGGCCGCCCAGGGTTGCATCTGACTGGTCCAAAATATTCACCCAAAACTCCAATACTTGACAATTGCTTCTGTACCGGCTAAGCCCTGTCAATAACTGACTCACATCAGTGTCATCCATAATTGAGACCAAAAATGCTAATTCACCACAAAAAACTACAAAGCGAATGCAAATAGAAGGTAAACAATTGGATATCAATTGAACACTCCTACGGAAATCTTTTTTGTCACTTGCCATGTTGGAGCAATGGAAACACATGAAAAAAAAGCCTACTGACATTTTAGAGAAAGAACGACGTCATGAATGAATCTTCGGAGACTAAAGAGTTTCGTGGTACTAATCTACATTTGCCAAACTTATGTGTGGCATAGAATGAGAAACGGAAAGGAGTTATAAAGCAAAATAGTCAACACTCTCTCACTCAAATGGAGGAGAAACAAATTCTGATGCATATGTGGGCAAAAGTCGATTATTGAGCGGTCAACGATGAGGCGCTACCAATTTCAGCTGACTGGATGTTAGGTACCAATAAGCACCAACACAACAAGCAGATGCACTGGCAAAACATATGGAATATATATGGCCAGACTTAGCGATGGTAAAGTTTCCAGCTTACATAGACAACACGATTCCACGGCTTCAAGCTGTGAAGAGTCACCTCAGCAACTGCTAGGTGTTGACAATGGTTTTATTCTTCCAGAGGAAATATTAGAGCTACGTGCAACAATTTTTTAATGTATGAACACGCTTGGCGTTAAGATATTTTACATGGAAGAATGGGAGATTTCAAAAAAACGCAGCAGTTACTACCAAACGCAGAGATGGGTAGAAATATCGCAGGTAAAACTTGTAAAAGTTAACCCAGCCATTTGAATCCAATCAAGATGAATAAGGGCGATTGGGAGCAATTGTGCGGGAAGAGGTATTAGTAGTGATGGTATTTGAAACATTTCATATTTTTTAATTTATGAAATCGACAAAAACCTCACTGAAATTTATTTAAATTTCGAAACTAAAACATGAAAAGTATCGAAATTTTCGAACCGGCATCGATAGAATCTAGCATTCTTGTCAATTAATTCAATCGCTGGCGTTTGACCTCCTGGTTCGTTTCCTGCTCCACCTCAACATCACTCTCCAGATGATCCTCGATTTCGACAACCTCGTCTTCCACAGCAGTAAGCGCATCCTCCTCCTGCACTTCGTTCTGAAGCGTTTCATCGGGAAAAGATGTGACGGTTGCATGCAATGCTCTCCCATTGAAGTAAATGTACATCAGTTTCTAGGTTTTATGCACGCTTAGTTGGTTTCTCTTCTTATCATGGAGCCAATTCTGCACAAAAAGCGCGTTCACAGGAAACGCTGTTATAAATAGCGCTAAAAAAAGAACAGCAATGCGAGCAATATCAGATGCCTACAGAGATACGTTAATCCAAAAGTCGAAGGAACTGCCGGAAATCTGCCAGATGAGGTTTTCGGCACCGAAGACAGCGGAGCCGTGCACGGAATTGGTTGAACTAGGGCATGATAGCACGATTGTCAGGAGCATACTTGTGAAAAAAAATGCTTGATGTCGTTGCTGTGTTTGACGTTGACCTGAATTTGGTAATTCGAAGGCAGCAGGTGGTAGGCCATCACGTGGCAAGGACGAACCGCGTAGACAAATCTCTGATCCATGGAGGACATCGCATTGCAGACGATCGACGAGCGGGCTACCATGGCTTCGAACTTGTGTTACATGACCCACAAGCCCGTAATGACGTGGCCCAAGTTCGACACGGACGACTCAGCCATCTTGAGCTGCTTGTTCATTGACGCCAGAACTTCGCGTACTTTTTCAAATTTGGTCCACAGCAGCTTGTTTAGCATATCGTCGAGATTGTCGTCTGTCATCTTCGCGCGCTCGTCGATGTCGTAGGCCAGAATTGTTGCCTTTGATTGCAAACATCTATCCACCACTCCAAATTACGTGCCCCATCAGGTGACGACGGACAAAAGGATCGAAATCAACTTTCCATGCTCGCGCTTCCGATGTTCGTGCAAGAGTTTCAATTGAATGGCGAGTTGTTGAAAGCCATGGGGATACGTTTTTGCTTTTTTCATGATCGGCGCAACATTTGGATGCTCTCAAATGTCCTTGATTAAGAGCTGAAGTCAATGCGGGCCGCAATGTAAAAGAATACGTGGTTAAAACTGGAAAAAATGAGAAATATGAAAGACAATTGCAAATCAAAGATTCTCGCTGGCAGAGAACTCTGATTTTTGGCATGTCGAAAGACATACCTAAAATCTAAGTCCTCTGCCAGCCGCTTCCAAACAGCTTGCATTGCTTTGCAGGTGTCGGTAGTGATGCTGTTGACACGCTGGAAATTTTGCTTGCAGATACCGCCAATGATTCCTTTGATCCAGGCAGCAATCTTGACAGCAGTTTGAGCATCTGCTTCCGTGCACTCGGCCGTATGAAAATAGGATCCGGAATCCGTGATGACGCAGAGGTTGATAATCCGGTTGTTGTAAATATCCTACGACTCATCCGTCGTAAAGGGCAAGAGAAGCGACATGTCGATTTTTGGATCCACTTCCGACTTGAAGGCACGTTAGACTTCGTCCAGGAGCTTGCCGGAAGTTTTTTTGCGATCGGGGGGATTGTATGCCGGATTAAGAGTTTTCAGTGCATATTGCATGCAGAGCTCCTTGTAAAGAGTGAAGGTTCGTCCTCCTGCGTTCACAGCCTTAGCTATATAAAAATCGAGTACCTGAACTTGCTTCTCGGAAAGACGCACGCCTTGGAGGGTAGGTTGTCCTTTGAGAGAGGCTTTGAGGATCTTCGAGTAGCTATTCGTACAGTTGACGTGCTCCGAATAATGGGCACAGCTTTCTAAGTGTTCTCGCATGCGGGTCATATTGAGCGACTTCTTCTCGCCGCAATGTTTGCATTGCGCTACTTCCTTCTGCATGTCAAGAGTGCATAGCACAATTCTTTAGTGAACATAATCGCTTTAAAAGCCTCGTGATGTGAGAATACCTTCTTCACTTCCACAATATTGATCACGAACTCGCTCTTCACTTCAACGTCCGGCTTGCGACCCATCTTCGTTGCTTGTTTTGGTGCAAGGTTGTTCAGCGGGATGTGAGCGTTGACGGCGGGGAAGAAGGGCAGGCAAAACAGTAGGTATGAAATTAAAAAAAGAAAAGGAGAAGGGAGAAAGCGCCCTGTGGAAGTCTTGAGTGAAAAAAAAATAAGCCGCGTCGACAAGCGACAGACCTCAAAGCTCAGGTTCGAATACAGTCCGGATCCCGGGTCGGACAATATTTTTTTTGAGAATATTAACTAGTTATGGGCTATATGTACATACATTTCACCAATGTCAATGTCCGTTTGGAAATGTCCGTTTGGAAAATTTCAGCGCTCCAGTTTATTGCTTTTTTTTGAAATATTTCCAGAATTTAAATAAATTCCCGAAAATTTCTATCACTAGGTATGGAAATGATGAAATGCTGCAGTTCTGTGATATGCAAACAAAATAAAAATAATGCCTTCAAACTACGTTCTATGTGCGTTGATATTCGAGCTATTGAAAAAAAACGCTCACGGAAAATGAGTCATACAAAGCTACTTACTAGCTTGCTTACGTGGAACTTATGTGCTATCAGACAGATATGCGTATATCTCCTTTAAACGAGGAAACGAATTGGAGGTCTGTAGTGCCGTTTTTTCTACAAGAACCTAACGGATGGTAGGAACAGCGAGGACAAAATGCTTGGTGAAAACGACTTGCAGTCAAGGCTAATACCGGACATAGGTGGCCTCCTACAACAGACCTTAATAGAAAGTACATCTGGTTACCCCACTACGAGAAGAAAGGGTTCTAAAGTGGTGAAGCATAAACATACCAATAGATATTACAAATTTACAAGGGCTCAATAAATCCATGAGAAAGAAATGGCTTCATGATTGGTTACGGATGTCTGTTAACGGCCGACCAGGTGCTTCGCTTCTCTAGGAGACACGATTGGGTACATTGGACGAAATAATGGATATTTGGGGGGGGCGCTAGAGCGAAACCAAAAAATGATAGAGGCAAACCAATCGCGCTCCCGATTTATGTTTTTGGTTAAATGACTTCCTTTTAAGTCTACGACTCGCCCCGCTTGTTATTGCGCGTGTTCATAAAATTAACCGGGTCGGAGTCTGAGACTGTCTGCCGGTGTCTTCCAATGGACAAGATCCTACATATATGATATTGAGAAAACTATGATGAATAGTATAGATGAACTAAAGATAAAATGACTAATTGATACACGGGAAAAGTGACTAGGTAATACTCCGTATATTTAAGAAAACTGCATGTCTACTATGTATAGTGAGAGGGCTTCAGCATCATGACATAGTAAGGATGGAAATTTTGCGGACCGTAGTAAATATTTAAACGCCTTGATTGTATGGGTGTTCATAATACAAGTTGTGGAGCGTCTCATAGCTTGCACCCTGAGCATCGTTGATGTTGTGAGTAGGATTTGCTGAATTTGATGAGGGAGGGAGAACTGATGTTTGATGTGGAACATTTGTTGCGGACCAAAGCTGTCGGGATAGGAAGCGGTCATTGCTGAGGCGGTTTGCTGAGGGAAGTCTCCGGAAACAATTGTGAAGCGGGTGTTGGTGCAGGGTCTAATGATTTTTTATGTACATGTGGATATTCATGCGGGGGAAGTGGTGGTAGAGAAAGAAAATCTTGGCGGTAACAGCTTCGTTGCGGCAAGTTTGGACCTCTGCTTGCGGCAACTGGGAATGGGGGTATGGTGTTTGCGGGAAATGTCGGTTTGCTTGCGGCGGAGGATAAAGGACCAGCGGCCGGAGCGGGAGGAGTGACGGTAGCAGTGATAGTTGTAGCTTTTTTAGGGGTAACTTTGCGACGCTTCGATTTGGGTGCGGTAGCCAGGTGTAGATACTTGATTAGGCACATTTTGCTATTCTGTGGGACGTACTCATTGCAAACACCGCATTTGTTCATTTGCTCAGATCGCCGGTGGAACTAAACTGGCGCGCCTGAATAAACTTACGATCTGTTAGAACTCAGAAGGATGCGCAGTAATAGGCACGTCTTGCTACTGGACTAAAAAGGAAGCAATTTAACCAAAAAAATAAATCTGGAGCGCGATTGGTTTGGCTCTATCATTTTTTGGTTTCGCTCTAGCGAGCCCCATATTTGGGAGTTTTTATGGGAGAAACATAATCTTCACTCATGACAAGCATTGGTGATTCAGCCGATGCAAAATGCGTCATTATACTGGGTTGAATGTAACGAGAAGTCCAGAGGGTATTGAAACCCGACTTGAGTGACTCACTGCGGCTACGTAAAATGCTAAGATAGACGAACAGAGTATCGCACTAGCAATGGGCGACATAAGGACATCTATATCTCACATACAATACCGAAGGGAGATGCATTCTAAATACAGCTCTGAATTATGCATAATATCGACGTCGTATTCACGGGTGGCTTGGGAAGCGTGCTAAGCTCTTCTTGGGTGAACGAAAAAAAATACTTGGAATCGCGATCCATCAAGATAAAACCATCAAGGTGTAGGAAAACTGTCCTTAAGAGGGTCTCATACTACCTGACCAGAAGGTTCTGATCAGGTAGGATAACCGTAAGTAGACATGCGTCGGGCCGACGCTAGAAGTGAGTTGTGATAAGTTTTGAGAACGGAAAGTGTAAATAGAAAATTGTAAAATCCTAAGAAATTTAGTCTTTACTTCCAAGACCCTCCATCTCCGCAGCGTTCCCGGGTCTTCGGCTTCGTTACATAATGACTGAACCTATCGGCCAGAGGCACTATATCACTTCTACTTTGGCACCAACCGCTAAAGTACAGACCTATACCTTTTCGACGACGCGGTGAACGCAGCTCGCAAGTATACAGCGGCGGAACGATTCAGATACAAAGTGAAAGAACGAAATAAACAATGATCTTACTTATGCTGCACCGACAAGAATGTCCCGCCTACATCCGCATTCGTTTAGCCAAGAAGAAAGAATTTATCACGGTCTCCCAACTCAACAATGAGCATGTTTTGGCAGGGATCATTGCTAGATTCACGAGGCAGTCATCAAGATCACTAGTACCTTGTTTGTTTGCTTGAGGAAGGATTCCCTGTGTCAAAGGACACCCATCCCAAAGACGTGCAAGTTCTTCTTCAGCAGGAAATGGGCATGAACCCATTCCGTATTCAATAGCTCATAAAAAGCCAAGGAAGCGATACTTAACGAATCCTCGGAAGCACAACGTCAACAATTTCAATTGCCGCGAGGGTATGTGGAAAAACGCATTGACTTTGACCCAATACAATAGCAAAGGTCAAAACGGAAGCAGATTTACAAGAACGAGAGGCCGGACGATTCCACGGTGTGTTTGGGGCTCCGGTAAAGCCCGCAACGCATTTTCTTCGATGCGAAAGTTTTTTGCCATCGATGGAATCTTTACCAAGAAACGGTTTATCCTAGTCTAACTCCTTGCTGTAGGAATGGATGCAGAAGATCAACTTGTTGTGCATGCTTGGGCATTGGTGCCTAACGAGTGTGATGAAACCTGGCGATGGTTCCTGCCTATCCTCGTCCAAGCTTACCCATCAATAGACTCAATGATTGTGTTATCATTAACGATCGGGAAAAATGGTTGTCAATGCGGCTGCTCAAGAAGATCCTTCTGCATTCAATAACTTCTGCTGCTGGCACATTGCGTGGAATGTGCAAACAAGATTCGGCCTCGCTGCCAAAACGTACGCGCAACTCTCTTGTTTCATATTAAGTCAGCAAGTAATCAGTTGTTTCACGACCGTGTTCATTCATCGTAGCCTATTGGAAATGTGCCTACGCGGGTACGGAAGCCTTATTTCAAGAATACATTGCCGAACTTCGGGTCCTCAAGGCGGAGGCAGCATAGTATGGCATGGGTATTGAATATGACGAATGGATCACATAAGCCATGCCCGCGTTACTCTTTGTCCATTGTACGTAGAACCTGGCTGAGATTGCGAGCTCTTTTCTTCGCAAGCTTCGAGAGCGTCCTCTTTTGGAACTTCTTGGCGCGCTCTACAGGCATCAAATGGAGAAATTTTTCAGAAGCCTTTCAGATGCAGCCAATATGCCAACACCACCCCATTGGGTAAACTGTAGAAAGAAATGAACTCTGCGCGGAAATTCACTTTCTGGCCATCCGACGAAAAATCTGGTCTTGTTCTCTGTTCGACTTCGGGACAGCAATTTGTTGTAGACTTACCAACTGAGGAAAAGGCCGTCGGAACTTGTACCTTCAAGTATTACCAAATTTTCCTGCTTCCTTGTCAGCACTCATGTGCCTTCTACTCCGTGTTAAATTCCCCCCTATATCTATGGTACTTTACTTGTACACAATACAAGAATACCAGGAATGCTACGAAACGGCTTACAGACCGTTCGCCATAAACGATTTGGATACGGATGGGCTACTACATCCAGTACTGAAGCGGACACGTGGGAGACCCGCCACAAGTAGAAAGAAGAAAGGGGGACCGCCGGCATCGCAAAACGCAATAACACAGCGGGTATGCGAGAGCTGTGGTCACAATCGAAGGATTTACCGCGAGGGACATACATAGTTTTTGAATCATTTCTAATTTTTAAATAAATTTTTCTGGGAGGTGGACATTCTTTGTGGAAAAAGTTTTCTATTCTATAAATTTTTCCTTATATTATACTAGGGGATGGTATCCATCGTTCTGACGAACTGCTTCATTGATATTTTATTGAGACTACAGTTTATATACATCAACTTTTGAAAAAAAAGAAAAGTTTATTTTTTTGTGTTAACGACTGCGTGTGCAATCTCGGACATTGGCTGCTCCGATCATTGCGACAATTTGTAACCCGATTCAACGTAGTGCTTCGTCATAAATGACCTAGATCATTACTCGTAGTACTGCAGACCCAGCTTCCAAAAAGACGGGGATGTTCTCCGGTGCTGTAGACCGTGAAAAGGCGACGTACAACTGCCCATGCAAAAACACGTCCCTTGTGAGACATATAGCAACCTAGTGAAGTGTTTGTCTCTGTGACTTGTTTATCGTCATCGCATAGGCCAAGCGCACAGGAAACCGCTTCTGACGGACTATGTATGGTTGGCATGATTGCTCACTTGTTAGTGCAATGCGCGGGAAAAAGCAAACATATTCTGCATGGTCACCCGTCAAGACTTCAGCCTCAATCACAGGAGTGGAACACCAGCGGACAATGAAGCCTGTGCCGTTGCAAAGCCCGTTGGATGCAGAAATATTCTGAGGGAGCATGATTGGTGAGCCAACTTTCAATGCCAGTCGAAGCGGCGGTCATCCGTTCACGTCAAGCCTGTTCAAAAACTGCGTCGGGATGCGTTTGCACCCTTTTCATCTTCAATTTTGTCGGCGCTGAGAAATTCCTGTCTTCCCACCGTAACCGTGGTAAGTACGGCTACGTTGATCTCGGCCACATTGTCATTGAGGGAGGAAAGGATTTCACCGTGGCCAAAGTAGACATGCGCGTTCCTTGAGGCATCGTCAATGCCATCTTAATTGTGTTTATCAGTCCTTCCAATGTCTCTTCGTGGATCAACATCAACCCCGGACAACAAATCCGATCTGCGTCGGTTGTTTCCAACCGATCCTTTCTAAATACATGCAGCCAATCCGCAAAGTTGCGGTTTCCAAGGTCCGCAATTGACTGGGCGTTCACAGCACGCATTTTTTGCCGTAAGTGATACACGCGCACGCACATCCACGGGTAGGACTCTTTGATTGATGCCGCAACAATATCAGGACGCAGGCCCTTTAGGACAACAGGCACCACCTGCCTGGAAGTCTCCCGATAACACGATCGTGATTCCGCCAAAAGGAGCAACGAATCGATCCATGATGTAACGGAGTGTGCGGTATACCTCTTCAAGAGAAATCATAGGGCTTCATCCCACAGAATCAGCCTTGTCCGGCGTATTGTATCAGCAAGGTCAATCTGTTTGAAGATTGAACACACCTCCCAGGGCCTCAAATCAATGGGAATCTTGAACCTTGAATGATCCGTGTGGCCCCCAATCAGAAGCAATGCTGCAATGCCGGACGATGCTACCGGCAAGCACAATCTTCCCCTGGCCTCGCACCGACTTGAGTATGAGGTTCTCAAGGAATATTTTCCCCATCCCGCTAGGTCCGTCAATGAAGATGACGCGGCCGTCCAGCCGAATCTGATCGTGGCAGAATATGATATACTCTGCTTTCAACAGGTGGACCTACTGCTCACTCTGTTATCTCAATTTGTTGGCATCAAACACAATCTGCTCCGCAATGAAGCGGTTGCCTTGGAGCTGATCCATCGCAAACACAGGCTACGGGAGGTTGAAGTTTTTGCCAGCGTATTCTCCAAAGGAAGAAGGATCTGCGAAATATACTTCAGCAAGACTTTTAATCTGCTGCTCTGACGGCTAAGCATTCTCTTGTTGGCGAAGACGGTGTGCGCAATCGTCAAACAGGTCTGTTGCGAACTCGATCCACAATTATAGCGGCTCTGCGGATGGCCCATGGATGAGAATGGTGACAAACAATGATCGTAGTTGTGCCCTGCTCTGCATTGCGGAGGCTTCACGAAGGCACTGCTACCACTCTTCTTCATTCTCGTATAATCCGAGGTCCACGCATTCTGCCTTGAACGTTGCGTGCACACGCTTTCATGCGTCCACAATTCGATAAATTATGTAACCCCTTTTGACGGTTGTGAGCAAGCTGCGCAGAAAATATCTTTCTCCCGCGTTGAAGTTCACAAAGTAGAGTCGACCGATGCACACGCCTCGTTTCAGGACAGTACACGGCTTGGGGATGTCATTGCACACAAACAACGACGGGAGCTCCAGATAGGTTGTGTTGCGTCCAACTTTACTCGCGCGATTGGAGTTGAACCATTCCAGAAGAGTTGTTCTAGGTTCCCGGTCAGCGTTTACCGCATCGGCCAAGTTCCCATCGGTGATGAACACGATTTGCTGTTGATCAGGTAGGTAAACCTGCAAAAGCTGCACCTACGACCCGGGACCGTGGATCTTAAAGCCCATAAGTCGCCAGCAGCTGAGTTGCTTGAAGACGGAACTGGATTAAGCAATATATTGACGCTCTCTAATTCTCTTCTGTGGAAAAGAAGTAGCGAGCGTCAATATAGTGCTTAATCTCGTTTCCGTATCCAAGCACCGCAGTAGTGCGGCCGTGACCATTGTAGGCGTACTTGAACAGATATTTGACAGCGGTGATGGAGGAATACACCTGCGGTTGTCCACGGTTATTTTTCAGCCGTCAGACACACCTCGACATTGATGTGCGCATCGTACTTACGAGGAACACATTATGCAGAACGATCCAGCGGTTGTTTACATGCCGGCCTTTTGCATCAACAAACGAACGTCTGTCCTCCTGCCGTTGTAGCACCGGGTAATCGTCCACCTCGTCTGATGTCTCGTTGTCGAATGCCCCCGGGATGCGCTTGGTATATGTGCAATCCTCCATGCAGGGCGCGTTTGGATTCTGCACACCGCAAGGTCCGTGCACCAAGCAGCGCGTCAGGTCGCATAAGCATCAGCATCTGTCGCTGGGTCAGGGATCTCCGCGGACACTGCCGAGTAAATTTCATAGGGGCCAGGAGCTTGAAATCCTCGTCCACGATGAGGAGGATTTGCCCATGTGGGAGGAAACGCTTTTGGAATTCGATAACCTAGAATTTGCCGATCACAGTGCCAAAAATGTTCTGGTCTGTGAGGTCACACATGAGCTCCTGGAATATGATTTCAAATAACAGCGCAAAAAAATCCGGTCGATGCTGCGCGGTCTGTACCGGTTCAAGCTCAGCCGTGATATCGGGCCACTTTGGATTCAACGTGGTGGTGACAAAGAGATCTGGATGCCCACGCTTGCGCACATTTTCCATGGCATTCTGATAGAGCTGGCTTTTATGTCGATCACAAATGTGGAAGGCAAAATAAGTTTACGACAAACTTGCGCTGCGTCGTAGTCACTGTCGTTTATCACATCCATGACTCCGGAGTACAACTCACACCGCGGATCAACTTGGCGGTCGGCAATATACTGCAGGCGATTCTGTTCCACGCACACCACGATATATTGCCGAAACTGGCGTCCAGACAGAAAGAGGTGCTCGACAGGTGCGTGAGGGCACAACATCTGGGAATAGTACTGCATCTGCGAGACACTTCGTGTACCACCTCTCCCACGGATAGCATCCTTGTAGTCATTAAACCTTCTTCCCAGCGTCATACTCAAATTGACTCAGTGGTATCGTGGGAGTCTACCCCTGTCGACCGTCAGGGAAAAAAAGAATATAGTGAAGCGAGGTATACGCTGAGTGACATGCTGAAATACGCTGGAGGCTTCCGTCGTGATATTTCAGAAAGATTGCGGAAATACATTCATGCGGCCACCAAGCGGCGCCATGATGTTGTCGGTGATATACAACTTCGAAAACTTCATTGGCTGACCGGGACCCGGAAACAGAGAACCCATCATCCGGTGGTACAGAGCTCCTTAAAGTCTAAAGGTGTACTAAAGGCGTAGACCCTTCCTGCTTAAACTGATTATCAACATTCACGCACAGGGACGTGAACGACAGCGCGCTATTGTACGCCCTGATGATGATGCGGAAGACCCCGACAATAGTCGTTTGATCCCGTGGCAGACTACGTAACGGATCTGGAGGCTGTGCCAATGGAGGGACATTGGCCACCTTGCTACGGTCACAGCACATAGTGAAAAGTGGGCGTGTAACGGTTGATCCAGGACCCTTTACGCGCTCCTCAATCCAATGGAGCGCCCCGCAGTTGTGGCAGCAGACGTTAGACTGGCTCAGCACAAAGCGCAGCGAGACGGAATTTGCGGGGATCTCCTGACGTTGAAGGGGAAACTCCGTTCGGCGACACGCTAGCGGTCTTCCAGAAGCTACCGTGCACGCTGAGCACATCTTGCCGCTGCGTGATCTTGGCGTCTTTTTTCTTGTTATTCTTGTTTCTCAAGAGCACGTTATCGAGTATGCTGATCCCGAGGCAGTCGGTTTTGCCGTAAAGTTATTCTGGTGTCTCAACAGCACGTTCTCGAACACGCTGCTCCTAGTCCAGTCTGCTTTGCCGTGAACACGGACCTTCTGGATGCGGTGGCATTGGGGAGGGGGGCGGGGAACTAATGCGGGATGGGCTATATTGCTTTACGTGCTTTAGACGGTAATAACAGATGATTATTTCTATAAGCGCTATTATCATAACCAATGATAAAGTCGAACTAAATTAGGTCCGACTTATAGTATAGTTCAAAAATTCAATTAGGTACGGGATCGCGACCATTGTTCTGTTATATGCATAGATAGAGAAATTCGATCAATTTCTCGACCGAATTGCCCTTCTACTCGCGTACGACTTCCAGATTGGTATTAAAACTAGAGCCTTTCGATTCACAGATCTACGGGTTTTGCTGATCTGTAGTCCAAACGTACCACTACCATCGATAGTCCGACCCGGCAAGCACTCTTACAAGATTGAACCACGGAGGCCATAATTTGTTGCTCCAAATATTCGCCATTTTCCTTGGCTTCACCGATGACGTCTACGATCTCACGCAGGGTAGAGTAAGAATTGCCATCAGTACAGCCCATAATGGATCAGACGTAGCATCGGCTTCACAACTCATTCCCCAAGCATTGATGTATATATTCACAGTTCGATCCCGATGCACTAAATCTGAGGGCGTCGTGTAGAGCAATAATATGGCCTCTGCTCAGGCGTGCGATTCTGATTCAGGGAATATCACTCAAATTTGATGTCTGCCAAATCTTAATAATGGATTTGTCTGGTAAGGCTTGGATAACGATCAGGCCATAGCCGAATGCAAAACTGGGATTTTATGAGAATCGAACCATGAAAGGAGAGATATTTGGTGTTCGGTGATCTAATGAAGGGCCCTGCAACGAATTGAATCTGGAAGCTAAGTCGAGTGTTTTGATCGCAAAGTGCATAAGGGAAAATAGCTATATTTAAGTTAGATTTTAAGTGAGCTTATACACCAAGTCATTAACCTTACAACCGTTTTATCAGACATATCTTGCAGATGTTGGTTACGGTAACGCTCCGCTTGATCAACCCAATCAAGCGCCTTGACGAGCGATGACGAGGAGTTGGGCGCGCCAAGTCCAGGCTACAACGTATCGTTATTAGCTCGATTTTGACGAGGACGACGATTGGAAGGTATGTGAAGGATTAAAGGATCGGAATGATCGGAGGTAGATAGATCAAGATCATATTCCTCCGTGGAAAGATGAATTCACAGAGTGTAACAGGGTTACATTCGAGTCTCATTTAGTAGGTGGTGTACGTGAGTACACTACGGTTTGTGTCAGTATTGACCGGTTCGAAAGGGTTTGGACCATTGGTTATTTTAACCAATCAGGGCAGGAGCCCTTGGGGGTGGCGTGTCAGCCATCCACGTGTTGGTACACAGGTGGTGTACACTACATTTTAGCTAGGTACGAATTTGGCAAGTTCTACTTAGTATTACATATAGTTTACATTAGTTTAAATTAATTTAGGCTAATTATATATCAAATATACATTCAGTTTACACTTTCACTCAACGACTACAGACGCACGACCTCGACCGGTCGCGCGCGTAGTGAGTGCAGTAGCGTAAAGGGAGCCCTCCCTTTAGCTACACCCTTAGTAAGGGAGCCTTACGTTAAGGCATTAGCGAAAGCTAAGTGTAAACCAAACTGGGAATCTTGGCCCCGAGTAGGAGAGCTCTCTCCTACTAAGCCCTTTTATAAGGGCGTATCGGCTAAGTAGCGGCGAACGCCGCTTAAAGGAAAGTCTTCCTCTGTGCGCTAGCCGCACCGTGCGTATACGCACCGGCTACATCTGGTAGCACTTGTAGTCAATCCAACACCTGTGTTGGTAGACTAGGCATCCTCTGCAAAGGATGAACCAGGACGATTGGGATAGTTTGACCCTCGTCCAACAGGAAGCCTTTAAAAGGCTGTTACCCTTAACGGGGGAAGAAGGTATGAAGCTCCTAGTGGAGCAGGGCCTTGAGGCCGTAAAGGCAAGGGTGAATGCCCTCATCGCTCATGAGGCGAGTTTAGGTGGAAGTCGTTCCACGGGGGTGCGTCCACCATTATCATTTAAGATAAAGGAGTTCACCGGGGAGAAGGGTGACAACCTTTACGTGTGGTTGCGAGAGGTCGAAACGGCCTTCGCCACAGCAAATGTGATCACTGATCACTTTCATATGGGACTTTCATTGACCCATCTTACGGTCAAAGCCCGTACATGGGCGTTTACGTGTCCGGATTCGGCCACGAGCGTGTTCCCAACCTGGTAAATCCTTAAGAAAAAGCTTATGGACATGTTCGCCACGCCTGATCTGGTTTTCCAGAATCAGCTGGCGTTTTTGAGGTGCCTTCAGGGCACTAGGGACTTGGAAACATATGTCCAAGAACTGAAGACCCTGTTGGCAGGGATGTACGCGAAAGCGTATTCGGATGATGTGTCCATCCTCGTCTTCATGGGAGGCCTGAAAGAAGGACCAGCACGTTTGGAACTGTTCCGATTCCGACCCCAATCCCTGGAGGAGGCGTTCAAGATGGCGTTTAGCGCCAAAAGGAACATTCGTTCCTCGAAGGTGGGTCCTGAACCCATGGACCTTAGTCAGGTCGAAGCGGAAGAGAAACCTTCCGCTAGGAGTCAATCTGACTCCTTTTCGCAGGGCTTCGAAGCGGAGCTACTTGCAATGTTGCAGTGGCATAGGCCGCTGAGATGCTTCCAGTGTGGAAGAACGGATCATAAGCGGAACTGATGTCCGAAAAATCCCCACCGAGACACTCGCTATAAGGGGCCGAGGGCGGGAAAAAGGCCCTCACCCAAGCCGTCGGGAAACGACGGCTCCCAGTAGGTGCGGGGCGCCCTACTGGGGGATCCCTCAGTGCTGTTAAGCCCCAGGGTAGGGGACGACAGCACAAAGCCCCGAGGGAAACGGTGCTTTCTAGCACCGAGTTGGTGTACCAGCCAGGTTTTCTGGTAGTCCTTGCGGACGTGAAAGGCTTTGATAAGCCTTGGAGAGTCTTGATAGACTCTGGTGCGTCTGACAATTATGTCAGACGGGCTTCTGTAGAGAAGATTCGGCTGTATGCCGAGGACCTAGAGGCACGTTCTCGTGACGTTGTCACGGTCCGTCTTGCGACGGACGTACAGGTTTCTGTACCCAAGGTCTCGATTGACCTTAAGCTGAAGTTTGCAGACTTCGACAGCTTAGAACGTTGCCTAGTCCTGGATTTGGACTCGAGGTATGACCTCATTCTGGGCATGAAGTGGCTGGAACGCCACGAGCCATGGATATAATGGAAGTATAAATCCATTGGCGCAACGCACCCGCGATCGGGTGAAGCATTGGCGAGTCATGAACCCACCTTTGCTCGATCGCAAAGCGATTCTGGCGTGAGATGTCAGAGATTGGGATGTCTGAAATGATCATTCCCAATGACGTTAAGGAAGAGTTCCTTAACGAGGGGGATTCGGTGGTTAATCCCCACGCCGTTAACGGTGAGACTGGTGAGTTGCCAGTGGCAGAGGTGGATTCCTCTGAGGCGACTCCAGTTGTAGGGGTAGAGACCCCTGTGGTTAAGCGCGAGGCGCTTCCAAGCGAAGAGACCCGTAGTTCGTCTCTTTCGCACGTCGGAATTGATTCCGACCACGCCGTCGTAGGTGAGACCGGCGAGTCACCTGTGGTAGAGGTAGAGACCTATGTGGATAGGCGCGATGCGCTTCCAATAGATGGGGCAATTGACTCCCCCCATCTGGGTCCCGGGATGGGTCCCGAGGCCAGTAGTCAGCAGTCCTATCGGATGCTGAATAGTGTGACAGGTGTTGTTACAGAAGGCGTAAGCCTGGAACGGTTGCCTGGGGTAGGCGAACTGTTGTCATTGGAGGAGATGTCCTTCAAAGAATTTGAAACTGATTTGAAAGCAGGTGAAATCGACGAGGTTGTCGTGTTGAGTCCGGAAGAGGAGTTGAACTCCTCATCCACGATGGACGAGTCAGTTTTGGTGAAAACCAAAGAGGCATTGAGTGCCCGAAGCGGCCTCAAGATCCTTGCGGATCCTGATGACCCTTACCATTCCTTACTAAAGGAATTTGGAGATGTCATTAGTGACAATCGGCCGATGGGGTTACCACCGGATCGGGGAGTCCGACATGAAATTGATTTAGTTCCTGGAACCAAATACTGCGTCACTAGGCAGTTGCCTCTCCCCAAGGAGCAATGCGACGTCATCGACGCATTCTTCAAGGGGAAAGAAGAGGCAGAGATGGTACGGGAGAGCAAGTCTCCCCATTCATCTCCGACCTTTTGTGTTCGTAAACCGAACGGAAAGTGGCGCATTGTGCATGCGTATTACAAGCTGAATACAGCTACTGTACCCATGCAAACTCCGATTCCTCGGAAGGATGTCCTCTAGAACAATATGGCGGGCTGTACGGTGTACAGTGCCTTAGATCTGGTGGATGGGTATTATCAGGTGCTCATGCGAGCGTCCGATATTCCGCTTACAGCGGTCAGCACGCCTAGCGGCATGCTGTGGGAGTGGCTTGTTATGCCACAGGGGCTTTCGAATGCAACATCGACTTTTAATCGCTTGGTGACTCAACTCTTCCGCCCTCATAGAAAGTACGCTCAGACGTACTTTGACGATATATTCGTTCATAGTCCCGCAGAAGGCGACTCGTCTGATGTTTAGAAGAATCTGATACACCTTCGAGCAGTGCTCGAATGTATGCGAGAGCATAAGTTATATGCAAACGCATCCAAGTGTATTTTTGGTGCTGAGGAATTTCCTTTCCTCGGATGCTTCATCGGTAAGGATGGAGTGCGGGCGGATCCCGCGAAGGTGAAAGCCATTGTGGAGTGGCCTTCGCCTGTAAATCTTAGAGATTTACGGAAGTGGCTTGGATTAGCCAATTAACTCCACAAGTACAGCGAGAACTACGCTGAAATTGCGAAGCCATTAACCGACCTTCATAAGAAGGATGTTGATTGGTGTTGGGAAACCAAACACCAAAACGCTTTTGAAGAGGAAAAGGGGAGATTGTTGAAAGCTCCCGTTCTTGCTCTCCCAGATTCTGGGAAACCATTTAGTGTCGTCTGCGACGCCTCCGCTTTCGCAATCGGATGTGCTTTGTTACAAGAAGACGATGCAGGAAGGGAACGCGTGATTACGTTTGAGTCGAGGCATCTTAAAGCTGCGGAACGGAATTATCCCGTTCATGACAAGGAGCTACTTGCAATGAAGTACGCTCTTGTCAAATTTAGGGTTCACCTACTCGGCTCTAAGCCATTCGTGGTTTATACTGACCACGCGCCCTTTCGGACAGCGAAAAAGTCGCCTCATCTCTCGCAACGGATGGCCCGTTGACTCTACTTCTTTGCGGATTACAACTTTGGGGTTAAGTATAAACCTGTCAAGCAGAACGTGCTTGCAGACGCGTTGTCGCGTCGTCCCGATTACGAGCTCGCTCACGCGACATTCGTCACCACATCTGTGGTGGATCTCATACGCCAGGCGTATGAGAAAGACCCACAGTGCACGGCTCTTATCAGCGCGTTGGGTGGAAAGGGAATTGGCTCGTCTGAGCCAACCCTGTCAAGTAGAGCTAAAGCTCGTTTACACCGTTACAGGGACTGTGACGGTTTGCTATATTATAGCACGAGCGCCGAGGACACTCCGCGGGTGGTACTTCCTCATGATGAGGAACGGAAGTATAGAGTCATCTTTGAGGCACATGACGCCCCTACCGGGGGTCATTTAGGTCGGGATAAGACCTACAGCGCTTTAAGCGCTTTGTATTGGTGGCCCAATATGTATAAGTGTGTCGGTGCGTATATACGCACCTGTGAGACGTGTCAGAGGATTAAATCCTATGCAAGTTCAGCTGCGTCTTTGGAGAGCTTTTCCGTTTCAACGGAGTGTTGGAAATCCATTAGTATAGATTTTATCTTCGGTTTTCCGAAGGATAAGGCCGGGAACACCGTAATATTGGTCTTTGTAGACCGTTTTGAGAAAGATGGCTCACCTGGCGGCGGTGACAGAGTCCATAGATGGACAATGAACAGCGAAAGTGTTCCTAGACCGTGTCTTTCGACAACATGGTCTAACCGATTCCGTTGTGTCGGATCGGGATCCCCGTTTTACGGGACAGTTCTGGGGAGCGTTGTTTAAGGTGCTGGGCACCAAGCTCCTCATGTCCATTGCGGATCATCCGCAGACGGACGGTCAGACGGAACGCGTTAATCGCGTTGTTGAGGATATTCTCCGGAGCTTATGTCCGGATTCTCCAAAGGATTGTAGTGAGATGCTTCCGGTGGTCGAATTTGCTATAAACAATTCGGTCCATGCATCTACGGGGTTTACCCCGTTTTACGTGAACGGATTAGTGAATCCGAAGGTTCCGTTAACGCCACGTGTGTGTGGCCCAGGTCTTGAGGGGGGAGGATTCCCCGATGTCAGCCCTGTATCTGCGTGAAAGCACATCGATAAGTTTTTATCGACGCGCCTTAGTGTCTTACGACACGTCTGCGATGACATGGCGGAAAGCCAAGAAAAGCAGAAGGAGCAAGCTGACCGAAAGGGACGGCGTAACAAAAAGGTATACAGAGTAGGAAAAAGTGTTTTATTAAACGCTAAAAATCTTCCTACACATGCAGTTTCAAATGTGTTGCGTAATAAACTGCGCCCCAGGTTTGTGGGCCCCTTTAATTTATTAGCCCGAAAGGGCTTGTCGTATACCTTAGACATCCCGAAGGCGATGCGTACGCATCCAACCTTCTATGTGGGTATGCTTAATCCATACCAGAACCCGGAGGCGGGTCTCCTCTTGGAGGAGGGTGAGAAGTTGGATAGCCGAAAGGCACAACAGGTCAGAACATCTCCGACAGGGTTGAAATACGACCCTGTAGCTCCGCAACGAGAGACTCGAGGGAGGCAAGCCGCCCCTCGATGCGTTCATTTGCACTCCCCTCGTTGCAGAGTCCCTCCTGGGAATCTTGGATGCGACGGCTGTGTCGATCACAGCGCTGTTGGAACTCACGTCGCAATTGCGTGACCCCCTCCTCCAGTCCTCGATAAGGAGGGTACTCCACATTACCATGTGGAACGCCTGATGTCACGACACCATCACCGGGGTGAGAGCCAGTACCTGGTGAAGTGGAAAGGCTATCCACATTCCCAGAGCTCGTGGTAGTCCGAGACTCCCCTGCGGCAGGGTTGCTGTGGTGTCGTTGACGCTTCCGAGCGGGAGAATTCCACTGAGAGTCAACGACCAAAGGGGCCGAAGAATCCCCTTCACTCCCAGTAGCTGCAAGTTTGCTCGAGGCAGATGCAGAGTCTGCATTGCTCTCCGGCACCACATCGAGAGCAGGGAGCGTGTAGTAAGAGGCAGGTAATTGCCCTTGCGATTTGTCCTGGGCATAGGCTAATCGTAACGCCCTCTCTACCCGAACGTCCGGTTCGGAAAAGCTGTTGTACAGCGCATCAAAGTTGGGGAGGCGCTTCTCCCCTTCCGCCCAAGCGCGGAATGCCTGTTCTGCGTCCTCGACGCTTTCGTACCGTAAGAGAACAAAGGGAATCTCGTGGAGGATATCCACGAGGGCACCGCGTGCCTGTTTACCGAGGCGCGTCTGGTAGGACTTAACAGTAAACTGCTTAGGCGTTAGAAGTCGGGCCCGGAGTTTTTTCCGGCGCGCAATTTCACGCGGCAGTATAGCCGTTGGACCAGGGGTATATGAGGCTAAACCCCTCTTGACCGCGTTCTTAGACCTCTTTTGAGGGTCACAAGGTCCCTTCCGTGGCCGTACGGCACATCGGGCCTCATGAACCGAGGCCGGTTCATTGCGGATGGTCGCCTGCGGCGACCCGGATGCACCACCCCTAGTGGGTAAATATGGAGCACGAGTTAGTGCGTTTTCCCCACGTGTGGGGAATGGGTTGGATGACCGACAGCACCGTTCAGCGCTGTCGGAGTGGTCAGCCTTTGGGGAGATCCCCCCAAGGGCATCCACTTCCGAGTTATCGGAATAGTTTTCTTCCATAGCACCACTAAAGGTGCTCATGGTCAGCCAGAGGTTCTGGCAATTGGAGTTCTCGAACAAAATTTTGTTTATTGCGTAAGCAATAGTCTTGATGGGGGAGGATGTAACAGGGTTACATTCGAGTCACATTTAGTAGGTGGTGTACGTGAGTACACTACGGTTTGTGTCAGTATTGACCGGTTCGAAAGGGTTTGATCCATTGGTTATTTTAACCAATCAGGGCAGGAGCCCTTGGGGGTGGCGTGTCAGCCATCCACGTGTTGGTACACAGGTGGTGTACACTACATTTTAGCTAGGTACGAATTTGGTAAGTTCTACTTAGTATTACATATAGTTTACATTAGTTTAAATTAATTTACGCTAATTATATATTAAATATACATTTAGTTTATATTTTCACTCGACGACTACAGACGCACGACCTCGACCGGTCGTGCGTGTAGTGGGTGCAGTAGCGTAAGGGGATCCCTCCCCTTAGCTACACCCTTAGTAAGGGATCCTTACGTTAAGACATTAGCGAAAGCTAAGTGTAAACCAAACTGGGAATCTTGGCCCCGAGTAGGAGAGCTCTCTCCTACTAAGCCCTTTTATAAGGGCGTATCGGCTAAGTAGCGGCGAACGCCCCTTAAAGGAAAGTCTTCCTCTGTGCGCTAGCCGCACCGTGCGTATACGCACCGTCTACACAGAGACTGCGCCGTTGCGACAGGCTTGGTAATAGGTATCGAGACCGTCATCGGTGTGCCTCTGACCGGGGTGTGCTTACAGATCCTGCCGATGACTTTCAGTAAAAGCTAGATTGCGCTGTTTGAACTCTTGGAACCAGCCTCGATTTTCATTGAAACTAATTGTACGATGGAAAACACCAAACCTCGCATCGCTAGGTTGCCACAAATTCTTGCACCTGCAAAAAAGGGGAAGATCACAGATCAAGAGACGGGTCGGTTCCGAAAGATGAAATAACCATACACGTGGCAAACACAGGTTCATATAGTAGGTCAACAAAGTTGTGTGTAAAACCATGGTAGGTGAAAATAACTGGCCTGTGTGGTCCACACCAGGAAACAGATTCATATAGGAATTCCGGCAGTCAATTTTATCCAATCAAAATGAGAGCTACGTACACCAAAAGTCGCATCGAATTTTATTATATACTAGCATAGTGCCTCGTTGTACCAACGGGGCAATAAATTTAATATTTGTAACACTGCACATTGCGTTGTGCCCTCCCATGAACCCCAGCACATGCCGTAACTGTAACTGATCAGACGTAGATTCTGAAATGTTAGTATGCTTCCTTCCAGTTCTGGAATGTTGGTATGCTTACTTCCTATGCGCGTCGATGTCTACGCTGTCCTCGCCTGTCTCGCCGCCGCCGCCACGGACGACGATGATGGTCTTGTCTTTATCCCCGTCGCGTCCGCTCCTCTTGGACTCGTGTGCGTTGCTAATTGAGCGCCTCTTCATATACAACGTTTCGCATGACTTGCACGCACTATATATATATATATATTTGCCGTGTTCTACGTAAGTCAGGCTGGATGCTATTCTACGTAAGTCAGTCAATTTCAGCCAATCAAATGGGAGCTACGTACACCAAAAGACGGATATAATTTTATTATATATATAGATATAGATTTCTATATATTTATACTAGCATAGTCCCCCGTTGTACCAACGGGGAGATTGCCTGAAACGATAAGTCGTTAGTTCGATCTTCCTAAGAGTTAAGATTCAAAAACGTATCACAACAGGAGCCGCCGCAGCACCGATTGTCGCCTTATTTAATCCGGCCATGAAGGTGGGTGTTGGGTTTTGATTTGCGACCTCTATGGTTGCCTTTTGCTGTTCAGCTGCTGTTCCATTATCAGCAGGTCTGTTACTACTGCCATCTGTTTCCATCGTAGCAGGATCTTCCACTTTACCGTTGACAATCTGTTTATGCTCCTTGGGCTTGCGGGCAGCGCGGACGCCAGCCTCTCCCATTTCCTTAATTCCCTAGGCCACGTTAATTACCATGGCGCCAGTTCCTGCCACAATCGCAGCAGATCCCATGATCACACCACCTACGATGGCCTTGCCTTTGGCAGGCGCATATACAGCTCCACCTGCGGCACGCTTTAACCCTTTTCAGCGATTAAGAGCTTCTGGGTCCATTGCTTCACCGAAGCGTAAAAACTCCTCAAAAATGTCCATGGCGCGTTCCTTGTTCATTGGCTGTGTGCCGTCCTCTAGTCCTTCCTTGCCATAAATATCGTATTCATCAATAATCAACAGGAGTAGATGGGTAAATAATCACTGATAAAAGCTTCCCAGGCCTAAAGCCCGCAGCCCGCATACTGCAAACAAAAAAATCGTACAAATTTTGCGCGTATCATCAGTCGATAGCACGTTATACGCCTCGCCGACAATCATAAAATTCACCTTAGCCTTGAGTTTGTCCGATGGATTCTTATCGGGGTGATACTTGATGGCAAGTTTTCGATAGCTACAGTTTATACCCCGCCGTCATTTAATCCTTCCTGACCAATGGACGTGAGATCAATATCCGAGTCAGTTAATTTCAACCAATCAAAATGAGAGCTACGTACACCAAAAGACGGATCAAATTTTTATATATATATAGATATCTATATCGATACTCACACAATAGGAACCACTTAGGTGTCCTTCGTAAAAATTGGAACGATACTCACGCAAGGAACAGTGATTGGTATTATTTCTACGGGGATACATTTTCTGATATTTTATTTGTTCTAGCCAATCGGATGCGTCTTATGAACTGATAGAAATGTAAAAAAAGGGGCAGCAACGCCCCAACTGAATACTATCCTAAATATACCCGCTAACAAATTTAAAGGGGCGAAACTCTGATTAAATGATGTTATGCATTTGATTTCAGGGAAAATTTCATGCATGCCCTCGCTTTTTGCGGAAATAACATCCATACCCTTTTGCTTGGGCGACGAGTCGTTCCTTTTAGGGGATAATATTTCCAAATAGGTTGCGGCTATTTCCACACACTCTTTTGCTATTTCCACACACACATACATGAATAAAGCGTGTGTGGAAATAGCCACGCCCTTTTGTTTTTTTGGAAAAAAACCGTTTCTATTGTGATTAGAAATAGCGGCGACCTCGTTGCGAGCCAACACGCTCGCGCATGAGTCGTACGTGCGAGTGTTGCGCAAGATGATCAGTGTATCAGAGAGGGTGCACAATGCGCCGAGCTTAGGTCTCATCCCGAAAGAGAATCTCTTCTCGGACATTGTGTTGGACGAATTACAGCCGTATGCGATAGAGAATGGTGGACACGTGACCATCGAGCGGGTCGAATTTGTAGCGGTATGTGGGAACGTGATTCTAACGTACCAGCATCCAGACTTTCGGGATAGTGCGCAAACGATCGCGTTCGTGGGATCTCACATAGATGTCGTGCCAGCCAATCCAAAATATTGGGACCGCGACCCTTTCTCTTTAACTGTCGAAGGGGACAAACTTTACGGACGCGGGACGACCGATTGTTTGGGCCATGTCACGTTGATGACGGAGTTGTTAAAAGAATTGAGTAAACCCAAGGTTGCTATAAAGACCAAGGTCGTGTGTGTACTTATTGCGGCCGAGGAGAATTCAGAGATTCCTGGCGTGGGGATTGAAAAACCCATGGAATCGGGCAAACTTGATTTTATCAAGAATGGACCAGTGATTTGGGTCGATTGCTCGGATAGTCAGCCGTGCATTGGGACAGCAGGTGTCATTTCCTGGACATTAAAAGCGACGGGAAAGTTATTCCACAGTGGATTGCAACATTTAGGCATTAACAGTATTGAGTTGGGAATGGATGCACTGTAAGATTCAAGAACGATCTTACACGGATTTTGGTCCGGTCTAGAAAGAAAAATAATACAATTAATCGTGTCCATCGACGTTGAAACCGATGCGGATTGAATCGTCCACGAATGGAGTCAACCAAATGTAAAGTGCATCAGAAAGCGTGCACGAAAATAATTGCTCATATTTATCCATTTTATCTCACGATGTAGTCCACCATGGGTGAAAATCTTTGGCGAAGTGCGGCTGTCTCCCTTTTACGACATGGAAGACGTGCATTCTGCTTGATCGTTTTTACTACAAGTATGTAAACCTAACGCTCGACTGGCATGACTAGTTACAAGCCAAGGTACAATCATATGTTGCGGACCTCAATGCCAATATTACGTCGCTCGAAGGCAAGCATGGACCTGTCTCTAAGTATACTTTACCAGAGGAAAACAAGAGCGGCAAGCTCGAGATCATGTTTGAAAAACATTACTTGGAAGGGATTGCGTGTTCCTTATATTCTCTCGGCTACAAGTGCGTCAACATACATGAAACGTCAGGGTACGCACGAAAAAGTATCTAACACGCACTAACTGTATGCTGTGTGTCCAGGGCGTTACACGCCACAATTACCGAAGTACTGGGCAAGACCCAACCCTTCTCTATCAGTGGCAGTCTCCCGCTCGTACGGGACTTGCAACGCGCGGGCCTCGATCTAATCCTCACGGGGTTCGGAAAGAGCTCCATCTACCACGGTAATAATGAATATTGCCAGCTCAGCGACATGGCGAACGCGATCAAGATCCTCGAACGAACGATTGCATACGTCGACGCCTCCTCCCCCCCACCCACCATCCCGTGATCGATCTCTACCTAACTGCCCCATCCCCGTGTTTCACATAAGTAATCACGACTACACATTCCTTATAAATACTTCTAAAAAACGTGTGCGTGTGGAAATAGCAATTGTGTGTGTGGAAATATCAAAAGCGTGTGTGGAAATATCCGCGCCCATTTGGAAATATTATACCCTAAAAGGAACGACTCGTCGCCCATGCAAAAGGGTATGGATGTTATTTTCAAAAAAACAGGGGTATGCATGTTATTTCCGCAAAAAGCGAGGGCATGCATGTAATTTTCCCTTGATTTTACCACTTGGTTTTCTAACTTCAACTATCAGTGGCGCGTAATGTAACGGATACACCGTCTATTTGACGTCAGTACATTAGGAACCACATCGGTGGTCATCTGTAAATATATTGACGTCAGTGTAAATATATTGACGTCAATAGATGTACGTGGTGTCGCAAAACATATTGCTTCTGCTTTGGCTGCGATATCTTCAATGTTATTTGCAACATATTCCTGCTGCTTCTTTTTTTTGGAATAAGCAAAGCTTTGTCCAAAAAATTTGTAAGAAATAGTTGTGCCATCTGCTGATTGAAAATTAAAAACATCTGGTTCATTACGAAATAAATCTTAAGAGGGCTCCGACCTGCGCGGGTTCATGTATCGAGTTTTACACACTCCGCCATGCTGATCATGATAAGCGGGATATTCCTCAGGCGGGGAATAACATCATATCGCTAGTAGGCTCAGCTTCGCCCGACAAAAGTAATAAAAGTGAACGGTTTCGGGAATATTACGGATGGTCGTTTTTTCCACACGGGCAAACAAGAATTTTAAAGCATTCAATTGATTATGAGTGATACTACAGTACGATATAGCGAAAACTGATATATGATACGCTTGGTGGACAGTCTTTGTGAAGAAGTGTCCTTTTCTGGGAAATAAAAAAACGTCCTATTCTGTGAAATACTGACAAAAAGTGTCCTATTCTATATAATTTTTCATAAATATACTAGGGGGTGTCAGATATTGTATTTCCTGGCAAAGTTATCCTATTTTGGGTGGATTTTTTGTAAAAAAACAAAAGTTTGTTACACTTCCCCGTTATTCCCCCTTTCAGAATTTGACAAACCACCAAATAACTTCAGCCAGAGCGCGTGTTTGGTGTAGAGCTGGAATCGGGATGTCGCTTAAGTGGGGTGAAGAGTAAACAAAGCGGTGGAGAACGAGTCTGCGTTGTTACAGCCGTGGTCTGATGTGCAGGGCGTGGAGGTGCGGTGGGCGTGGTGTTGCGGGGAGTGCTGTAAGGGGTGTTGGGGGTGTTCGGGGTGTGGCGGGGCGTGGTGGTGTTAGTGATGTTAGGGATGTGGCGGGGCTTGGTGGTGTGTGGCACTTCTCAATTTGCTGGCTTTCCTACAAGTCAACTCTTCAGAAGTACCCTCCCCCTTCAAGTCAGTTCAAGCCGCCTTTCCCACTCACCTACGATGGTGAATCCGGTTCTCTCCAGCCCCTCTAACGCTCCGACACCACCTGTCGCTACAACTCCTGTCACTTCGGCCCCTGTTGCTTCGACTCCTGTCGCTTCAGCCCCTGTTTCTGCCCTCGGATCGTCTCCGGGCGCCTTGACAGCTTCAACGGTTGACGTGTCGACAGCTCCCGCCGCGCCAACGCCGTCATTACCACCGCCATCTCTCCCGTTCGACGTCGTGGACATCTCCGGCGATGAACCGATGAACGCACCACCCGAAATACCAGATGATGACGCTTCTGCTGACAGCACAGCTATCATTGCGCCTGCTATGGTTGTGAAGAATGCCGCAAGCGCTTCGTCCGCCACCGACCACATAGACGTGCAGATGGAGTCGCCTCCTGACGCTCATGTCGAGCCACCACTTGTACCTGTCGACACGCGTCCAACGATGGCTCATCCCTCAAGCAACAAGAGACCATTCGTCGTGACGAGGCTGATGTCAAGGAGCGTCTCAGTCGCATCGAAACTCCCAAACCACTTGCCTGTGATATTGAATCGATCGAGCGCCACTGCGCCGCTGGACGTGAATGGTCATTTATCGCCCCTCGCATGGAGCAATACCGGCCATACGAACTACCACGCGCACGATTTGACATGGTTATTGATACAGGTCGAACGTTTGCAAAAACACCGCTACCAAACATCTTGGCTTCACTGGCAGGATCGTCGCATGACAACAAAGTGCTTGCGAATCTGTGCGAGCAGCATGAAATTGGACAAGTCTAGAAGCTTCCTGGTGGCAATTTGCACGTAAAAATCAAGTCTCAGGAGTCATGTCTGAAGCTCGAACGTACGAAGGTGAACATCGTTGGGGGCGTCTTCAGGTTCAAGGAGTATGATGTCCTCGCAGGCAAGTACTTCTTGTACATTTCAAACGTCGACTCGGACACAGACACCTCCACGATTTTACATCACCTCTACATCCTTGGATGCCAACCGATCTATGATACGTTCCGTGAAGTCAACATGTCGGCACGTATCACGTCAGCTACGTGGCGTGTCTACTTCCTCTCTCGTACATACCCACCTGCACTGATGGTGAATGGGTCTGTATGTGACCAAATATTGTTTGAAAACAAGATCCATCCTGCACATGGCAAGAATGCGCCATATCGATCGGAGCGACTTCCTTACGGATTCCGTTCGCTCCACGGGATCGACTTGCTCACGACTGACGAGGTCTTCTCGCGCCAAACCATGCCTCAAGAAGGGTCAGAAATACCACAGGCGACAAAGAAGACACTGAAAAAGTCTCACCAGTCACCATCAAGTACGCATCAGCCTCTGTCAAGGATTTCCAAGAAACCAACAAAGCAGTCCGCGAAGCAAGCACAGATCCAGCAGAAAAGGCTTTCGCAATCAGAAAAGACTGACAAGCCTGTGCCCTCACTGCGACAATTATAGGATGACAAGACGCGTACTGCGAATATCCATCAAGGTGCTCAGCATGGCAGCCCGCCCGGCGCCAACCAACTCGCGATCATCCCGAGTCCGCAAGACGATACTCTGTCGATATTGACATTTAACGACTCAGCAGGTACGATATCACCTCCTGGGAGCCCAAAAAGCAAGATAAAGACTCCGATCATGCTCTTAACGAACGGAGACAACACCAATGGCTTCTCCACGGTCAGCAACAAGAAGAAGCGCGGTGCTGCAGCATCGACTTTGCCGTGCTGCTGCGCGAACAGCAACCGGAGCCTCTTGATGGCATTTCGACCAAGAACTACTTTACTGTGCTGTAATCGATGGAAGTTGAGATTGAGGTTGTGGACTTGAGGATTGACCCAACGCTTGGTTTGCGACTCCAGATTGTTCCGAGGAACGTCAAGCGTCCTGACAAAGTGAAAACCTCGGTCGAATCGGCGTACTTTGTTGAAAAAGACCACACCAAGATTGTGCGTTCGGCCGAACCGACTTCGGTCATGGAAGTGACCGAGTCGATGATCAATGACGAGAGCATGGCAATGCTCGATATGCTATCGGACAAACTTGAGGCCGCTGATACCAAAGTTGCTACCGTATCCAAGGTCATGGCGAAAGTGTCAAACCCAAATCACATCATGAAAGTGGCTGTCGCTTGTCCACTCGCATTCAACAGTGCCTTGTCACTAGCGATGGGTGGCAACGGTACCGTAATCAACGAGCTAGCGCAGCTACACACCATCAATCGTGTGCTCTGTGCAACAAACCCGTATGATGACACGACGTTCGCGACGAAGTGGAAGCGCATCATGAGAACACCGAAGCCATCAACGCGCAACGAGTTGTTCAAGGAGTGTGAAAAATGGTGGACTAACTCAGACGCAATCATCGAGCTTTCGCGTGCGTCGAAGGCGCTCGGGATCTTTGAACTTACGCTCATGTCAACTGCACCGCTGTTGTTCACCAACGATCACTGGATCCAGTACTTTACTGGTCGCCCGGTCGCGTGGATCCCAGCGCACCACACGCGCCTCCTGAACCCCAACACGCTACTATTCCTGATACGGTCAACGATCGGCGCTCATTGCATGGCGCAGTGGAAGGAGGTGCAATGGCAGGGCCACCTTCTCGATGACTTAGAGGCGCTTCGAAAACTAGATGGATACTACGCGCCTGAGTCGTCTGTGATGAAAGTAGGCAGTCCCGAATGTGGCATCGTGACAACTGTTGCCGGTGGCTTGTCGAGTCGCAACTAAGGCTGTATCACCCCTAAAACACGTGTGGGACACCGTCACGATGCTGACCGTAAACTCAAACGGCATCAAACTGAATGGTCATCTTTTCATTGACCACCTTATCTCTAAACACATGCTTTCATGCGTTAAAGAGACCAAGTTTTCCGACGCACGGCACTTTCAACTTTCAAGTTCCACCTCAGCGCGAGCTTCACACAGAAGGTCTTTGTCAACAACCCAAACGTGCTACACGCTCGTCCCACGATAGGTCGCAGTGCTTGTGTCGTGACAGTGTTGCACTCCAACTTTCCTGGATTTGACACAACTGCTAAAATATTGCACTTGTCGGTGACAGGACGGTACCTTGTCGTCAAGGTGACGGTTGAACACGCTTCCTTCTACATCCATAACGTGTACGCTCCTGTCGACCGCCACGAAAAGAAGACTTTCTTTGAAAACTTGCCAACGGACGAGTTTGAGGACGACGCGACGCACTTCTTGCTCGGCGATCTGAACACGCCGCTCGACCCGCGACTCGACTCCTCGACTCCAGATCTCAGCTACGATTCCAGTCGCTCGGCGTGTCTCGAGTGGAGTGAAAAGCTCGGTGTTGTTGATGCGTGGCGCATTCACTCTGATAACAAACGCGTGTTCACCGGTCCACTTCCTCGGGAGAACCGGCTAGACTATATCTTGACGTCGGAGCGGTTTTGCGATTCCTTCTACGACAAGTCCAAGTACTCTCTGCCCAAACACGCTGGTGACCATCTTGCTCACAGTGTTTCGTTCCGGTCTGGTACGCAGCTTCATGGCCGTGGATACTGGAAGTTCCCGAGGTACTTGCTTGACTACCCGCTTGTCGTCTCAGCGATCGAGAAGGAAGCCGAGCTCGTACGAGAAAACATACGCATTGCACAGAACCCAGGAAAGGTCTGGGAGAAGTGGAAATTGAATATCAAGGAACAACTGCAAGATATACAGAAGAAGCTCCGACAGCAAGACACGCAAGCTATCGAAGATGCACGTGTCTTGCTAGATCAGGCTTCCGCCCGGTACCGCGTGTCGTCGAATGATGATGACCGAGAGATCTTTGACGATGCCATGCGCAACTACAAATAAACGATGGTGCGGTCAAGCCAATACAGCCAAGACGCGGCGTTCGACTTCCAGGTGGCCAATGCCGAAAAGTCGACAAAACACTTCTTCTGTCCACTTGACACGAGTTTGCGACGCGTTTCTATCGAAACAGTCGTGACACCTAGTGTAAATGTCTCGACTAATCCGCATGAGATTGCGTTACGATTCCTGGAACACTGGGGGTCTGAGATAGGTGATGCTGAAATCCCATCTGGTACAGCTCCGGTACCTGACGAGCTTAAGCAGCTCATGCTTCTTGAATCGGTCTCTCGCTTCGTCTCGGACACCGACCGTGACATGCTCGACGCAGCCTTGACAGCAGCCGACCTTGCTAACGCAATCTGACACATGAGAGCGACATCATCGCCAATAATGGACGGCTTGACTGCTGGGTTTTATCAAGTGGCACCAGACGTATTTGGTGAATGCCTTCAAGTTGTGTTTTCGGATCGTCTTCGCCGCGGCGAACTTTTAATGTCACAACTAAAGTCTGCTGTTGTACTCCTGCACAAGAAGGGTTCTCGTGCTGAACCAGGAAACTACCGCCCAATTGCGCTCGTGCCAGTTGATGTCAAAGTGCTTTCTAAGGCGCTGGCGTATCGGCTACAAAATGTGATGCTTGATTTAATCGATCCTGACCAGAAGGGGTTCATGAAAGGACGATCGATCCACCACCACGTGCGCTTCCTTGCTGACCTGCAAGATCTCATCACAAGTAGCGACGAAGAATCATATGCGTTGTTTCTCGACTTTAAAAATGCGTTTGATCGCTTGAACTGGGAATGAATGTTCCGATTACTAACACGAATGGGTTTTGGACACGGCTTCATCCAGTGGATCAAGCTGCTGTACACAAAACCCCAAGCGCACCTACTGCTGAATGGCAACATCCAGCCAGCACTGTACCCGACACGTGGCGTGAGACAAGGTGACCATCTATCGGCGCCATTATTTGTGCTGACGATCGAACCGCTGGGTAATTTGCTGAGATAAGAGGAAGAGCACGGTATATGCCTGTCCGCAGATCACACCGCGACGAGCATGTTTTTTGCGGACGACTCGACGCTTCTTGCAGGATTGATTGAAGGTCTGCAGGCACAACTCGTGATAGTAGACAACTATTGTGACGGCTCTGGTGCGAGGATCAATTTGACGAAGTCGGTGCTGCTCGCGCTGAACCGCAATTTTGATTGCCCAACACTTCCCGGCGTCCAAGTTCTTGCGCGCTCAGACACGGTCAAATACCTTGGCGTTCCGTTTGGCCAAGCACCAGTAACTAGCGCGATCGTTGGGTTTCTCGATCAGCGCTTTTTCGACGGCATCAAAGCGTGGCACATGCGTGCGCGTACACTTCGTGGTCGACTTCTTGTCGCACAGACGATGGTTCTTTCGCGTCTATGGCACTATACACAGCACGTGAAGATCCCACCAGCAGTGGTGAAGCGCTGGCAGTCGATGCTCAACCGGTTTGTTCTGAGGCGAAAGCATGAGCGAGACGCGCGCAGCGTGCAACTGATCCCTGGCGAGTTCCTGTACCAACGACGCAGCGTTGGTGGTCTTGCTATTCCAGATCTTGACACACAGCTCAATCGACAGAGATTTAAACTGCTACTGCAGTTCATGCAGACCGCATCTGTCACAGACGAGCGCAACTGGACAACCGCAATCACTGAGATTTTGTCGTCGGTGTTGCCTCACTACGTCAAACGGCACGCCTTGGACTTTCTCACAGTCTCTCCGCTTCGACACGGCAAGCTACTTGATTGGAAAAGGACATCACCGTGGTGGAGCACGACGTGGACGTGGTGGTACAAGATGCGCTGGGAGTCACGTGGCACGACTTGCCCACAGACGATCTTGCAATATATGGTCTCCAACAACCGATCTGGTTCCACCCAAACGCCAAGCTGCACTACGAAGCCACCAAGCGATCGGCGATGGCGGAAGCACGGCGTCGATGTCTGGGTATGATACCTGAGCCACAACGAAGTTTTCGACTGCACATCCCACGCGTATTAGGTCTGCGTTCTCTTGGTGATTTCCGACTATACGGTGAAGCGTCGCCGACCCAAGACAATTTTGTGCAGCGTCACGTTGACTTCACGCGCTGGCATGTCACACCAGGTGTACAAATTCAATGGCTACGCGCACTGCACCGTGAAGCAACACAGATCGTGCAGCACATAAGCGGATTGGATCTGGTGCACGACTCGACAAACGTCAATCAGCAGCTACTTCTCCCGCATCTTGGATGTACGAGTGGCAGGCAAATGTACTTGATCCTGTACTTGATCCTGTCAATCCCGAGCTCAGCGCTTCTGCGTGCCGTCTGGACACCACCGAAGCCTAAGAAACCACATCCGATGACAATTTACTCAACCCGCGTTGACGAGCAACGCATCGAGGCGTTCGTTGACTACGGCAAACACTTGCGCAAGATTCTGCTTCCAGTATACGACGACTTGCAGTTCCGCCTCGCGTTCCGACTATTGCCTGTTCTCTTACGCTTCTGGTTCTTGGAAGCGTCACGTCCTGGAATCCGCATCTGCGCTCGTGATGGCTGTGAGATGATCGAGACCGATAAACATTTGTTCCTCGACTGTGTGCTTGCGTCGCAGCTCTGGCGCCAAGTTATTTCGATTGTGTTTCCACTCTTCGCCGTGAGGCCGACCTGGATTATTATCGCTTTAGCGACCAAACTGCGCGTGCGAAAGGAATGGGAAGAGCATGCTGACGTGGTACGCGACGTGTGGCACGTTCTCCGCGCTTCGACGCTACATGTGCTTTGGAGCGACCGAAACAGGTGCCTGTTTGACGGAAGACGACCTCTGTCTGCTGCTTCCGCTCTTGAAGTGGTCTTTTCGACGCTTGCAGCGCATATTCGGTACTTCAAGCGCCACCTGTACGATCACCAAGACAACAAAGCGTTAACATGCGTACTCGATATGTTGAACACAAATGAGACATTTGCAAACATGTCTCGCAGCATCCGAGTTGCTGGATTGTGCGTTCTTGTAATTGATGTACCACGTTGAAACGGGAACTGGAGATCGGACCCACAACCAGATGACAGGGACATCAAGTTACTTACCGACTAAGCTACCAGACACTCACCTTTCGATGGTGAAAGAACTCAATCAAGGTGCTTCATCAACAGGTATACTAAACTCACCACAGACCATATTTATTTATTATTAGCATAGTATTTAAGCTAGGTAGATTGAGTAGTCACTTTGTCTAATTCTAGTAATAAAGACAACTTTCAACTGGTGGTGTGTGGCGGCGGGGCGTGGCGTTGTGCAGGTGCGGGGCGTGAAAACCCCGCTTTCACGGACGGGATAAGAGCGTTTTCCTATCACCCACCTCAGGAGGTGGGTGACAAGAGTTATTTGTATAAATAACTGGGTTTTTACGGTTTTGTTTTCCCGGGAATACCCTCTTGGTTGTTACATTAAAAACCACCAATTCTGACACCCACTACTGGAATAGCGTACCATCCCAGTTTTGAGCCATACGCATTCAAAAACAATCTAGGATTCTCCATTGGCTACAATTTTGGCTATATTTAGCAGGGTTTTGAATTATAATGGTTTGCCTTGGCTGATAATCGCCATACAATTTTTTTTAGGTAATGTCGGAAAAATCAGCGATGATGTTGAAGTATGTGAAAACAGCATTAGATGTAACATATACCCGTGAAAAAACCATGCCAACATTTGTGAATACAATCACAGCCACATCAAGTATCATCAACTATATATGGAACACTACACATTTAAAGGGTGCAAGTGCGGCCAAGATATCGCCCAGAGCATCGCTATCATCGTATTGTGATCATGTCAGACGATGCACGTTCTTACGCACTGGAACAGGTCCTGATGACGCAACAGCGAGATGTGCTGTAATCTTATCTGGACGTGGATTGGTTCTGCTCTTGGACTCTGATCTTGAGCTGGTGATTTTTGAGGTATCTCACTCATAAAGCGTTCGAGCCTCGTACCAACGTCATTTCCATTTTTGCCATCGAGTACACCCACGACGATCAAAAAGGTTCCTCATCACTAGTCATGAAGTTTCTGTCGACCCTTGCTGCTGCTTTCATGGCGCTCAGAGCCACCACTGCCGTTGATGCCACTGAACACGTCGAGCGTGGGCTAATTCTTGGCGGAACGACGGTTCCAATCGGCAAGAAACTGTACGCGGGGGGCATTCGTTATGCATCTGGTAATATCACCTTCTGCGGCTGTGTTCTTATCTCTCCAATCCATGTGCTTACCAATGCGCCCTGCGCCAATCCTTTGAATGCCAAATTCGTGGCTTTGGGTACGCATTACAACATAGGCAATCGAGATGGCGAAGAGCTTCGGGTCATCTCGGCTCAGAATCACACGCAGTACAATCCCATAACCGGTTCATTCGATTTAGCCATACTTACGCTCGAGAGGCCCAGCAAATTTGCCTCTGACTCTATCAAGCTTCCAAAGCATGACGACTCTGATATTGTGGTTGGAATGCAGGCAACGAATATGGGGTGGGGCTTTACGAAAGACCCCGACGGGGAACCCTCGTATGAGCTTCAGAGTGTCTCGCTTCCGGTGTGGAGCAATGCTGACTGCCTGCCGATTTTAATCGTTGACCACACGTTCGTGTGTGCTGGTGGTGAAGCTGGCAAAGATACGTGTTGGGGCGACAATGGAGGTCCCCTGATAGTGGAACACGGAGCGGGAGACGCCGATGACGTTTTGATTGGAATATCAAGCTGGGGATTAGGCACCTGTGGTACGAAGGGCCAACCATCTGCATATTCGCGAGTGTCTGCTGCACTTCCATGGATTTATTCTGTCACGAAAGGGCAAAAGACTCGTCAGTAAGTGGTTGGTGGTAGAGTAGCACCATGACATTGAAATTAGGGCTCCGCATGGGCGGGCTGGGCTGGGTTTTCGTCGGCCCGTGGCCCAGCCCACAAGCCGTGGGCGGGCTGACGGGCTGGTCTGGGCTTATCACCACGTAAGTCCACAAACCAATCTCCACACTAACCTGTTTCACGTTATCACGAATTTTCCACCATAAAAAGCAACCACAACTCCACAGACGAAGAAAATGTAAAAGTAGATCGGACTAAAAATAGTTAGCCTAAACATGCACTTTGACTTTGATAGACCTATTTCATCTTAACGAAAATAGACTGGCTGGATACTACTTTCCATTAGGAGCGGGTCGCCTTCGTAATACGATTTGTACAGGTCGCGAAGCGTTTTCACTTGATTCGCAATGTTTTTGACTTCTTCATAGTAGAGCTCTCTTTCAAAGTTCGACGGGTCAATGCCGGCACGATACCATCGACTAAAGAGCGTTAGCAAGTGTCCTCCAGCGTGATATCTACCTTTCATAGTTGATGACTCGACTGCTTCCAATAACAGAGAGCAAAATTGCTTTCACCGAAAGCATGCAACTAGACGCCAAACATAGTCACCAACTTTCGTCGGGTTTCTTGCCATTGGCATTAAATTTTTCCATGTACATGTTTAGTTTCTCCAGTTCTTGGGCCAGCTCATGGGCCTTGTGGGCTGGGAACAACGGCCCACAGCCCAGCCCAAGCGGGCTGGACTGTGGGCTGACCCGGGCGAGCTGGGCTTTTGCGGAGCCTTAATTAAAATAGATGACACTTGTCCTTTCTTGTTTTCAAATATTTCGCCACTGTACCTTTGCTGTGGCCTAGCTTGTTTTTACCTCTCGAACAACATAAACCGTCGCCACTCGCTGTTGTATCTCTTATCCTACACATTTGATCGGATCCAACGCTGCTGTCGTAAAAGCTTCTTGACTACTTATCTCAAAGTCCACCATCGTCGCAAGGATCGTTGCTCATTTCATCTCTCGTCGTTAGCTTCTTGCAAAACATTTTTCGTGAGTTACTATCTCTGTCCCTCCGGATTGTAATGTAATGAAAACAAGTAATGAATTCCAGCTACTATAAACTTTCAAAGTGACTTTTTACTAATAAGTACGATATGAATATTGCTACGAATGAAATATATCAATCATACCCGGCTTTAATAAACCCGGTATTGTGATATTTTCAACACATATATTACTGACCGATCGGTCCGTCTCCCGTGCATGAAGCTCTGCCGCGACTCGCTACCAGTGGTTGCAGGAAACGTCGAAGGCTCCCAGCAAGACTGTTGTAAAGATTTTATAAGTGAACTGAAGACGCCAAATATCTGCCGATAGTCCATTGCGTGTACGGATTCGCATTCTTACACAAGGATAACCTGCTTGGAGGAAAGATGCTGGTGATGCTTCTCCTCTGAGAATGTTGTGAAGCACTCCCAAGGAAAAACCCTACGGTCAACTGTTATGAAGAACTGAGTAGAAATTGTGATTGGCTAAAAAATTCCTAGTGAATTGATTGGCTGGAATAATTTGGGGTGATACTATTGTTTGGTAAGCTGACCGACTAGAAGGATCTCTAGACTACCACGAGCTGTGAACAATTATGGTAATGATTAACCTTGAAAAGGGCAGTAACAGCTGTGTAAGTAAGTATTGGTGGTTGTTTGTTCGACGGCATTCAGAACTAATGCTGATGGGTAGCTCGGAGAGATATTGTAGCCGGTGCGGCTAGAGCACAGAGGAAGACTTTCCTTAAGCGGCGATACGCCGCTAGTTAGCCGATACGCCCTAATAAAAGGGCTTAGCGTGAGATTACTCTCTCGCTCGGGGCCAAGATTTCCCCAGTTTCTTGTTAGCGTACGCTAACGCTTTAGCTTTACACTCCCTAAGTAGGGACTAGCTAGGGGAGGCACTCCCCTGCTACAACACTCACACCACGCTCGACCTTTCCCGGTCGAACGTCTAGCTGGATAGTGTAAAATGGAAACTGATTTATTTATTTAATATGAAATTAGCCTAACTGAATAAACTAATATAGACTATATGCAATACTAGGTAGAACTTACTTAATCAGTACCTAGCCGAAAATGTAGTGTACACCACCTGTGTACCAACACGTGGCAGGCTGCCACGCCTTCACCAAGGGATCCCGCCCTGATTGGTTAAAACAACCAATAGGTCCGAACCTTTCGGACCGGTCAATACTTGACCTCAGCCATTGTGTATTTACGTACACCAACGTAACCAAATGTGACCCTGTTACATCCTCCCCCATCAAGACTATTGCCACGCAATAATTGATTATTATTTGGAGACCCCAACTGCCAGAACTCTGGCCTTGAATGAGCACCTTTAGTGGTGACGATCATTCTCCTCGAGAAGAGGATGTCGACTACTCTCACTCCGATATCTCGGAGGAGGGTGGCCTTGGGGATATCTCCCCTAAGGATGACCGCTCCGACAACGCCGAACGGCGATGTCGGCAGCCTAATCCGTTCCCAACACGTGGGAAAAATGCGCTAACTCGCGCGCTAACATTACCAACTTCGGATAATGAATCCGAGTCGCCGAAGGCGACTATCACCAATGAATTGAACGCGGCTGTGGTAAAGTGTACCGCAAAAATTGGTACAATTGTGGGCATAATTGTGGGTGTGATCATGGGCGCAACTGTGTGTGTAATCCTGTGTACAACTGTGTGTACAATTTCAGGTACATAGACGGGATATCGTGAGAAGGGACGACTAGGTACGGGTACCTAACGGTTAGCGACGGACGACGGATAAATCAGGTTGACTGGTCGACGGAGTACATGGGAATGGGTAGTTCTGATTGGTTGATATTAGGTAATTGGTAGTTCTTAGGATATAAGCGGTAATAAAGATTCTCCTTTTGCGTAAGATCGGGCAGATCGTTAACAGGGACGGCAACTTAGCGCCTCCCTTCTTCGCACACACCCCTCTACGTCCCGGGCGGGAGCACTTAGTGCACTTTTTGGACCACCGGCAGACGTAGAGTTCGTGGGAACTCGTCAGCAACTCCGCCCGCTGTGTCAGCGGTAGTCTTCGTAAAGTTTTTTGGTCTCGGGAACGTGATCGAGCAGTGCGCTCTCACCTCTTCCCCATTGGTTTGTTTCTCTCCCCTAGAAGTTCGGCTGCTCTAAGCGCCCCTGGGAACTCTAGTTGTATTCCCTCTTAAGTGTAGGTTAGGAATACATTATTACATTGGGTATTTCCTAGACGAACTAAGCTTAAGAGGCTCGTCGATCGGGCGGTGAAGATTTCCGCCGCCTGATCAAGTACCCCTTCGCCGATCAACACGAGATCGACGTTCTACAACCTGCGACCTGCGTTCATCTGTTCGCAACTTGCGCTATTTAGTGCCTGATCGACCAGATCGATCAGGTCGATAAACGGTCTGCAATTATCGACTATTGGCTCTGATCATCCCTGATCACACCTGATCAACGACCAGCGGCCCTGATTATCGACTTTTTTGCGCCTGATCAATCCTGATCAAGCCTGATCGACACCAGTTGCTTCGTCACAAGTCATCCCAATCTTTCATCGGAACCTCGCGGACTTACATCCCGGTCATCTGAAGAGCTACCCACGCCCAAGCCGTCGGGTACACAAGGTGAGCAAGAACACAAGTCAGTGACACAAGACAGCCGGAGGACCCCCTTCGTTCGTCGGCAGTACGGACGCCGTGGTAACGCCTGATCAAGAACCAAAAACTTTGATCAGCCGCTCCAACACACGGCTCAAGAGTCTCATCTTGCCGCACAGGCTCAATAGGCTGCATTACGCGCCCCCAAACGCCCCTCACGGGAGGCATATCAATTCTCGGGTCCTCGTGACCCTCGGAGGTAGGTTAAGAATGAGGTAACGGGGGGTTTAGCATTCTATACCTCTTTCCCTTCGGCTTAACAGACGTATCAATTCGAACGCCGGAGGAAACTCCGGGAAAAACTGCTCACGCCGGAGCAGTTCACCGCAGCCTCATACCGAGAGCTCCTCGGGAAACAGGCACAGGGTGCCCATGTTGAGAACCTCCACGATATTCCCTTTGTTCTCCTACAAGGATAGGATGCCGATGAGGCAGAGCAGAAGTTCCGCGCTTGGGTGGAATTGATGAAACGTCTCCCTAACTTTACGAAGTTGTACAACAGCTATTCCTAAAGTGACGTTCGGGTGGAGAGGGTATTACGCTTGGCGTTTGCCAAAGCCAAAGCGATGGGGCAATTACGTGCCCCTTATCGCACGCGCTATGCTAGCGCCCTTTCCCTCAACGCGGTGCCGAAGAGCAATGCGAGCTCCGCATCTGCCTCCGGCGAACTCCCAACTAATGGGAGTGAAGGGGCTTCTCCCACCCCTTTGGTCGTTGACTCGCAGCGGGATTCTCCCTCTCTAAAGCGTCAACGACGTCTCGTCAATCCTGCCGCAGCGGAGTCTCGGACTCCCACGAACTCTGTGAATGTGGATAACCTTTCCACTTCACCAGGTACTGGGTCTCACCCTGGTGATGGCGTCGTGCCATCAGGCGTTCCAAATGGTAATGTGGAGTACCCTCCGTATCGAGGACTGGAGGAGGGGGTCGAGCAATTGCGACGTGAGTTCCACGAGCGCTGTGATCGACACAGCCGTCGCATCCAAGATGCCCAGGAGGGACTCCGCAACGAGGGGAGGGCGAATGAACGCATCGAGGGTGTAGCCGGTGCGTATACGCACGGTGAGGCTAGCGCACAGAGGAAGGCTCTTCCTTAAAGCGGTATCTACCGCTACTTAGCCGATACGCCCTTATAAAGGGCTTAGTAGGAGAGATCTCCTACTCGGGGCCAAGATTCCCGGGTTGGTTTACTACGTAGCCTTAACGGCTGTGATCCCTTTACGGGGTGTAGATAAAGGGAGGGCTCCCTCTTATCTACGACACTCACTGCACGCGCGACCGGTCGAGGTCGCGCGTCTGCTATTTAGAGTGAAATGTAAACTGAATATATTTAATATGTAATTAGCCTAAATTAATTTAAACTAATATCAACTATATGTAATACTAAGTAGAATATTCCTAATTCGTACCTAGCTAAAATGTAGTGTACACACCTGTGTACTGACACGTGGATGGCTGACACACCACCACACCAAGGTCCCATGCCCTGATTGGTTAAAATAACCAAAGGTTCAAAACCTTTCAACCCGGCCAATACTGACCTCAACCGTGGTGTACTCATGTACACCAACACTCAGTGTTACCCGAATATAACCCCGTTACATCCTCCCCCATCAAGACTATTGCTTACGCAATAAACAAAATTTTGTTGGAGAAATCCAACGCCAGTTCCCCTGGCCATCCATATGTACACCTCCAGTGGTGCTATGGCTTCTCCTCTAGAAGAGGTAGACTACTCCGAAAACTCGGAAGTGGATGCCTTTGGGGATACCTCCCCAATGGTGAGCCGCTCCGACAGCGCCGAACGGCGTTGTCGGCAGCCTAATCCCTTCCCCACACGTGAGGGAAATGCACTAACCAGTGCGGCACCCCTGCCCGTATCGGATGATACATCCGAATCGCCAAAGGCGATCGTCACTAATGAGCTGGACGCAGCTCAAGACACCCAACTTGCCGCACAGGCACTAAGGGCTGCGTTACGCGCCCCCAAACGCCCGTCAAGGGCGGCTTATAATTTTGATGGTACTCGTGACCTTCCAACGTGGGCCAGGCGTTTGGTAAGGACTAGTCTATCGTCCTATACCCCTGTCCCCGCGGTTGAACAGCCGTACCAACGCAAACGCCGTGAGAAACTCCGGCAACAACTGCTTACACAAAAGCAGTTCACTAGCGTCTCGTACCGAGAGTGCTTAAACAGGCAGGCACAAGGTGCCCCTGTTGAGAACCTCCGCGAGGTTCCTTTCGTTCTTTCTCCGGGAGAAAGTGCGGATGATGCAGAGAAGAAGTTCCGCGCTTGGGCGGAAGGGGAGAAGCTTCTCCCCAGCTTCGATGACAGCTATTCCCGTCGAGACATTTGGGTGGAGAGGGTGTTGCGCCTTACATTTGCCAAAGCTAAGGCGATGGAGCAACTACGTGCTCCGTATCGCACGCGCTACGCCAGCGCCCCTGCCTCCACCATGGTGTCCGGAGACAGTGTGGTCGCTACATCTGCCTCCGGCAAACTCCCACTTATTGGGAGTGAAGGGGCTTCTCGTGCCCCTCTGGTCGTTGACCTACAGCGGGATTCTCCCGCTCAAAAGCGTCAACGACGTCGCGGCAATCCTGTCGTAGCGGAGTCTCGAACTCCCACGAACTCTGTGAGTGTGGATAACCCTTCCACTTCACCAGATACTGGGTTTGACCCCGATTATGGCTCCGCGCCATCAGCCGCTCCACATGAAAGTGTGGAGTACCCTCCGCATCGAGCATTGGAGGAGGAGGTCGCGCAATTGCGACGTGAGATTCGCGCGCGCTGTGATCGACACAGCCTTCGCATCCATGATCTCCACGAGGGGATCCGCGATGAGCGGGATGCCACTGATCGCTTCGAGAGGCGGCATTCCTCTCTCGAGACGACCGTTGTGGAGCTTCGTGGTCGCATTTTAGCCCTTTCGGGATGGGCTTACTTCGCCCTGCGGTGCCTTACGGCTATCCGCCTTTCCACCCTCCTCCTGGAGGGGCCCCGCCTCCGGGTCCTGGTATGGCTTAAGCATACCGACATAAAAGGTTGGATGCGTACGCATCACCTTCGGGATGTCCAAGGTATACGATAAGCCCTTTCGGGATAGTACCTTGAAGGGTCCCACAAACCTGGGGCGCCGTTTATTACGCAACACATTTGAAACTGCATGTGTAGGAAGATTTTTAGCGTTTAATAAAACACTTTCTCCCACTTTTTATACCCTTTTGTTACGCCGCCCCTTGCGGTCAGCTTGCTCCTTCTTCTTGTCTTGGCTTTCCGCCATGTCATCGCAGACGTGTCTTAAGACACTAAGGCGCGTCGATAAAAACTTATCGATGTGCTTTCGCACAGATACAGGGCTGACATCGGGGAATCCTCCCCCCTCAAGATCTGGGCCACACACACGTGGCGTTAACGGAACCCTCGGATTCACCAATCCATTCACGTAAAACGGGGTAAACCCCGTAGATGCATGTACCGAATTGTTGATAGCAAATTCAACCATCGGGAGCATCTCACTCCAACTCTTTGGAGAATCCGGACATAAACTCCGGAGAATATCCTCCACAGCGCGATTAACGTGTTCCGTCTGACCGTCCGGCTGCGGATGATCCGCAGTGGACATGAGGAGCTTGGTTCCTAGCACCTTAAAAAACTATCCCCAAAATTGTCCCGTAAAACGGGGATCCCGATCCGACACGACTGAATCAGTTAGACCATGCTGTCGAAAGACACGGTCTAGGAACACTTTCGCTGTTCCTTGTCCATCTATGGACTCTGGCACCTCCGCCAGGTGAGCCATCTTGCTCAAATGGTCTACAAAGACCAATATGCCGGTTTTGCCGGCCTTATCCTTCGGAAAACCGAAGATAAAATCCATGCTAATGGATTTCCAACACTCCGTTGGAACCGATATGCTCGCCAAAGGCGCAGCTGAACTTGCAGAGGGTTTAACCGTCTGACACGTCTCACAGGTGCGTATTTACGCACCGACCCACTTATACATATTGGGTCACCAATACAAAGCGCTTAAGGCGCTGTAGGTCTTATCCCGACCTAAATTACCCCCGGTAGGAGCGTCATGTGCCTCAAAGACGACTCTATACTTTAGTTCCTCATTATGAGGAACTACCACCCGCGGCGTGTCCTCGGCGCTCGTACTATAATATAGCAAACCGTCACAGTACCTGTAAAGGTGAAACCGAGCTCTAGCTCAACTTGACAGGCTAGGATTAGACAAGCCAATTTCCTTGTCACCCAAAGCGCTGATAATCGCCGTACATTGTGGGTCTTTCTCATACGCCTGGCGTATGAGATCCACCACAGACGTGGTGACGAATGTCGCGTGAGCGATATCATAATCGGGACGACGCGACAACGCGTCTGCAAGCACGTTTTGCTTGCCAGGTTTATACTTAACCTCAAAATTGTACTCCGCAAAAAAGGAGAGCCAACGGGCGATCCGTTGCGAGAGATGTGGCTACTTTGTCGCTGTCCGTAAGGACGCGTGGTCAGTATAAACCACGAACGCTTTGAGCCAAGTAGGTGAACCCTAAATTTTACAAGAGCATACTTCATTGCAAGTAGCTCCTTGTCATGAACGGGATAATTCCGTTCTGCAGCTTTAAGCTGCCTCGACTCAAACGCAATTACGTGTTCCCTTCCTGCATCGTCTGCTTCTAACAAAGCACATCCGATTGCAAAATCGGAGGCGTCGCAGACGACACTAAATGGTTTCTCAGGGTCTGGGAGAGCAAGAACGGGATATTTAACAAGCTACCCTTAACCGCTTCAAAATCGTTTTGGTGTTCAGTTTCCCAACACCAATCAATATCCTTCTTAAGAAGGTCGGTCAATGGCTTCGCCATTTCAGCGTAGTTCTCGCTGTACTTGTGGAGATAGTTGGCTAATCCAAGCCACTTCCGTAAATCTCTAAGATTTACAGGCGAAGGCCACTCCACAATGGCTTTCACCTTCGCGGGATCCGCCCGCACTCCATCCTTACCGATGAAGCATCCAAGGAAAGGAATTTCCTCAGCACCAAATATACATTTGGATGCGTTCGCATATAACTTATGCTCTTGCATACATTCGAGCACAGCTCGAAGGTGTATAAGGTGCGTATGAACATCAGACGAGTCGCCTTCCGCGCGACTATGAACGAATATATCGTCAAAGTACGTCTGAGCGTACTGTCTATGAGGGCGAAAGAGTTGATTCACCAAGCAATTAAAAGTCGCTGGTGCATTCGAAATCCCCTGTGGCATAACAAGCCACTCCCACAGCATGCCTCTAGACGTGCCGACCGCTGTAAGCGGAATATCGGACGCTCGCATGAGCACCTGGTAATACCCGTCCACCAGATCTAAGGCACTGTATACAGTACAGTCCGCCATATTGTTCTGGAGGACATCATTCCGAGTAATCGGAGTCTGCATGGGTACAGTAGCTGCATTCAGCTTGCTGTACGCATGCACAATTCGCCATTTTCCGTTCGGTTTACGAACACAAAAAGTGGGAGATGAGTGGGGAGACTTGCTCTCTCGCACCACCCCTGCCTCTTCTTTCCACTTGAAGAATGCGTCGATGACGTCGCATTGTTCCTTGGGGAGAGGCCACTGCCTAGTGACGCAGTATTTGGTTCCAGGAACCAAATCAATTTCATGTCGGACTCCCCGATCCGGTGGTAACCCCATCGGTGGGTTGTCACTAATGACATCTCCAAATTCTTTTAATAAGGAATGGTAAGGGTCCTCAGGATCCGCAAGGATCGTGGGACCGCTTCGGGAATTCAATGCCGGTTTGGTTTGCACCAAAGCTGACTCGTACATCGTGGATGAGGAGTTCAACTCCTCTTCCGGACGTAATACGACAACCTCGTCGATTTCATCTGCTTTCAAAGCAGCTTCAAATTCGTTGAAGGACATCTCCTCCAACGACAACAGTTCGCCTACCCCAGGCAACTGTTCCAGGCTTACGCCTTCTGTGAAAACACCTGTCACAATATTCAGCATCCTGTACGACTGCTGACTACTAGCCTCAGGACTCATCCCGGGACCCAGATGGGGGGAGTCAATTGCCCCATCTATTGGAAGCGCCTCACGCCTATCCACAGAGGTTTCTACCTCTACCACCGGTGACTCGCCGGTCTCACCTACAACAGCGTAGTCGGAATCATTTCCGGCGTAGTCGGAATCATTTCCGGCGTAGTCGGAATCATTTCCGACGTACAAAATAGACGAACTACGGGTCTCTTTGCTTGGAATCGCCTCGCGCTTAACCACAGGGGTCTATACCCCTACCACCGGAGTCGCCTCAGAGGAATCCACCTCTGCCACTGGCAAATCACCAGTCTCACCGTTAACGGCGTGGGGATTAACCTCCGAATACCCCTCGTTAAGGAACACTTCCTTGACTTTATTGGGACTGATCATTTCAGACATCCCAATCTCTGGCATCTCTCGCCAGAATCGTTTTTGCGATCGACCAAAGGTGGGTTCATGACTCGCCAATGCTTCACCCGATCGCGGGTGCGTTGCGCCAATGGATTTAGACTACCAGTCTATACATGGCTCGTGGCGTTCCATCCACTTCATGCCCAGAATGAGGTCATACCTCGAGTCCAAATCCAGGACTAGGCAACGTTCTAAGCTGTCGAAGTCTGCAAACTTTAGCTTAAGGTCAATCGAGACCTTGGGTACAGAAACCTGTACGCCCGTCGCAAGACGGACCGTGACAACGTCACGAGAACGTGCCGCTAGGGCCTCGGCATACACCCAACTCTTCACAACAGAAGCCCGTATGACATAATTGTCAGACGCTCCAGAGTCTATCAAGACTCTCCAAGGGTTATCAAAGCCTTTCACGTCCGCAAGGACTACCAGCAAACCTGGCTGGTACACCAACTCGGTGCTAGAAAGCACCGCTTCCCTCGGGGCTTTGTGCTGTCGTCCCCTACCCTGGGGCTTAACAGCACTGAGTGGTCCCCCGGTAGGGCTCCCCGCACCTACTGGGAGCCGTCGTTTCCCGACGGCTTGTACAAGGGCTTTTTCCCCACCCTTGGTCCCTTGTAGCGAGTGTCTCGCTGGGGATTTTTCGGACATCTGTTCCTCAGATGATCCGTGCTTCCACACAGGAAGCATCTCAGCGGCCCACGCCGCTGCAGCATGGCTAAGAGCTCTGCATCAAAGCTCTGTGGAAAAGAGTCAGAGTGAATCTTAGCGGGAGGTTTCTCCTCCGCTTCGACCTGGCTCAGGTCCATGGGTTCAGGACCCACCTTAGAGGAACGGAAGTTCCTCTTGGCGTTGAACGCCATCTTGAATGCCTCCTCCAGGGATTCGGGTCGGCATCGGAACAATTCCGATCGTGCTGACCCTTCTCTAAGGCCTCCCATGAAGACGGGGATGGACACATCGTCCGAAAACGCTTTCGCTTACATCCCTGCCAACAGGGTCTTCAGTTCTTGGATGTATGTCTCCAAGTCCCTAGTGCCCTGGCGGCACCTCAAGAACGCAAGCTGATTCTGGAAAACCCTATCAGGCGTTGCATACATATCAATAAGCTTTCGCTTAAGGACTTCCCATGTCGGGAACACGTTTGTGACCGAATCCGGACACGTAAACGCCCATGTACGGGCTTTGCCCGTAAGATGGGTCAGTGCAAGTCCCACTTGCAAGTGATCCTCGATCACATTCGCTGTGGCGAATACCGTTTCGACCTCGCGAAGCCACACATAAAGGTTATCACCTTTTTCACCGGTGAATTCCTTTATCTTAAAGGATAACGGAGGGTGCACCCCCGTAGACGTGGAGTGACTTCCACGAAAATTCGCCTAATGGGCGATGAGGGCGTTAACCTTCTCACGCACGGTATCAAGACCCTGCTTCACTAGGAGTAGCATGCCATCCTCACTCAATATGGGTACCAGCCTCTTAAAGGCTTCTTGTTGGACGGGCGTTATATTACCCCAATCGTCCTGATTCATCCTTTGCAGAGGGGGAGGATGCCGTCTACCAACACAGGTGTTGGATTGACTACGAGTGCTACCAGATGTAGCCAGTGCGTAAACGCACGGTGCAGATAGCGCACAGAGGAAAACTTTCCTTAAGCGGCGATACGACGCTACTTAGCCGATACGCCCTAATAAAAGGGCTAAGCGTGAGATTACTCTCTCGCTCGGGGCCAAGATTTCCCCAGTTTCCTGTTAGCGTACGCTAACGCTTTAGCTTTACACTCCCTAAGTAGGGACTAGCTAGGGGAGGCACTCCCCTGCTACAACACTCACAGCACGCTCGACCCTTCCCGGTCGAACGTCTAGCTGGATAGTGTAAAATGGAAACTGATTTATTTATTTAATATAAAATTAGCCTAACTTAATAAACTAATATAGACTATATGCAATACTAGGTAGAACTTACTTAATCCGTACCTAGCCGAAAATGTAGTGTACACCACCTGTGTACCAACACATGGCAGGCTGCCACGCCTTCACCAAGGGCTCCCGCCCGGATTGGTTAAAGCAACCATTAGGTCCGAACCTTTCGGACCGGTCAATACTTGACCCCAACCGTTGTGTATTTACGTACACCAACGTAACCAAATGTAACCCTGTTACCGATATAATGAAGAAAGCTGATCAGCATTAGTAGCTTAAGGTATCGAAGAAAGGGATCAAGTGGTATGAATTGGCGTAAAATGGAAAAAGTATATTTTTGGTTGAAACGTTTGGTGCCGTGTTTATAGCGAACCTGACCTGTGTAAAGGCAGGTGGTGAAGCAAAATGTTTCGAAGGCATCGTGTTGAACACCGTTAAGGAAAATGTGCCGAGCGATGCCCACGAAGGAAGTATCCACCACTCCCACGTGCGTTTGGGTCACCTGGCATATGATACAGTCGGAAGACTGACCAGAGACCCTAGGTCGGACATAGTCCTAACGGACACAAGAAAACCCAATTGTGTAGTGAAGTAGAATTTTGGTCTCAATTGTAGATGACACTGATGTGAGTCAGTTTTTGACAGGACTCAGTCAGTACAGAAGTAACTGTCAAGTATTGGAGTTTTGGGTGAAGATTTTCGACTAATCAGATGCAACCAAGGACGGCCGTTTCTCGATCGATCGGATTATGGAGGGTCTGAGTATGATTGGTGTGATATTGGAGTTTTGGGTGAATATTTTCAACCAATCAGATGCTTCTATAGACGGCCATCTCACGACCGATCGGATTATGGAGGGTCTCAGAAGTAACTGTCAAGTATTGGAGTCATCACTGAAGTAACCAAGAAGTAGTAGGCAAAAGAAGCGTTTGACTTAGATATAGGATTTGGTAATGCTTAATAGATTCTAATTTCCTTTGTAACCCAACAGTCGTTTGCAACCTTCTAGCAATCCTTCCTTACCGTTCCTATACTGGAACCAAGTTTAATACAAGAAGGTCTTTAAGTGAGCATCTAAATGAGAGAAGCAACAGCAATCTGGGGCCACTAGAGTTGGGAGCAGCCTGAGACTCTTTGTGAAGTGTGTCCATTACGTGTTTGGCTATTTTTTGGCTCGGACGTTAGTATTAAGAACCTGGAAAGTGTAAGCAAAAAGGACGGATTTATTGCCTTCTTGTGTTGTAATTTGAGTGTAAATACTGAATTTTAAGTTCCTTCACGACAATTTCCTGACCTGTTCCGAGGGAAAGGCGACACGTAGGGCTCAGCGGAACAAGGATTTCGGCAGAAATGCCCCAATTGATCGGATAGGAGGAGTGATCTGTAGTGACCTTACGGGTCCTATCATTTTTTGTTGTTTCGTGGACTATTTCGCGAACGATGTGCGTGTAATTGCCGCCCGTGTAAATATTTGGGCGACAAAGATGTTTGAACAATTTCTCGCATGTTTTGAAAATGAGTTTCATGCCGAGTGTATGTGCTACGCACTGATGGTGGTGGCGAATACCAGAACGTAGAACTGTTTTGCAAACAGACTGGTATTTGCCGGCATATCAACACAGCCGGTAACCTCGCTTCTAATGGTAAAGCGGAGAGGATGAACTGGACCATTTTTAATATGGTCCGGTGTATGATCTTTGGTTCTGGTGTCCCACTGATGTTTTGGTCGGAGGCGGCTGAGTATGCTGCATACATACTCAGACGTACTCCGACAAGGGCGAATCAAGGGCGATTGTCGCCAATGGAAGTACTTACTGGGAAACGCCTAGTTTTAACCGATATTGTGGTTTTCGGGTCCCTGTGCATGGTTTGGGGGACCCCAAGAAAAACGCTCTGGAGCGCCATGCGAAACGCGTGCTGATCCTTGGAAAGTTGATGAACAAAAGGATACAAGGTGCTGCTCCTCAAGGATCAAGTGGTCACGGTGACGAGGAATATCACCGCGATTGATACACTCAGCGAGGATGCAAGTTGAAGAATTTCTAAGAACCTAGAAGTTGATGCGGAAAATGAGCTGGAAGCCCTTGAGAAGTCTAATTCGAAAACAAACGGAGACACAAATTTAGCTGACAAAAAGCGAGATGCTAAAGCTGATGGTTCAAGCACGCATAAATTTACCAGAAAAAAAGAGGAAAAACACCGAGGTCGAAGACGTACGAAGATTAGCGAAAGCCCAAAAATCGATTTTGACTGACATGGTTTCAAGCGACATTGGAAAGACCGGCGCAACCGTCGACCGCTGTAACGGTCCGGTTGATGGAAGTAGTCTATGCGTATTCGCCGTTTCGGAGATGAACCAATAGAAAAACACTACGATGGCAGCTGGGTCGGACCCCCAGAACTATAGGGAGGTCCATGCTGGTGCGAACAGTGCAATAAGGAGCACTGCCGAGCGGACGGAGCTACAGTGACTCTAAGATTTAGATACCCGGACGGTTGTATTTCACCCGCCTGGGAAGGTGCCTGTCTCGACCAAATGGGTCTAAAATACCAAGATGAATTAGGACGGGTTGGTAGAGATGTACAAGGCGAATTTCGTCGCTAGAGGCGACAAACAGGTCCACGGAGACAACTATTTCCTCACGTTCTCGACGATGATTGAGCTTAACAACGTAAAGCTGACATTGACGCTGGCCCAGATTTGGGGGGGTGAGCGCACGTCAGGGAGACGTGCCGAGTGCCTACCCCAATGCAAAGGCGGAGGAAGATGTTGATATATTTCCTCAAATTCAACAAGGAATATGCATAAAGAGCGGCCTGAAGATTTAGGCGTTCATTCAAAGAGTGATCCGGAGCTGAAACTAAGGCGAAATTTATATGGTTTGAAGCAGGCCGGCCGATTGTGGACGACTGCGTATGCAAAACACTGGAAGATTTGGAGTTCACGCAGTGCGCAACATATACATGTATCTTTGTGAAGATTAAAGAAACCGGGATTGTGGTAGTTGGAGCCTTTGTTGCGTTTGGGTCACAGGCACTAACGATGAAATTATTTCTCAATTTCTCGTGGAAATGAAAGTTTTGGATCTTAAAGATCTCGGTAATGTCACGAAGTTTTTGGGTATGCGGATCGGAGGAGTGAGGGGTTGATATACTCGACCAAGAAGCTACCATAACAGAAGTATTAAAAGCGCATAAGTTGTACAAGATAACCCATCCAAGACGCCGGTGCTGACCCTTGACGAAATAAAGGATTTATGCAAACCGTTACCGGTGAATTCGAAACCCGATATGCCAAGCATCGAGAGTTTCCAGTCAATCGTAGGCAGTTTATTATGGATTTCACGATGCACGCGCTCGTACATTTCTTCCCCCGTGCATCGTGCTACTAGAATAACACATGCGCCGACGATCGGCGATTACAACATGGCGAAGATAATCCTCGAGTTCCTAAAGGGAAATAGTGGATTACGCCTAAGATTGAAACGAGATGATGAACTGCCGCAGCCGCTGTGGATCACGTGATTTAATGAAGCTGATTTCGGCGCAGACAGGGTGGACAGAAAAAAGTGTTTCGGCTATGGTGATCTTTCTAAATGGGGTTGTGATGAATTGGGTCTGCAAGAGGCAGAAGAAAGTAGCACTCTCGACGGAGGAAGCATATCTATTGGTAGCTTCGGTAGCTGGTCGAGAGACGCTGGGCCTAAAAGAATTGTTGACTGAAATTGGTGTGCGCATCAAGACGTCGCTGGGTTTGAAGATGGACAATCAGGCGGCGATAAAGAAAGTTGTAAGTGAAGTCATCGATGCTAGTGCGAAACGTTTTGACGTAAAACTCAACTTTTTGAAGGATTTCTCTTAAAAAAGGCATTGTTTCGGCGTCTCACGTTCCAAGTGTGGATATGCTAACCGATCTACTGACAAAGGAGATAATCGCACCAAGTATTCGAGAATTGCGATTGAAAATGGGATTGACTTGATGGAGATGCAGCCTCCGGTGTTTCAGGAGGAGTGTTGGAAATGCATGTTGCTATTTTGTTTTCTTCGGCTTTTCATTATGGTGAAACCTCTTGGCTAATATGTTTTCAGTTACATTTTAAGTTTTTTAGATCAACTTAAACATTGTAGTAGTGAATTAAGTGGCCTAAGCACTATACATAATATACTGACTTTTTAATTTACTCTTTTGTAAACAAGCCAGCTCAAACCTCCACTGTGGAACAGACGTCGCGCAAGAGTCCGCCGCATCAAGAGATCCCACATGAGTCAAACTAAGAGTTCTGGTGGTTTAAGATCTCATCAAGACATACAACTTGTGCGTTTTGTGTTTAACAATCTCTACCATCCGTATCGTCTGGGCTGGTCTAAATGCAGGTACTTTGATTAGATCAAGTGTCGATCTCGATCTGTACTGGCACGATCTCGTAGCCACCGAAGGTACAGAAGTTTTGGCACGTTGGAGTGCTCTCAAATTCTGCTCCATTATGTCCCCGTGTTCTAATAGTTACAATGAAACTGATCCGCCAACTTCCAATCCTCCAGAGTTCTCAGATCTGTTCCACATTTTCATGAACAGTTCCGATCTGATGAGGAGATTTTCCTTGAGGTCAGCTACATCTATCGGCTCTAGAGACTCGATTGCCGTCCGCTTGGACCTTTCACGCATATGGCACTATTGTCTCGCGACGTATTCACCAAAGCATCAGTAAAAAAAATACCTCGAATATTCCACACACTTTGGGCAGTCGGATCGAAATTCCAGCTCTGCCGTTGAGTCCAGTTCTTGGCTGCTTCTTTCATCTATCACCAAGCAACAAAATACCTCGTTTCTGGAGTCCGATAGAGCATGATGGTCCGAGTGAACGACTATCGGACCTGTCTCGTTCAACTAAAATGTTTCAACTCGGAGCTGGCCGCTATCCGGACCCGAGTTATCGTCCACGAATCAACATCAAGCGCATGATTTGAGGAAAGATTAGATTTGCAAGACATCCGGGTCGATCATCTGGATCAAATGTTCACTGGGCGATCTGACCGATTCTGTACTTACTTTACTAACGCATGGTGGCACTCAGATCGAAATGACCAAAAGACTTTAAAGCTCACTTTCGCCTTCGTACGGTAAGATCTGATCCTAGTTCACGTCTGCGGTTGGTTTGCTGGTGATATGACCAGCTATGTCGGTATCCGGTTCGGTTGTCGTGATTTTCCCTGATACGATCGGCCTCGATCGGATTGGCGCTTTTCCAATCGGCGCTGATCTTAACAAAAACGCAATAACATCGACGCAAACAACATCTGAATAGCACGTTAGGAGTAAGTGTAGTTTGAATAGCACGTTAGGAGTAATTGTAGTCTCGGTTTTTAGATCGGCGATGTGCTTCCGTAATATTTCGGTCGATCTTTAATCGGGCGCTTTTTGGACGCAGATCCAACTGCAGCTTCCGATCTGGCCTCTCTCGCTTGATCGGGGACTGAGAGGTAATGCCCTATGATTATTCGTGTAATTTTGACGGATAAATTTATAGAATGACTTCGCTGATGATGTGGACTTGAATGAGCGATACATGACCGTCCAAAAATCGATTGGCGATCGGTGGTTTCTTCTCAACCGTCTAAGATTAATGAGATCAAGTAGAGGGCGTCGTTTTTTTCCCGGTGGATCGCCCCTATCGGAGCGAAATCGTCACCATAGCTCCCCTAATAACTTACCCATCGAGATCAAATTAATCGTTCGGATGGCAGGCACCAGAGATGATCCTGACATCCTTGATTAGGCCAAATAAGCCTCTATTTAGATCCAGATGGTTGGTGATCACTGCGGATCATCCGCAGACGGACGGTCAAACGGAACGCGTTAATCGCGTTGTTGAGGATATTCTCCGGAGTTAATGTCTGGATTCTCTAAAGAGTTGGAGTGGGATGCTTCCGGTGTCCGAATTTGCTATCAACAATTCGGTCCATGCATCTACGGACTTTATTCCGTGTTACGTGAACGGAATAGTGAATCCGAGGGTTCCGTTGACGCCACGTGTGTGTGAACCAGGGCTTGAGGGGGGAGGAGTCCCAGATGTCAGCCCTGTATCTGTGCGAAAGCACATCGATAAGTTCTTATCGACGCGCCTTAGTGTCTTACGACACGTCTGTGATGCCATGGCGGCAAGCCAAGACAAGCAGAAGGAGTAGGCTGACCACAAGGGGCGGCGTAACGACAAGGTTTACAAAGTAGGAGAAAGTGTTTTATTAAACGCTAAGAATCTTCCTACACATGCAGTTTCCAACGTGTTGCGGAATAAACTGCGCCTCAGGTTTGTGGAGCCTGTTAAGGTACTAGCCCGAAAGGGCTTGTCGTATACCTTGGACATCCCGAAGGCGATGCGTACGCATCCAACCTTCTATGTGGGTATGCATGCTTAAGCCATACCAGGACCCGGAGGCGGGTACCCTCTTGGAAGGGGTTGGAAAGACGAATAGCCATAAGAGCCGTAAGACACGACAGGTAGAGGAAGCCCGACAGGGCTAAAATGCGACCACGAAGTTGCGAAACGGTCGTCTCGAGAAAGGAAAGCCGCCTCTCAAAGCGTTCAGTGGCATCCCACTCATCGAGGAGTCCCTCGTGGACATCATGGATGCGATGGCTGTGTCGATCACAGCGATCGCGAATCTCACGTCGCAATTGCGCTACCTCCTCCTCCAATGCTCGATGGGAGGGTACTCCACATTATCATGTTGAGCGTCTGATGGCGCGAAGCCATCATCGGGGTCAAACCCAGTATCTGGTGAAGTGGAAGGGTTATCCACACTCACAGAGTTCGTGGGAGTCCGAGACTCCCCTACGGAAGGATTGCCGTGACTTCGTTGACGCTTTCGAGCGGGAGAATCCCGATGCGGGTCAACGACCAAAGGGGCGCTAGAAGCCCCTTCACTCCCAGTAAGTGGGAGTTCTCCGGAGGCAGATGTGGCGCTCACACTGTCCTCTGGCACCGCGGTGGGGGCAGGGAATCTGGCGTAGCGCGTGCGATAAGGGGCACGTAATAGCCCCATCGCTTTGGCTCTGGCGAATGCCATGCGCAACGACCTCTCCACCCAACCGTCACGACGGGAATAGATGTTGTGCAGCTCATTGAAGCTGGGGAGAAGCTTCTCCCCTTCCGCCCAAGCGCGGAATTTCTTTTCTGCACCTTCGGCATTTTCTCCCGGAGAGAGAATGATAGTAACCTCTCGGAGGTTCTCAACAGGGTCACTCTGTGCCTGCCTGTCGAGGCGCTATCGGTATGAGACGCTAGTGAACTGCTTTAGCGTGAGCAGTTGTTGCCGGAGTTTCTCCCGGCGTTCGCATCGATACGGCTGTTCAGCCGCAGGGCTAGGGATATAGGATTCTAAACCATACCTTACAATACTCTAGCCCACTTTGGAAGGTCACGAGGACGTTCAAAATTATATGCCGCCCGTGGCGGGCGTTTGGGGGCGCGTAACGCAGCCCTTAGTGCCTGTGCGGCAAGTTGGGTTTCTTGAGCTGCGTCCAGCTCATTGGTGATGATCGCCTTCGGCGATCCGGATGTATCATCCGACATTGGCAGGGGTGGCGCACTAGTTAGTGCATTTTTCCCACGTGTGGGGAACGGATTAGGCAGCCGACATCGCCGTTCGGCGTTGTCGTAGCGGTAAGCCTTTGGGGAGATATCCCCAAGGGCATCTGTAACGGGGTTACATTCGGGTTACATTTAGTGTTGGTGTACATGAGTACACCACGGTTGAGGTCAGTATTGGCCGGTTTGAAAGGTTTTGAACCTTTGGTTATTTTAACCAATCAGGACAGGTGCCCTTGGTGTGGTGGTCAGCCATCCACGTGTCAGTACACAGGTGTGTACACTACATTTTTAGCTAGGTACGAATTAGGAATATTCTACTTAGTATTACATATAGTTTATATTAGTTTAAATTAACTTAGATTAATTACATATTAAATATATTCAGTTTACATTTCACTCTATCTTGCGGACGTGCGACCTCGACCGGTCGCGCGCGCAGTGAGTGTCATAGTTAAGAGGGAGCCCTCCCTTTACCTACATCTCGTAAAGGGAATACAGCCGTTAAGGCTAAGTTGTAAACAAACCCGGGAATCTTGGCTCCGAGTAGGAGATCTCTCCTACTAAGCCCTTTATAAGGGCGTATTGGCTAAGTAGCGGTATCTACCGCTTTAAGGAAGAGTCTTCCTCTGTGCGCTAGCTGCACCGTGCGTATACGCACCGGCTACATCTGGTAGCACTAGTAGTCAATCCAACAATTGTGTTGGTAGACTAGGCATCCTCTGCAAAGGATGAACCAGGACGATTGGGATAGTTTGACCCTCTTCCAGCAGGAAGCCTTTAAAAGGCTGTTACCCTTAACGGGGGAAGAAGGTATGAAGCTCCTAGTGGAGCAGGGCCTTGAGGCCGTAAAGGCAAGGGTGAATGCCCTCATCGCTCATGAGGCGAGTTGCGGTGGAGGTCATTCCACGGGGGTGCGCCCTCCATTATCGTTTAAGATAAAGGAGTTCACCGGAGAGAAGGGTGACAACCTTTATGTTTGGTTGCGAGATGTCGAAACGGCCTTCTCCACAGCGAACATGACCGCTGATTACTTGCAAGTGGGACTTGCATCGACCCATCTTACGGGCAAAGCCCGTACATGGGCGTTTACATGTTCGGAGTCAGTCACGGACGTGTTCCCAACATGGAAGGTCCTTAAGCAGAAGCTCATGGACATGTACGCAACGCCTGATCTGGTTTTCCAGAATCAACTGGCGTTCCTGAGGTGCCGTCAAGGGCCTAAGGACCTGTAGATTTAAATCCAGGAGCTTAAGACCCTGTCGGAAGGGATGTACGCGAAAGCGTATTCGGACGATGTGTCCATCCCCGTCTTCATGGGAGGCCTGAGAGAAGGGCCAGAACGTTCGGAATTGTTCCGATGCCGACCCGAATCCCTGGAGGAGGCATTCAAGATGGCGTTCAACGCCGAGAGGAACTTCCGTTCCTCTAAGGTGGGGCCTGAACCCATGGACCTGAGCCAGGTCGAAGCGGAGGAGAAACCTCCCGCTAAGAGTCACTCTGAATCTTTTCCACAGAGCTTTGAGGAAGAGCTCTTAGCCATGTTGCAGCGGCGTGGGCCGCTGAGATGCTTCCTGTGTGCGAGCACGGATCATCTGAGGAACAGATGTCCGAAAAATCCACAGCGAGACACTCGCTACAAGGGACCAAGGGTGGGGAAAAAGCCCTTGTACAAGCCGTCGGGAAACGACGGCTCCCAGTAGGTGCGGGTCACTTTTGCGCCCCGAACTTGGCGTAATTGAAACAGCATTCCCGAACGCGACTCGGCCATTTCCTCGAGTTCTTGGCTGCGTTCACCTTCTAACATCTTGGTAACTTTGTCGCTAATCTCAGCGCTGAGCGTTTCAATCGCGGTGACGTGCCTCGTCACCACGACCACCCTGTCTTTCAGCAATAATACCTTGAAGCCTTTTGTTTCGTCGCTCTTCCCTAGAATTAGGGCCCGTTTGGCGTGCTTCTCCAGCGTCTTCTTCTTTGGTTCCCGCCAAACCATGCACGGGGACCCGAAAACCACAATGTCATTTACTGCCGGCCGCTTGCCGGTCAGCACTTCCAGCGGCGAAATTCGCCCGATATTCGACCTTGTCGGAGTACGGTTGAGTATGTACGCAGCATACTCGGCGGCCTCCGACCAATACGTAAGGGGTACACCTGAACCAAATATCATGCACCGGACCATGTTGAAAATGGTCCGGTTCATCCGCTCTGCCTTCCCATTTAAGGCCGGATTTCCTGGTTCAGTCACTTGGCGGCGGATACCGGTCTGCTTGCAAAACAGATCGACTTTCCGGTACTCTCCGCCGCCATCAGTACCCAACACGTGCACTCTGCACGAAAACTCATTCTCGAACCAAGCGATGAAATTTCCAAACATCCTTGTTGCTATATCCTTGGTTTGCGCCGCGAAAACCCTCACATAACTTGAGTGGTGATCGAAAAAAACAACCAAATACCGATTACCTCGCCTGTCGCGGGGAGTGATCGGACCCTTGAGGTCGCTGCAGATCACTCCTCCGATGCGGTCTATCGGGGCGTTGCAGCCCGAATCCACCTTCGACTGCACCTTCTGGTTGCCTTCCCCTCGGCACACGTAAGGCAATTTGGCCTATTCGTTTCCGTCAAAGCAATACCAGATCTGGGGTCCCTGGACAACCTTTCAATGGTATCATAGGCCAGGTGACCCAGGCGCATATGGAAATGGTGTAGGCTGCCAGTGTGGACGTCTGGACCGGCATCTTCCGACACACTATTGACAACCATGTCACCGAAATCCTTCGAAAAACTATTCGCCCTTTCAGCCTTCATCTTGGCAATGAAAACGGATCCATGCGTCGTTACATCAAAAAGCTTTTCGCCTTTAATCATCACCCGCAACTTGCGGCCATCGTCAACTATTGCGCAACCCTTTTCGCGCAGTCGGCCATGTGAAATTAAGCTTCTGGCTAGTTGCGGTGCGAAGTATACTTCGGTCAAGACAACGACCGTTTCACTTTTGTCGCACGTCCGCAACGTAAGCCGTCCGACCTTGGTTGCCTGTAGGGTGCCACCATTCGGCAAGGCGAAAATATCATCAGGACCACAGTCCTTGGCATCTTCCAATAATTCGCGTTCGACACCAAGTGTCTACTAGCACAACTATCGATAATCCAAACATTTTTAATGTCGTTTTCATTTCCAGATGTCTTTATGTATGCACCTATAGTGGTATCCATGGTCGAAAGCACGAAACGCTTTGACGACCTTTCACTGCCGCTACGGCTCTGCCCTTGATTGCGTTCACTTCCACTCTTCCGTTGCTTCTCGGGGCAATACCTTTGTATGTGCCCCTCGCCACCGCAGGCGTACCACACGCGCCGCCCCTTACCAGATGTTGCTGCATGCGCGTGCAACTTAAGGGCGGGCTTCGGCTTCACTGCATCGTCCTCCAGCTCCTGCGCCCAGGCAATCAGCTCTTGCGCATGGCTGAGGTAATCCCCCCTCCTAGGGTCAAACCTCGCCATCAACATAATTTTCAGCCGCGGCGGAGCGTGCTTGACGATGTTTTCGACAATCAACTTTTCACTCTACCCGCTTTCGCGAGCGAGAGCTACTAGGTACAAATAATTCTCCGTCCAGCTGCGCCGGGTATCCTTTTCCATCGCGAACCTGGTAACAGCTTGGTGGTGGGATATAGTAGTTCTGAATCCCAACCACATCTATTCCATCACGTAGATCAGCGTCGGTCGCACCCGCCACCACCATGCAACATTCGTCCGGTAGTATTCCGCGTCGGTGCCTTCCAAATGCTCGCCGAACTTGTTCACTTTTAAACGTTCGCTCCATTGGAAACCAGAAGTCATCTATGCAATCTCGATCGTCTCCATAAACAGGTAGGCCCATTGGCGGCAGCCTGCACCCAGACCGGGATACATCTCGCGCCCTGAAAACTTTTTAATACTTAACTTATGTATTTTGTACCCGGTGTATTGAACCGGTACATTTCCCTGCGCGGCGGGCACTCCGGCACCGCCTGCATCTTGCGCCGCAGCGGGCGACTTACTAAGTGTTGCATGTACATGTGGGCGTGGCTTTTCGCCAGCTTCTACCCCTTCGTACTCAGCCAGTTTGTTCAACGACATCTGCTGGCCGAACGGACGGTAATTCTGAAGACTCTCCCGGAACTCGGACTGCAGTATACGCACCGGTGCCTACCTCTTACGCTCAGGGGATCTATTCGAGATGCTGGCCTGTCTTGCCCTGCATCCGGGTTGTTCGTAGTGCTCGCGACTTCTCAAGTCGCGCACCAGCGTCCGAAATTCATCCACAGAAGGCACATCGTCTCCATCAGAATCAAACATCATAAATTTAATAAACAACCTGCAGTCACGTTTGTCAATCACTACCCCTTCGATGGGGGCTTTCCACAAGCTCCACGAAACTTAACAACGAGAAAATATCCAAGAGAGAACATTCCAATCACCAAGAAAACTCCACGAGATTACTTGACGCAACTTGGGCTCATAACCTGTTAAAACTCAACCAAAATAGTTGCGTGCACTTCACGCTATCAAGACTCACCTGCTGACGAAGTTTCAGCGCGGGAGGATCAGCGGGAGGTGTGTAGAGGCTTGCGTCGCGTAGTGACCACAGAGAGTTCAGTGCGTGTACTCTTAATGTAAACAAAACGGAAAGTAAGATATATTATGTATGGTCACTTAAGTAGCTATCCAGCACTACTGTAACTTAATCCTGTAACCGCTATTATATGCAATAAATGTATGGCTTACCTGAACAGCCAATGGGATTCCACTATTCGGAAGAGTGCAAAGTCCAAAATGGATACACCCTCTTCCAACAGAAGAAACCCTATACCAAGCAGCAGCTTTGTCTAGGAGGCTCCGAGCGTCAACAGCTTGTGTGGCTTGTGTTCGGACCTTCTTTTGTACATCTTGGAGTTGGGACTTACTGTTTATCTTCCTTTGTTTTCATACCACATCATGACTGTTGGCAGCACGCAGCTTGTCGCGAACTATCTCCGCTTGGCATAAACTTCCAATACCCTCGTCCGCGCAACCAAGAGCCCGTCCTGAAACTCACGCTGTGAGCAAGGTTATATCTAGCATGGTTGGTAAGAAGTATTTGGAGCTGTCGTAGAAGCCCTGATAGAAGCCATCTGACAAAAGGATGTAGTCCAACCTATTCTTCCGTGGAAGCGGGCCGGTGAAGAAGCGTTTGGTGTTGAAATGTGTCCGCCCATGCGTCGACGGCATCCAGTTTTGCTATCCATTCAAGACACAGCGCAGGCCAAGAGAGGAAGAGTCGAGTCGTGGGCCCACGGGAGTATTCAGATCGCCTCGCACAAAGTGCGTCGCGTGAACCTCGAACTCTTTGGCTGCCAATCTCAAGAAAAATTGTTGTTTTTCTTGGCGATCCGCAGGCGCACACACGTTTTGAATGTACAGTGGAACACTCTCGGCCATCACTTTGATCACGAGGTAGCGGCCTGGTACCGACAGACAAGGGATATCAACAGCTGAGTCAAAGACAGGAAAATTAGAGTGGAGCACTGTGAGGACTACATTTCGCCTTCTTCGTGTAGACCTATCCAGGTACGTGTTAAGATCATTCACGAAAACTTTGTTCTTGAATATTGAGTCGATATTGAAGATGATGCTGGAAAGATGGGATGTGTCCTGGATCTTGGTTTCTTAAAAAAAGTCCATCTAGTACTTTGCGAGCATGCGCTCGACAAATAGGTGGACGTTTTTCTTAATGCCAGTAGTATTCACTGTCAGAACAATAATGCAGGCCTCATCAAATTTGGCATCTGCCATATTTGCCAAAAATGAACCATTTTTGGTACACTTCCAGGCCCGAAATTTGACATATACAAAAAATGAAGCAATTTTCTCCGATTCGTTAATAAAATGTTTTTTTCTACAAGGTGACTCTATCACACGATCTTAGCAAGCATGTCGTATTGTTTAGCCTTCATAATACCCTCCAGTGACATATCAGTCAGAATCTGACGGTATTCGTCCTTCTCCCAACCGAGAACAGAGAAATCGGACTCAACTGTGGCAGTATTTGGGAAGACAGATGCCACACCCCCTGCCCAATCACGAAGCGCGTTGAAGCGCGGGCTCACCAACGTCCATCCCTGGTGGAAGGTAGTTGTGCTGTTTCATGTGTCGAGCGCTGCGTCCAAAGCGGGCTCTTCCTTGTACGCGCGAAACAAGGCAACCTGCTCGTCTTCAATCTCGGCCACACGGTGGGCGTCCATGTGCACCGACAGGCGATCCTTGAACGGGGCGAACACGCCCATGAAGTCGCGTCCGTGCAGCTTGCAGAGCTGATGCGGAAGGATACTGGGTACCTCCATCAAGCTCGCTGAGTTGTCGCTGTCACGCAGCGTCTTGATCTGCATGATTCCGTCCATCATGCCGACAATGAAGCGGCCAATCTGATGGTTGATCTCCAGCACAGTGTCTTCGGTAAATTTATCGAGTATTTCGCGGAAAAACGTGCCTTGGTCATTGAGGAACCCTGACACATCCTCGTGCGACACTAACCAATTGCCGGCTCGCTCGTGAGCCACACCCACTACACTCGCAGTGTACTCCTTCTTGGCATCCGTCTGTACGACCAGTGCCTCAAGTAGCTGATCGATGTACTCATCCTGCTGCGACATCAGCAGCTGCTTGCCCTGCAGTTTCGCGATCGTCTTGTTGCACTCGTAGAAAAAGGCATTGATGGCGGCAACGACGGGCCACCACCACAACGGCAGACGTAGCTGGTCGACCAGGCGCCCGTTGAAGAACTCGATTAGCTTGACGCGGTGATGCATTGCCCTTCACAGTAGATACCAAGCGCCATCCAGCGCGTCGTCATTTTCGGGCAGGTTGAGCCCATCTCTGGTTAAGGATCTCCTGCTTACGCAAGCACGCCGCGATCGCGTTTGCTTCCGACCAGAACCCCCCGTTGAACATCTCTTTGATCACTTTTTTGGCGACCAGGTCAAACTGATGAAGCCCACACCAGGTACGGTATACATGGTGGATGACGGCCTGCTCGAGCAGTGTCAAAACGCCTCCGATGCAACCGTTCATCACCGCAGCCCCGTCTGAACTGATGCCAATCAGTTTTGTGCGCCAGGAGACGCACAGCGCATCAAGCATCTTCACCAGCAGGTTGAATTGAACCTGAGCCGTATGGCGGCCGTAGATTGGGATGGCAAGCAAGTTCAGGTTGTAGAAGTCGCCTTTCACATGGACGCGTATGCGCGTGTCAAAGTATGAGCGGCCGAGATGCGTTGACGCATAAAAGGCTAATGAAAACGCCCAGATGCCATCCATCGACATGAGATTTCCGATATTCTGAAGATTGACTGCCACGAGCACACGGGCGTATCCAGACACCTTGTTGTCCGCTATGCAACCAAGCTTTGTTAGTCCTGTGATGTCCTTGGTAGAATTCATCACCACCGCAACCTGGCGGAACGACAAGCCATGGGACAGGTACCTGACTGCAAGGCGGAACTGCAACGGATTTGCTATGTTCACAACGTAGGATCTGGGCACATCCATGCCGTCAGCGAGAACAGGCTTGAACAGATCCAGGGATCGCGCCCTGGCGATGCAACCCTCCTCCTGTGCATCGAAGAACAGATCGCTGATGATCACATCAAGTACAGGGAGCGATAGCATGAACACAACTGGCTGGGAATGGCCGAAGTTACTGAAGATCGTGTTGACGAACGGCGTCTGCACATCTAAGAACGTCTTCTTGTCCTAATTGGAGGCGGAGCAATACTCGGCCCACTTGCGTGGATGCTGACCAGCCATATGGGACCTGAAGAGCTCCGAGCGGAATGGTGGTCCCGTCCAGCCCTTCACGTTCTTTGTTGGAGCTGGTGTCTTGCGCTTCGACCCGACCGCCTGGTTCAAATCGGGTTCCTCTTTGCCGAAGGTTATGCACATATGGCACTGAACGCCGGCCACGTACTTCTTGGTAGCGTGTCGGTCAACAATTTTTAGCCCATACTCCAGCACGTGTGACTCATTGAAGGGCGTGCTGCGCTTGCTCATATTGCGGTGATCAGGCAAACTTGCTTTTAGACTGGCCAGGTTGGGGGGGGAGGGGGGGTGCTTTTATACCAGAATGAATTTACCACCTCAACACCAAACAAAATAAAAGCAAAAAAAAAACACTTTTCATTTTTGGCACATTCTGACACTCAAATTTTGCATATTTGGCATAAATTATTCAAATGCCAAATTTGACGAGGCCTGCAATAATGTTGTTCCATGACGAGGCATCAGCAGCGAGTGGGTAGACCACCAGCAACCTTCGCTACTCTGCCATCGACGACTTGGAACTTCAATAATTAGGCATTATCTGGGTTAATACCCTCTAGCTTTCGAAGCGTCTTAAGGTCATCCAACACGAGACTTTGCCATTGGACTACACTCCATTGATGTAAGCAATGGGTACCGAGCTCCGATTGCAACAGAGAAAGTAGGGTGTTCGGGTGGAGAAGGCGCGCTTGGTGAACAGGGATCCATTCAACCGGCTGTCCAGTGAGATATTGGATCCAGTGGTCATTGGAGAAGATCATCGGCGCAATTGATATGAGCACGAGCTCAATGATGCCGAGTGTGCGACAACTCCTTGATGGGTTCAGACGTCGTCCACCTCTTCGCACAAGGGTCGAATATATCGCATCTCTTAGATGGGATATATTCAACTCTTCCACTTTGAGCTGAACGTGGTGTTTTTGTCCGACTAGGGCTCGCATAGCACCCGGTTGATCACATGCAATTCTTCGACCTCCGCAATCTCGTGACCGCTCCCTGTCATAGTGAAAGTGAGAAGAGACTCAATAGCTTACTTGGTGATATGGTCCGGGTTGTGGCGTTTTCGAGTAGCTTGAGCACACTTGTCCGCTTTCGCAAGACAGTCAGAGAGGATACTGAGAAGAGCATTAACCTCTTCGTTGAGCATCGACTCCGACACCAAATCTATTGGCGACGCTTTTGAAGTCTTCTTGATTTTCTTAATGCTTTTCGACGATGAAGGCAGGCTCGGTTGATAGGGTCTTATCGTCAGGTCTCTTCACGTCCATGGGGAGAACCTGATTATGGACACTATACTTCTTCTCGGCAGTCACGTTCCCCAATTCTAACGGTACCTCCATTGACTGGAGTGCTTTAAAATAGTTGAAAGAGGCGATGCCATCTAGCGGCTGTGGCGGTTGATTCGCCATCATATTGGAAAAGCCGATTCCGCTGCTGGTACGCTTTTTCTTATTGAACACGGTGATGAAACCATCACTCGCTCTGTCGATATACAAAAGATGGGGTTTAGGCGGGGCTTTCGGATTACTCGGATGAGTAATCTTTCCGTTCGATCCATTGAATGTTGATATCGACGATTTATCGCAGTTATTTCCTCGATGCTAGACGATCTGAGTGGCAGTGGGTGGCTTGCCTTGTGGAACCCCTTGTGGGACTGATCTTCGCTTCCTCAACTACTTCTGCAGGGAGGTTGTTTTGGCTTCGCTTTTGTAGCTGGCCCTATACGAGGAAGCTGCTGTGAACTTGCTCAGGCGCCGGCTCAGGAGGAGGAACGATGTGCCGATATCAATTTCGTGGTGCGAGAGATATCCAAACGGCAAACGTTCGGAGCGAGACGGGGCGTTCGTCCCATATGCTGGGTGCAGCTTGTTGACGAACTGTACTTGGTCACTACACTTCCATTCACCAGCTGTACGGTGGGACAGGAGCCGCTATATCCGTTGTGAGGTTTACCTCACAGAAAAAGTCATACACCGGCTTACATCCCAGTAACAACAGCCGGCGCAGAACCAAGTCCGTGTCCATGTCTAAATCGACGTTTTGGATCTCGAGGAAATACTTGCTTCCAAGCACATCAAGTTCATGGAAGGTATAGAGACCACCTATAATGTTTACCTTCGTGCGTTTGAGTTGAAGCCAAGCTTCTTTCGACTTGACCTTGACGCGAAGGTTTCCACCGGGAATCTCCGAGATCTGTCCAATCACAAACTGTTTGTAGAGCTTTCGAGTATTAGATTGGGCCAGAAAGCGATGTCATGATTTTTTGGAGCGGTGTTTTAGTGATCTTCTGTCTAGTTTCGATCACCATATCAAACTCGGCCCGAAGGAGTCTGTAAGGGCGCGCTTGCTCCATTCGAGACGCAATGAATGACCAGTCGTCACCTGAGGCATACTGAAGATCAATGACTTCGATGTCGCAAGCGAGAGGTTTCGGGATCTGTTCGGGATCTGTTCCGGAAGTACATCAGCCAGCGTCGGCCACGAATCCAAACGGAAGAGGTGCAAGTGTGGCAAGGTCGGCAGACCGCATAGCTGGGTTCCATCAGCTCATTGACCGAGCAAGCATCGGGAAACAGAAAAAAGTTACCTTCTTGAATTTCTCTATCGTTAGACACCAACACCAACAACATCTGGTTAATCTGACTGTGGTTGAATGGTTCACTGCTCACTACGGGACCGGAAGGTCTTGGGTTCGATCCCGGGCCAAACCAAATTGGTTGGTTTCAAAAGTATAATGTGCCGTATTGAACCAACAACATCTGGTTTTATATCAAAAGTCATTCTTTAATATTTTCTTTGTCAAACTCAACCATTTCTCCAGCTAGAATTTCAGTTAAGCCATAACACCTCCCAGTACAATCACTAATTAACAAAACAATGCATGTTTCTTGTAGAATTTTTTCATCCTTATATTTCTGAATGTTTGATTACAATATATATGATAATTCACTAGCCATTAAAGGTTATTAAATTATTAAACTATCATATTAGAATAATATATAAATAACGTGTTTGTCGGGGCAACCGCCGACACGTCCTCGTCATCAACACCTCTCCCAGTTTGCCAGGAGCATCCGAAGCGGGAGAGGCCATCGAATTGGCAGACGAAGGCACGGCGGACGGACTATCTGGAAAAGCAGTGGGGGGAAAGACAGATCTGAAAGGCTGGTCGGATGGATGGATACTGGGTTCGGACCCAGAACGTGAACCAGATGGTAAAGGTTGCAACTGATCGGCAGAAGATGAAATGTCGACGGCAAAATGTTCCATGGGAAAAGCGAGGGGTAAAAACGTGGCTTGAGCGACGGGAGGTATGGGATGGTATCTTAGGATTTGATGTGAGCGTTAGCCGGTAAATTGAGAATTTGTTGAACTGTTTCTAGTTCGAAAATCATTTTGAAGGCTGAGTAGTGATCAGTCCTGAAACGTAAGATAAATTTAAATCGTAACCATCTTCTTTTCTTTCTGGGTTTCCTAGAACATCGGTCCATATGTATCGGTGTTTTGTTGTTTCGTCTCGTAACGCTTGGTTCCTTTGGTGACCATACATCCAAAAGCACCAGATTTTATTGCGTTCAGTGTGTCAAATTCCAGAACAAAGATTTGTTTGTAGGAGATTTCATCCACAGCTAGAAGTTCACCTCTTCCCCCATTGTATTCTTCCGCTTGCGTCTCCCTCATTGGTGTATTACTTGATTACTCTTCTATCTACCATTTAAATGGTATCGCCGATCCGATGCAATCAAGCCATCCCATCTCCTTTCATTCTTGATGTCCTTGTAAAATGTGTAAATTAGTCCATGATGTAGAGCTGCACTTTTCAACCCATTCCGCGTTTGATTGCAGACGTCAACTCATGTAAGACATCGTATGACGCCAAGTTATGATCAGCTATAGCTTGCGCTATCGCCATCGCCATGCAGTTTCCGATTGCCGGTGTTGAAGCGTCTTGAAGACCTAATATTTTCTCTATTATGGAGACAGATGTCCACGATTTTTATTTACCTGGTTTATGAAGATTGCTTTGTGTGAAGCTGAACTTCATTGCTATTTTTTAAATAAGCAGGTAATTTTGCTACTTGAGCGCTACCAGGACTGGTATTTTTGGTGCTTGCGACACACGCTTGTGCAGTCCGTATGTCGTACCGAAATTCCTTGTGGAATAGGATACTCCTTTTTCGCAACCAAGGGACCTTGATCGACAATTTCTTGATCGTCATGCACAGAATCGGTAGAAGCTTGATACGCGAGATTCTGCCACTCCTTATAATGATGAGACCCAACCGAAATAAATCCAGGGCGACGGGGAACGTTGTCTTTGTTCATCCAGATACCCAAAATCGTATCGTCTTGTAGGATGATCGGATGATCAGCAACGTTCGTAATGCGCAAATACCGTAGATTACCCACGCCCCTAGCCACAGTGGGACCCAATTCTTTCCGCGAGTAATCCATAATTTCCGAGATAGTTGATCACGAATCAGAACCTCAACAGATCGACCTACGGGGATCTGCTCATACCAATCAAGTTTCATAAAGTTTACACTTGATCCATACAACTGCCGACGACCTTCCAATGGGATTATCACTTCATCAGGCAAACTTAGCGCGCCGTGGGCGATGTCCAATCTAACACCAGCTGGGATCATAAAATTCATTCCCAATATAACATCCTGACCAACGAGTTTTCCCACATGCATGGAAGTAATATACCAAAGAGCCCGATAACGTCACCTTGATTCTAGTAAGCCCTTCTGTGTGGTATGCACTTTCTCCTATACCAACACATTCTTGTGTTTGGCTCGTGTCGATCTGACAACCCACCTTACGATCAAAGTTTGAGTGGATGATCGACACTTCGGCACCAGAATCAAATAACAACGTGGCACGTTCGTTATTAATTTTACCACTCGCATTGGTTTGTTTAAACCATTTATTGGGCGAGTGGTACTTCCAATATCCACGTGATTCATCCGGAGGTAGATTAACTTCCATGATCACTGGGGACCGAGAAAACTCATCAATACGGAAATAAGCCAAACGTGGTAAATCAGGCTGACCACATTTATCATTATCCTTTTCTTCTGCTCGATCAGCCTTCTTATTCACATATGAAAAATACACAAACTAGAACGCTCGTCTCGTACCAGATTCCAACCTGGCGAGTGTCCTAGTTTAACATGTCCTCTGCTTCATTGGGAAACATTCCGGCATGCTTGGTAGGGTTGTACCAATGGCGAATGCGATTGTAAAATTCATCCATAGGGCACTTGCCCGCATCATGAATTTCGCCACATGCTCGGCAGACATACAATCACTGATCAGTCGGGTGACCCTTCTTGTCACACTTCATACAGGTAAGGCGCTTCCAGCAACGTAAATTGTCGTGCTTGATCGATCCACAATGACTGCACTTCTTCGTTACCCCTCGATCAGCTTCACTTGGTTCACTTCGTTTGCCAGATCGAGGCTCACTAGGTTGATTGTGCGTCACTGGTTGATCACGCATAGCATCAATCATGTAACGACGCTGATCACCATCACTTCCACTGTCGTCTGAACTTTATTCCTCGCTCCCAGGCATCATCTTGATCGCGCGCACTGCTTTAGGATTCCGCGCTGGGGCAGATGATCGAGCATCACCAAATTTCTGACGGAATCGGCTATTGCCTACCGCCGCCTTTGGCTGGCACGACTTATTGCGCGCATAAGCCCGCAGCGTGTCTTCCAACTACGTAACATCCACAAAACGCAAAAGTGCTAGTTGATCAGCGAATTCACGATCATTCAACGTGTCAAGAAAATGCTGCACATGTTCACGCAAGATCGTAGGCGGACCTTCCTTGATCTACAACTTGGCCCGAATTCCTGCCACATTCAACCGGTGAAGATACTCAATAAGAGTTTCATCAGATCGCTGCTTCGTGTAGTAATATTGGCGAGATGCCGATTGACCACTTCCACAGTACTGAGTTTCAAACCCATCGACAAGACTTTTCCAGTTTCCACGAGTCGATCTGCTCAGCTGGGGATGTCAATTGCGCGCCGTTCCTTTAAGCAGATCACCCATGATCAAACACTTCTCATGGTCGGTTTTCTTTTTCATGATCTTCTCATGAACGGAGACTTGATCACGCATAAAGGCTGATTTAAGAAGACTGATCCAATTTCGCGCTTGATCTTCATCCACTTCTTTCCCTTAGAACTCCTTCAGATCACTGATCGAAGACATCCTGATCCTGGGAATCGGCTGTTGATCAGGCACTCCAGTGTACGCAGACGCAACCGTAGCTGATCGAGGAGGAGTGATCGGCTCATCTGGATCGAGATAATCCAGCTGTGATTGTTGATCATGGAGAGAATACACAGACTACATGTCAACATACTTAACCGTCACCGCCCTTCTTGGCTTTGGCTGGTGACTTTTCATGCGTACAACTCCAGGTGTCGCCTTGCCTCTTTTTCAGCCAAAAACCGCCTCATAGCAGCATTAAGAAACGCTTGCAGCCGTGGGTCCTGTTGTGACCGATCATCTTCTGCCTTGGTTGATCGAGGTTCCTTCTTCACGGCCGAGAACTTGGCTTCATCTTTCTGGCAGATCGTCATCCGGGTAATCATGGGTTCCACATTATCAGCACTGCTCGAATCCACTTCAGACGCATCGCCCTCGGAAGGAGAAGATTTGTAGCAGTATGATCCCGTGTGTTCTGCCACGTTGATCGACGGACCCGCATGGATTGTCAACGGAGTGCAAGAGGGTTCCACCTTAGCAGATAGACCCACTATAGGCACCAACAGATCAAACAGCCGCTGGGTAGCGGTCGCAACATATATAGTGTCGAGATCGAACACTCCTTCTGCATCGTAGGCGCCTGTCGTCAGACCAACTTGCTTGATCATGTGCGTCAGCCCTAACACCAGCTGAAGCTTGCCTTCCCATCCGTCACTGATTAATCGACTGGTCCATTCAGCTTTCCGCTGATCGTGATCTTGAGTAAGTTCATGATCGAATCCGTCAATAAGAAATTTTTTAGTTCCTTCATATAAAACATCCTCACCAGATCGGATTCTGATGGCGCCATACTTGATCGACTTTCGTCGCTCTCCGAACCAGGCGCCTTCAACAACGCCTTCGGTTGGTCCGAGTCGTAGTACTTCACCACCGGCTTCCAATACAGATCATCATATACATATGTAATAGGCGGATCACAACTTGCGTTGTGATCCGCAGGGGCTCCCGAAGGAGCCTTGGGAGGTGATCGAGGATTTTACTCCTTTATGTCATCAGGATACCTCCCCAGGTCCTGATGATCAGCATTTTCTTTCTTCTTCAGAAGTGGTGACGGCGAACTGCCTTACATCGTCACAACCACCTCTTTTTCCACTTTAATATTCATTTCTGCTTCCGCTTCCGTCTTCACGTCCGCGTCAGCGCTATCTTGCAGGGACCGCGGTGATATCCTGAGTCGCCCAAAGATCCGGGCACGCGCACCATTGTGGTGGAGCGGCTTGCCAAATTTTGAGGCTTGGACAGTCGTTCCCACAGAGCCCGGACTATCGACTAACGAAGGGGGTCCTCCGGTTGTCCTGTGACAAGCCTATGTCTTGCTCACCTTGTGTACCCGAGGGTTTGGGCGTGGGTCGTTCTCCAGGTGACTGGGACGTAGATCAATGAAATTCCGATGCAGATCGATTTAATTCGTAGCAGATCCACAGGTGTCGATCTGGTGCAAAAAACTCAGATTCGAGATCCCGGGGAAAATTGGGGGTCGAAGATCGCAGATCGACCCAGTCGATCTAGTGAAAATAGAGATCCCGGGGAAAAACTGAGGGTCGAATATCGATGATCGATGATCGCAGACCGAATCAGTTGATCTTGTACGAATTGGCGAGATGGCGGGTCTTAGATCGCAGATCGCATATCGCAGATCGATCTTGTTGATCGTACGAATTGGCGATGTTGCGGGGCTTTGATCGCAGATCGCAGATCGCAGATCGACGGTGTTGATCTGGTGGTAATCAGCGAAGGTGTAGCCGGTGCGTATACGCACGGTGCGGCTAGCGCACAGAGGAAGGCTCTTCTTTAAAGCGGTATCTACCGCTACTTAGCCGATACGCCCTTATAAAGGGCTTAGTAGGAGAGATCTCCTACTCGGGGCCAAGATTCCCGGGTTGGTTTACTACGTAGCCTTTACGGCTGTGTTCCCTTTACGGGGTGTAGATAAAGGGAGGTCTCCCTCTTACCTACGACACTCACTGCACGCGCGACCGGTCGAGGTCGCGCGTCTGATATTTAGAGTGAAATGTAAACTGAATATATTTAATATGTAATTATCCTAAATTAATTTAAACTAATATAAACTATATGTAATACTAAGTAGAATATTCCTAATTCGTACCTAGCTAAAAAGTAGTGTACACACCTGTGTACTGACACGTGGACGGCTGACACACCACCACACCAAGGGACCATGCCCTGATTGGTTAAAATAACCAAGGGTTCGAAACCTTTCAACCCGGCCAATACTGACCTCAACCGTGGTGTACTCACGTACACCAACACTGAGTGTTACCCGAATGTAACCCCGTTACATCCTCCCCCATCAAGACTATTGCCTACGCAATAAACAAAATTTTGTTGGAGAAATCCAACGCCAGTTCCCCTGGCCATCCATATGTACACCTTCAGTGGTGCTATGGCGTCTCCACTAGAAGAGGTAGACTACTCCAAAAAATCGGAAGTGGATGCCTTTGGGGATACCTCCCCAATGGTGAGCCGCTCCGACAGCGCCGAACGGCGTTGTCGGCAGCCTAATCCCTTCCCCACACGTGAGGAAAATGCACTAACTAGTGCGGCACCCCTGCCCGTATCGGATGATACATCCGAATCGCCAAAGGCGATCGTCATTAATGAACTGGACGCAGCTCAAGACACCCAACTTGCCGCACAGGCACTAAGGGCTGCGTTACGCGCCCCCAAACGCCCGTCAAGGGCGGCTTATAATTTTGATGGTCTTCGTGACCTTCCAAGGTGGGCCAGGCGTTTGGTAAGGACTAGTCTAGCGTCCTATACCCCTGGCCCCGTGGCTGAACAGCAGTACCATCGCGAACGCCGTGAGAAACTCCAGCAACAACTGCTTACACAAAAGCAGTTCACTAGCGTCTCGTACCGAGAGCGATTAACCAGGCAGGCACAAGGTGCCCCTGTTGAGAACCTCCGCGAGGTTCCTTTCGTTCTTTCTCCGGGAGAAAGTGCCGATGATGCAGAGAAGAAGTTCCGCGCTTGGGCGGAAGGGGAGAAGCTTCTCCCCAGCTTCGATGAGCTGCATGACAGCTATTCCCGTCGAGAGATTTGGGTGGAGAGGGTGTTGCGCCTTACCTTTTCCAAAGCTAAGGAAATGGAGCAACTACGTGCTCCGTATCGCACGCGCTACGCCAGCGCCCCTGTCTCCACCCTGGTGTCCGGAGACAGTGTGGTCGCTACATCTGCCTCCGACAAACTCCCACTTATTGGGGGTGAAGGGGCTTCTCATGCCCCTCTGGTCGTTGACCTACAGCGGGATTCTCCCGCTCAAAAGCGTCAACGACGTCGCGGCAATCCTGCCGTAGGGGAGTCTCGAACTCCCACGAACTCTGTGAGTGTGGATAACCCTTCCACTTCACCAGATACTGGATTTAACCCCGATGATGGCGCCGCGCCATCAGACGCTCCACATGAAAGTGTGGAGTACTCTCCGCATCGATCATTGGAGGAGAAGGTCGCGCAATTGCGACGTGAGATTCGCGCGCGCTGTGATCGACACAGCCTTCGCATCCATGATCTCCACGAGGGGATCCGCGATGAGCTGGATGACACTGATCGCTTCTAGAGGCGGCTTGCCTCTCTCGAGACGACCGTTGAATAGCTTCGTGGTCGCATTTTAGCCCTTTCGGGCTTACTTCGTCCTGCGGTGCCTTACGGCTATCCGCCTTTCCACCCTCTTCCAAGAGGGCCCCCGCCTCCGGGTCCTGGTATGGCTTAAGCATACCGACATAAAAGGTTGGATGCGTACGCATCACCTTCGGGATGTCCAAGTTATACGATAAGCCCTTTCGGGCTAGTACCTTAAAGGGTCCCACAAACCTGGGGCGCAGTTTATTACGCAACACATTTGAAACTGCATGTGTAGGAAGATTTTTAGCGTTTAATAAAACACTTTCTCCCACTTTGTATACCCTTTTGTTACGCCGCCCCTTGCGGTCAGCTTGCTCCTTCTGCTTGTCTTGGCTTTCCGCCATGACATCGCAGACGTGTCTTAAGACACTAAGGCGCGTCGATAAAAACTTATCGATGTGCTTTCGCACAGATACAGGAATGACATCGGGGAATCCTCCCCCCTCAATCCCTGGGCCACACACACGTGGCGTTAACGGAACCCTCGGATTCACCAATCCGTTCACGTAAAACGGGTTAAACCCCGTAGATGCATGTACCGAATTGTTGATAGCAAATTCAACCATCGGGAGCATCTCACTCCAACTCTTTGGAGAATCCGGACATAAACTCCGGAGAATATCCTCCACAACGCGATTAACGCGTTCCGTCTGACCGTCCGTCTGCGGATGATCCGCAGTGGACATGAGGAGCTTGGTGCCTAGCACCTTAAACAACGCTCCCCAAAATTGTCCCGTAAAACGGGGATCCCGATCCGACACAACAGAATCGGATAGACCATGCTGTCGAAAGACACGGTCTAGGAACACTTTTGCTGTTCCTTGTCCATCTATGGACTCTGGCACCGTCACCAGGTGAGCCATCTTGCTCAAACGGTCTACAAAGACCAATATGCCGGTGTTCCCGGCCTTATCCTTCGGAAAACCGAAGATAAAATCCATGCTAATGGATTTTCAATACTCCGTTGGAACCGATAAGCTCGCCAAAGGCGCAGCTGAACTTGCAGAGGGTTTAACCCTCTGACACGTCTCACAGGTGCGTATATACGCACCGACCCACTTATACATATTGGGCCACCAATACAAAGCGCTTAAAGCGCTGTAGGTCTTATCCCGACCTAAATGACCCCCGGTAGGGGCGTCATGTGCCTCAAAGAGGACTCTATACTTCAGTTCCTCATCATGAGGAACTACCACCCGCGGAGAGTCCTCCGCGATCGTGCTATAAAATAGCAGACCATCACAGTACCTGTAACGGTGTAAACGAGCTGTAGCTCGACTTGACAGGGTTGGCTCAGACGAGCCAAGACCCTTTTCACCTAATGCGCGGATAAGCGCCGTACATTGTGGGTCTTTCTCATACGCCTGGCGTATGAGATCCACCACAGACGTGGTGACGAATGTCGCGTGAGCGATCTCATAATCGGGACGACGCGACAACGCGTCTGCAAGCACGTTTTGCTTGCCAGGTTTATACTTAACCTCAAAGTTGTACTCCGCAAAGAAGGAGGGCCAACGGGCCATCCGTTGCGAGAGATGAGTCGACTTTGTCACTGTCCGTAAGGACGCGTGGTCAGTATAAACCACGAACGGCTTTGAGACGAGTAGGTGAACCCTAAATTTGACAAGAGCATACTTCATTGCAAGTAGCTCCTTGTCATGAACAGGATAACTCCGTTCCGCAGCTTTAAGCTGCCTCGCCTCAAACGTAATTACGCGTTCCCTTCCTGCTTCGTCTGCTTGTAACAAAGCACATCCGATTGCGAAATCGGAGGCGTCGCAGACGACACTAAATGGTTTCCCAGAGTCTGGGAGAGCAAGAACGGGAGCTTTTAACAAGCTCCCCTTAACCGCTTCAAAAGCGTTTTGGTGTTCAGTTTCCCAACACCAATCAACATCCTTCTTAAGAAGGTCGGTCAATGGCTTCGCCATTTATCGCTGTACTTGTGGAGATAGTTGGCTAATCCAAGCCACTTCCGTAAATCTCTAAGATTTACAGGCGAAGGCCACTCCACAATGGCTTTCACCTTCGCGGGATCCGCCCGCACTCCATCCTTACCGATGAAGCATCCGAGGAAAGGAATTTCCTCAGCACCAAATATACATTTGGATGCGTTCGCATATAACTTATGCTCTCGCATACATTCGAGCACAGCTCGAAGGTGTATAAGGTGCGTATGAACATCAGACGAGTCGCCTTCCGCGCGACTATGAACGAATATATCTTCAAAGTACGTCTGAGCGTACTGTCTATGAGGGTGGAAGAGTTGAGTCACCAAGCGATTGAAAGTCGCTGGTGCATTCGAAATCCCCTGTGGCATAACTATCCACTCCCACAGCATGCCTCTAGGCGTGCTGACCGCTGTAAGCGGAATATAGGACGCTCGCATGAGCACCTGATAATACCCGTCCACCAGATCTAAGGCACTGTATACAGTACAGTCCGCCATATTGTTCTGGAGGACATCATTCCGAGTAATCGGAGTCTGCATGGGTACAGTAGCTGCATTCGGCTTGTTGTACGCATGCACAATGCGCCATTTTCCGTTCGTTTTACGAACACAAAAAGTGGGAGATGAGTGGGGAGACTTGCTCTCCCGTACCATCTCTGCCTCTTCTTTCCCCTTGAAGAATGCGTCGATGACGTCGCATTGCTCCTTGGGGAGAGGCAACTGCCTAGTGACGCAGTATTTGGTTCCAGGAACCAAATCAATTTCATGTCGGACTCCCCGATCCGGTGGTAACCCCATCGGCCGATTGCCACTAATGACATCTCCAAATTCCTTTAGTAAGGAATGGTAAGGGTCATCAGGATCCGCAAGGATCTTGAGGCCGCTTCGGGCACTCAATGCCTCTTTGGTTTTCACCAAAACTGACTCGTCCATCGTGGATGAGGAGTTCAACTCCTCTTCCGGACGCAACACGACAACCTCGTCGATTTCACCTGCTTTCAAATCAGTTTCAAATTCGTTGAAGTACATCTCCTCCAACGACAACAGTTCGCCTACCCCAGGCAACCGTTCCAGGCTTACGCCTTCTGTGACAACACCTGTCACACTATTCAGCATCCGATAGGACTGCTGACTACTGGCCTCGGGACCCATCCCGGGACCCAGATGGGGGGAGTCAATTGCCCCATCTATTGGAAGCGCATCGCGCCTATCCACATAGGTCTCTACCTCTACCACAGGTGACTCGCCGGTCTCACCTACGACGGCGTGGTCGGAATCAATTCCGACGTGCGAAAGAGACGAACTACGGGACTCTTCGCTTGGAAGCGCCTCGCGCTTAACCACAGGGGTCTCTACCCCTACAACTGGAGTCGCCTCAGAGGAATCCACCTCTGCCAATGGAAAATCACCAGTCTCACCGTTAACGGCGTGGGGATTAACCTCCGAATCCCCCTCGTTAAGGAACACTTCCTTGACCTCATTGGGACTGATCATCTCAGACATCCTAATCTCTGGCATCTCACGCCAGAATCGCTTTTGCGATCGAGCAAAGGTGGGTTCATGACTCGCCAATGCTTCACCCGACCGCGGGTGCGTTGAGCCAATGGACTTAGACTTCCAGTCTATCCATGGCTCGTGGCGTTCCAGCCACTTCATGCCCAGAATGAGGTCATACCTCGAGTCCAAATCCAGGACTAGGCAACGTTCTAAGCTGTCGAAGTCTGCAAACTTTAGCTTAAGGTCAATCGAGACCTTGGGTAAAGAAAACTGTACTCCCGTCGCAAGACGGACCGTGACAACGTCACGAGAACGAACCTCTAGGGCCTCGGCATACAGCCGACTCTTCTCCACAGAGGCTCGTCTGACATAATTTTCAGACGCTACAGAGTCTATCAAGACTCGCCAAGGCTTATCAAAGCTTTTAACGTCCGCAAGGACTACCAGCAAACCTGGCTGGTACACCAACTCGGTGCTAGAAAGCACCGCTTCCCTCGGGGCTTTGTTCTGTCTTCCCCTACCCTGGGGCTTAACAGCACTGAGGGGTCCCCCAGTATGGCGCCCCGCACCTACTGGGAGCCGTCGTTTCCCGACGGCTTGTACAAGGGCTTTTTCCCCACCCTTGGTCCCTTGTAGCGAGTGTCTCGCTGGGGATTTTTCGGACATCTGTTCCTCAGATGATCCGTGCTCGCACACAGGAAGCATCTCAGCGGCCCACGCCGCTGCAACATGGCTAAGAGCTCTTCCTCAAAGCTCTGTGGAAAAGATTCAGAGTGACTCTTAGCGGGAGGTTTCTCCTCCGCTTCGACCTGGCTCAGGTCCATGGGTTCAGGCCCCACCTTAGAGGAACGGAAGTTCCTCTCGGCGTTGAACGCCATCTTGAATGCCTCCTCCAGGGATTCGGGTCGGCATCGGAACAATTCCGAACGTTCTGGCCCTTCTCTCAGGCCTCCCATGAAGACGGGGATGGACACATCGTCCGAATACGCTTTCGCGTACATCCCTTCCAACAGGGTCTTAAGCTCCTGGATATAAATCTCCAGGTCTTTAGTGCCTTGACGGCACCCAGGAACGCCAGTTGATTCTGGAAAACAAGATCAGGCGTTGCATACATGTCCATAAGCTTCTGCTTAAGGACCTTCAATGTTGGAAACACGTCCTTGACTGATTCCGAGCATGTAAACGCCCATGTACGGGCTTTGCCCGTAAGATGGGTCAATGCAAGTCCCACTTGCAAGTGATCAGCGGTCATGTTCGCTGTGGCGAAGGCCGTTTCGACCTCTCGCAACCAAACATAAAGGTTGTCACCCTTCTCTCCGGTGAACTCCTTTATCTTAAACGATAATGGAGGTCGCACCCCCGTGGGATGACCTCCACTGCTCAACTCGCCTCATGAGCGATGAGGGCATTTACCCTTGCCTTTACGGCCTCAAGGCCCTGATCCACTAGTAGCTTCATACCTTCTTCCCCCGTTAAGGGTAACAGCCTTTTAAAGGCTTCCTGCTGGACGAGGGTCAAACTATCCCAATCTTCCTGATTCATCCTTTGCATAGGATGCCTAGTCTACCAACACAGGTGTTGGATTGACTATAAGTTCTACCAGATGTAGCCGGTGCGTATACGCACGGCGCGGCTAGCGCACAGAAGAAGGCTCTTCCTTAAAGCGGTATCTACCGCTACTTAGCCGATACGCCCTTATAAAGGGCTAGTAGGAGAGATCTCCTACTCGGGGCCAAGATTCCCGGGTTGGTTTACTACGTAGCCTTAACGGCTGTGTTGTGGAGCGGCTGATCGAAGTTTTTGAGACTTGATCAGGCGGTACCACGGCGCCCAGACTGCCAACTAACGAAGGGGTCCTCCGGATGTCTTCGACTGCTTGTGTTCTTGCTCACCTTGTGTACCCGACGGCTAGGCGTGGGTCGCTCCTCAGGTGGCGGGGACAGCGCACAGCGAATTCTTGGTGCAAGATTGAATTAACTAACTTGTGACGATACAACCGATGCGATCAGGCTTGATCACGTGCGATCAGGATTGATAACGTGCGATCAGGTGCTTAAACCACGTCAATTAACCGTGATCAGGCTTGATCAAGTTTGGGCTGATTCTAATAACCGACGATCAGCAGTATTCCGTCTTGATCGCAAGTGCGATCAGGCGGCAGTCCGATGCGATCAGGCGCTGAAACGAAGCCAATCGGTCGTGATCAGGCGCGATAAGGCTTTGGCTGACGTTAATAACCGTAGATCAACAATATTCTGTCTTGATCGCAGATGCGATCAGGTGTCTTAATCGCAAGTGCGATCAGGTACTGAAAGGCTCGATCAGGGGCTAAAAGCTGCTGCCCAGTCGTAATATACCTTGATCAGACTTGATCAAGCACCGGAAGTCGTTCAAGTAGCAGTTGGCGCGATTTGCGATCAGCGATCACGATCACGATTTTCAAAAAGTGTCGATCAGGTGTTGATCGGTAGGGGGGGGTACTTGATCAGGCAGCGGAAGTCTTCACTACCTGATCGCGGAGCCTCTAAGCCGTCAAACAGCTAAGGAACGCCCAAATCAATGCGCTCCTAGCCTAGACTATACGAGGAATAGGTATTTTATATTAAAATCCACCTAGAGTTCCCGTGGGGCGCTTAAAGCAGCCGAACTCTAGGGGCCAAACGTTAATTTCACGGGGAAGAGGTGAGAGCACTGCTCGATCACGTTCCCAAAACAAAAAACCTTTACACGAAGAACCGCAGACACTGCGGGCGGAGTTGTGGAGTGAGTTCCCAACACTCTACGTCTGCCGGTGGGCCAAAAAAATGCACTAAGTGCCCCCGCCCGGGACGTAGAGGTATATAATAGGGTGGGGGCGCAAAGGTGCCTTCCCAAAAAACGATCAGCGCGATCGTACGCAAAAGGAGAACTTTATTAGCAATTAAACCCTTAGATCTACCCTGTTCCTACTTTCAACCAATCCGCATCGTCCATTAGGAACGCCTTCCGTCCATCAGTCGACCTGATTTTTCCGCTTGTTCCTTGTTTGTTCGCTAGTGTTCGCCGCGTACCTGTAGGTAATCCGCACATCTTCCGTGTCCCTTCTATATCCTTTCTATGTACACCACGGTGGTACGTACTACTGTATCCACCGTGGTACACATGGCGGTACCTAATTATGTACTCCTGTATCCACTATCTGCGTCCACTATCAGGCCCCTAATTTAGGTCCTAATTTAGGTCCTAACATTAGTCATAATATTAGGCCCCCTATGGGCCTAATAAAATGTCCAACATTAGGCCCTATTTTTGCCTAATTAAAAAGTCCGCTTTACGACAGCTGTGTTCCCTTTACGGGGTGTAGATAAAGGGAGGGCTCCCTCTTACCTACGACACTCACTGCACGCGCGACCGGTCGAGGTCGCGCGTCTGATATTTAGAGTGAAATGTAAACTGAATATATTTAATATGTAATTATCCTAAATTAATTTAAACTAATATAAACTATATGTAATACTAAGTAGAATATTCCTAATTCGTACCTAGCTAAAAAGTAGTGTACACACCTGTGTACTGACACGTGGACGGCTGACACACCACCACACCAAGGGCCCATGCCCTGATTGGTTAAAATAACCAAGGGTTCGAAACCTTTCAACCCGGCCAATACTGACCTCAACCGTGGTGTACTCACGTACACCAACACTGAGTGTTACCCGAATGTAACCCCGTTACAGAAGGGGTACTTGATTACGTGGCGGAAGTCTTCACCACTTGATCGCCGATCCTCTCAAGCCTAGATCGCTAAGGAAATACCCAATATATTATGTATTCCTAGCCTAAACTTAAGAGGAAGGGGGTCGATCTGCACTTTCGATGTGCAGATCGACGGATTTCAGAAAAATCCACCTAGATTTCCCAAGGGGCGCTTCAAGCAGCCGAACTTCTAGAGGATATATGCAAACTAATGGGGGGGAAGAGGTGAGAACACTCGGCTCGATCACGTTCCCAGTAACCATTCCAAACGATGCCGCTGACACAGCGGTTGAAGTTGAGGGTGAGTTCTGTGGAGCCTTACGTCTGCTGGTGGGCCAAAAATGCACTATGTGCTCCCACCCGGGACGTGTAAGGGTGCGTATGCAATGAAAGGGAGGCGCGAGGTGATCACGCCGTCCCAATCGATGATCTAGCTGATCGGACGCAAAAGGAGAACTTTATTATTGCTTATATCCTAAATCAACCAATTACCTAATATCGATCAATCAACTCTACCCATCCTGATATGCATCATCGACCACTGAACCTGATATATCATCCGTCTATCGCTTACCATCATGTACCTGTACCATTCGTCGCGTTTGCTCCGGATGGCCCGTCCATGTTCACAACAGTTGGCCCCAATCTTCCATACGCTTCCCCACAATCCCCCTGCAGCCGTATATTCACAATTCGGACATTGTCTAGCTCTTTTTATCTTTATTCTTGTTGAAGATCCACCTCAAGGTGCAGTGGGACATCAGTTGGGTTATCCCACCGTGACCAATATGGGTTACACGGGTCCGGTGACGTCGGTCACGGACCGATTCACTCGTAGTCGTGAGCCGCGGTGTGGGTGGCTGTGGATCGCCACGTGTAGTCAGCCCGAAGGCTAGGACTGTAATGTTACTCTACAAGCTGACCTAAAGTGGGATCCTGATCTGCGGATTTTCAACAATTCTATCCAAATGATTTATTCGGATTAGTAGCACTATTTCTTAATATCTTTATTTTTTTTTATCGTCTAAATACTTCTGGTCATCCGGATAATTATATTCAAGCAAATTTAATGACAACATATTGTTCCAGAAGAATATTTTGGTCTATCTTTACATCCTCACTCCATAGGAATCCACCGGTAGCTTCGGCAATGCCAATTTCGTTGATCATAAATCTACCTATGTGCGTGTTTTTCTAGCCAAAACCAAAGATGTTGCGGCGAAGAAATTTGAACGCAAGAATTTTCTTCCCCACGGGTGAAAACCCAAGCCTAGTCCACGATACACTTCAGTTCCGTCAAACATTCTTATTTGAAGCTTGCAGAACAGCGAAAAGATTCAATAATTTATCGAAATATTTATAAATTCTTATTAAAAAAGAATCAATCAAAATTTAAAAGTATAAGGTGTATAAAATAAAGTAGCTTTTGGAAATAAAGGAACTAAAAATCTAATCATACCGTATGGAATCAATGAATTTCAATCAAAATTTTTTTGTAATAATAGAAGAATTTTGATGAAAAAAAACCATTTTTGTTGTAATTTCCAACGAGATTCCGTTAGTAATGACGAATGAAAATGCGTTAAACACTGTTAAAACTCAACCAAAATAGTTGCGTGCACTTCACGCGATCAAGACGCACCTGCCGACGAAGTTTCAGCGCGGGAGGATCAGCGCGAGGTGTGTAGAGGCGTGCGTCGCGTAGTGACCACAGAGAGTTCAGTGCGTGTAAGAAATGTTGGTAAAAATTCAGCATCCATCATTACTTGGGCGAAGGCGTCCTGATAGCTGGCATCGCAGCAACCTGACTTTGGTCCTGTTGAACCCCCGGGTGTACACACCCGTTCGCTTGAACCCGGCTGTGTCCTGATCTGTTTGCCGTTGTTACCGCCAACTCGACCAAATATGCTCCCGCCAGCCTTGCCCAAATCTTTGAAGCTGTGCGCTCAAGGTTTTTCAACCTTACAGGCCACCCTTTCCTCTTGACTTCCGTCTAGAGATGTCTTGCTCATCTTGCTCACACCTTTTGAGGTGTCGTCCCAATTAGACAGAACTCCACGTGAATCTTCTAGTTTCGTCAAATGTTCAGAGATTCCACGCAGCACTGTCAAGATAGCGCTTGACTCCTCATTATCTTGTATAATTGCAGCCTTTTCTTCGGTAGAGTTGCACCCCTCACTTGGGCTCATAACCCTTTGAGCTCGTTTGCTTTGTGTTTTACCATGACGAAAAATCAATATATCCAAAAGTAACGTGACCGCGACACGTTATCTCCACGTACTAGTAGTCTCAACGACATGTGACGGAAAAGTATTCTCCACAATAAGTCAAATAAACGTAAGATCCACAATATATCCCGTAATTGTCTTCACTTGGTTTACGCAGCGTAAGCGTGAGAGTCCACACAAACACTCAAAGGAAAAGTCTAGTCGTAATTCAAGAGAATGTAAGAGTGAATATATTTGATTAACCTAAATTATAGTCAATCACAAAGTGCAAATTGAGCACACCTCTTTCCACCGTAGTTTTACAGATTTAAATCCTTTGTGGATGATTAATTATCTATCGGTCACAGCAATTTTACCCAGGGGCTAATACCCCTTGGGGGTAAATTTGTCTTTGGGACGTGAAAGAATGAATTTTAACCCCCTAGGGTAACCCTAAACCTATACTATTGACTTCCTAGGGTTTAGGGTTTAGGGGTTACCCTAGGGGGTAAAATTCTGGTGGCTCATTGATTATCACTATAACGGGTGGTCCGTATACCACCGTACCATTAAAAAAACACGATGAAGAAACAAGTGACGACTAAGCCTACCACCACTTTAAATTTATCGACCAGTCTTCGACCTCGTCGCATTCTCACACTTGGTGATGGAAACTTTTCGTACTCGTTAGCATTGGTCAAGAAGTATCAGCAAGACAAGAATGAGCGCTTTCAACTAACCGCAACGTCTTACGACAGTTTTGACGAATTAATTGAGAAGTATCCAGAGGCTAAACGCATTTGTTTTAAATTAAAAGAATTGGGCGTACACGTCTTGCATCGCGTCGATGCAACGAATATTCGCATGTCCCTCGTGGCAGCGGGTGCCGACGCGAGCGTCAACTTTGACTTGATTGTGTTTAATCATCCTCACTGTGGAGAAGAAAACGTACGACGGCATCAGAGTTTATTATCACACTTTTACACATCGGCATTGGGAGTTTTAGCGAAGAAGTACGAGGACGAGTGGAGTGGAATCTTCCTGTCGCTGGCCGAGGGGCAGTCGGAGCGGTGGCAAGCCATGCAACGTGCATTGAAAGCCGGTTTGAAACTCTATCGACAGGTAGACAATGTGGACGAGGACGGGCAATTTGGTGTTGTGTATGATCGCAAACGACATCAAAATGGCAAATCGTTTCATCAGGTCCTGCTGCGTGGCGAGAAAAAGAAACAGAGCAGTACCTTGTTGATATTTCGAAGAAAAGAGGAGGATGGAAACGCTACTTTAGATTGTTCAGAAACTAATGTTACCGTGAGTGGAGAGAAAACAAAGTCTCACAAGCGAAAGGCGGAGAGTCACGAGCTCGTTTTAGAATTTCCATGTACCGACTGTGGAAAGTGTTTCAAGTCTGCACAGGGTGTAAGGACGCATAAACATATGGTGCATGAACTCAGAGCAGGTGAGACACTGAAAAAAGTGTTTTTTCCTTGCGAATGTTGCGATCGTACATTTAAAAACGAAGATGCGAGGAGACAACACGAGCTAGCGAAGCATGGCAGGGATCCACTGATAAAACCAGATTGGTTTGAAATGCAACAAACTGCAAGCGCCAATGTGGCAGGAGAGACGATACCAAAATCTTCGGTTGGTGAAAAACAAGTCACAAATGCAACTTTAGAGCCGAAAACATGCTCAATATGTGCACTCTCTTTCCCCACGGTACAAGATTTCGATGCCCATTGGATAAAGCTTCTACCCCGCGCTTCTGCGAAGCGCAAATGCTCGAGCTGCCATCGTGAATTTGACGAAGCACGTGCTTTACGTCAACATCAAAACTTTTGCAAGTCGAAAATCTCAAATGAAGTACGGCAAGCTCGAGCTAATGGAATTGCTCGAGTAGATATGAATACGAACGGTAAAGTTTAGGAAGACTACAAGCAGCAGCAGCAATGATAATTTAAGCAAGCTCGAGGCAATGGGATGACATAGCGTGGATTCCTTTGTGTTCGAAGCCGAGGGAAAACCTAGTCTACTATATCTAGTATTTCTAGTATATAATAACAGAATTCATGTCGTCGATGCATGCGCGCTCCCGCACCTAAGCGAAAAACTTGAACAAAGTATACTCTCCTCTTAGGTACGCGATCCCGTACCTAGCCGAAATTCAACTGTACGCACGTCATGACACTATGACATGCCATTATAAAAAAACATAAAATACAATTTTGGCTTCAAAAATCGCACTAATCCGTGGTAGTACAATTGACATGAAGATCAGTATTAAAGCGTAAATAATTGTTTAGAAATGGCGCTTTTTACATCTATTTAAAAGTTTTTCTCCCTGGGACGTTCCCGGTCACGTAGTTGCTTCTATGACTTTACCTTATATACCCTCCTCCCCGTCGGTACGACGGGGTAAAGTGGTCGCACGCCGTTACTGCAACCAGTAACGGCGTGCGACCAAAGTATTGTGACCACATTAGTATAATGTATAGTATATGTTTTCGCTACCCTAACCCTGGAAATACATGGGGGCAAGTTTTGTAGACGGACAGACGGTTTTTATGCCCTGCCCCGTCGATACGACGGGTCCCATCCCCTAGGGGATGGGACCCGTAACACATGCTCTACCTCCTTATATTCGTCTTAGTGGCCTTCGTGCTACTGTACTTCACTATTCGGTTTCGTTAGTCAGAATAACGTGGCACGTTTTAAGCATAATGACATTTTAAGTGGAGTTAAGTTAATGTGTTTCAGGCAATCGCCACGTTGGTACAACGGGGTACTATGGATGAAGTCTTTCGTTATGGTTGTCGCTGTGGATTCTCTTTCCGGAAACAACTCGCGAAGGGGTCCACGCAATCCAGAAAATAACATACTTCCCGGACCATTGCGGCCTAAGATCGCTGATAAGCCTCGGTAGTGTTCTTTCAAGCCGTATTTATTGTGTGAACCATGGCGTCATACGCGCCTGAGATTTTTTTTATTAAACTTTGGAGTCTTCAACAACGTTTGGGCTCTATACAACACCCGAGGGCTCGCGTCTCGCGCGTAGGGAAGCAAGCAAAAACGTACCGCTTTCTTGATGGTTTCACTGAGTGTCCCAACGGGACAGGAACAGGGTACACGACGAATGTACAAAATACGCGCGCTGTGCTCGAGATCGTTGGCAAAATCCTCGACCTCGAGTGCCCCGCCCGTCTCGGTACTCGGGACGACTTCATCGAGGCAGATCTTGGCCACGCCCGTGCGCACCCGATGCCAAATTGCTTGGCTTCGTTCATTTGGTGCGTCTGCTTTTGTTTCTCGACGCTCTCGCGGAGCGCGGGTGAGTCGCACGGTGCGACCTGGATGCCCCTCGACGCTTTCGTCGCCCTGTGCCTCGGTCGGGACGCCAATATAGATAAATGGTCGCGTGATCCGCTCGAGTCCGTTCGAAAAGAGGTCAACCGTGGACGCCGTGACGTCTGCTTCGAAGCGCACGACAATTTCGCCCGACGACCGCGTGCGCGACAAGGGCAAATACAGGCAAGATACACGCCCGCCCAATGGCTGGAACCGTGTCCGTCATAACGCACGACACGGGGAGCATCGGGGCCATTCACAAACACAAGCGTCGTGAGGCTCGAGCAAGGATCGAAACCTCTTGGAATGTCCTGTTCTCACCTCGAATGGGGCTAGAATCGCCTCCGATGTGCCTGCCATCCCTGCTGCGATTAAATTAAGTCCTGACCGTTCTCCAAATTTTTGGATCAACCATTCATCGTAAAAAATATGCAGTCCAAACATAAGGGATTTCGACACCATGGCTTCACGAGTGGAGGTTTCACGCCTCGGTATAACATCATCCAGCCTTCGCTGCTTCGCTGCGTATGTTCTCGAATGAATGCCACGTATTCAACCCAAACAGCTACCACACATATACATTTAGATATATATCCAAATGTTCAGTGCACGACGTTACGTCTGGAGATAAGTAAACATTGCCTTATGATAGGGTTTATCGCAAGTATTTATTATGGGCGATTTCTACCTAAACTAGCCGAGAGTCGCGAGCGCTCACTGAGCAAAGAAAACGACATCTGTATCACCATCCTGCAGTAGCGCTGTCAGACATGGCGCCACTGTATTTACGCGCACTTCTGCGTCTACTTTGGGGCCAAGCACCTGCAATGTTTTGGCCACGTTAAAGCGAATATTTGGAACCGCGTCCTACGCGGCAGCATCAATATTCGTGAAACCTCTTTTCTATAATACAAACTATGATCATGGATTCCTCCTTACCTGTGCCAATTTCACTACCAAAGGGATTAAGAGCGTTTGAATAGCTTCCGCGGTCATGGCTTCACAAAGCACTTTCACCGCATGCAAAGATGTCAGGCGGTGTAAGAAGTTGGCATTTGAGTGCATGGACAAAATTCGCGGTATCACACTCATCTGTGCCCACTCTACACAAAAGTGCTCCATCAGATTCTTCAAGTTGATTGTAGCCGCCTCCCGAATTGAGAAAACGTTGTCTACCAACCACGTCATGCATAACTCGGACAACTGCTCTTCAAAGTAGTCGCGTCCTAATTGGGCGGCTAGCAGTGGAATGTATTCTATTATCGCCAAACGAATACGCCACTGACGATCTTCTGCAAGATGCACGATAGCAGGAAGAAGCGACTGTGATAATAACTCGATCCCGATCACCTAAATTCACAGACAACAACGAACAAATTATATACTAATACTTAATCGTAAATTTTCTTAAAAGCGCTTACCCTGTTGCCCTCTTCCAAATTAGAGATAACATTCAAGCGCACTTCAGAGTTCTGGTCATCCAATAGCTGCAGTAAATGAAACAAATACGAAATATTAGCGAATAGTCCTGGACAAAAAAGAAGCCAAGCAAACATCACGAACAAGCAGGAAATTGAAATTGGAAGTAGGTGCTCAATTGAGAGATCACAGCCTAAGAATGGAGCAACTTTCATAATCACAGAAGCCAAAGCAGAGCGCACGTGGTCGACATATCACGCGCTAAACGCTGCAAGGAACGATGTTTTCCACTATTCGCTGGTGCTGCAGAAGCCGAGTGACACCAATAATTTTTGACGTGGTTGACGTGTCTCATCTATTGTAGTAAGTAATGTGGTAACTAACTTTAATAAAAACCGGTGTCTCATATATTGTAGAAGTAATGTGGTAATACAAATAATTGAACTCGACTTTATCATTGGTTATTACAAATATTACAAATAGCGCTTATAGAAATAATCGTCTGTTCGTGCGGCCTTATAGCGAGTATAGTTATGAGCAATACCTGCTCACTACCAATATTCGACATTGCACGCAATCGTTAACACCAAAAAAAATTCTTACTTTTTTTTAAAGATTAATGTAGATAGATATACAGTAGCTTTTATGAAATTCCAATGAAACAGTTCGTCGGTACGACGGGCACCATCCTAGTATATAATAACAGAATTCATGTCGTCGATGCATGCGCGCTCCCGCACCTAAGCAAATATCTTGAACAAAGTATACTCTCCTCTTAGGTACGCGATCCCGTACCTAGCCGAAATTCAACTGTACGCACGTCATGACACTATGACATGCCATTATAAAAAACCATGGCGCGTAACAAGGAGAAGGCGCAGTCGATGCTGAACCGATGGACGAGCATGAAGCAAGACTTTGCCGATACTTTTAAAAAGAAAGTATCTTTGCGCTCTTGATGCATGTCACGCTGCTTGACCGTCGGAGAGTTCTGATTGGACAAATTATTAGTCCAACAAACTAAGCGAAGTTTTTTGCAGGTGGTGAAATTGCCACGTGGCAGGGCTCCAAATGCGTTCTACGTAAGAAACGATTGTCATTCTATCGTGCAAAGCACTGACAACGTTGTTTGTGGTGTATTCGTGTAGCATGCCGCGGAATCAGCAGTACGTCAGAATTGGGAGCTCGACTACTAACAAGATGTACGTTTTGTAAAGTTTAGCTGGAGCGGCAGCGCTGCTCTTTCTAACGTTTTCTACTGTGATTCGTGCTTACTGAC
>CM047589.1:5957807-5988775 GCA_026184515.1 Peronosclerospora sorghi | reverse complement strand
AGCGGGAGCGCTGCTCTTTCTAACGTTTTCTACTGTGATTCGTGCTTTAGAACCACTTCTTTTTGTTTGATGCTTCAATCAGTTAGCCGCAATCTTGCGGCTATGGTCTGCGGTGAAAAGTGGAGATTGCAAACACTGTACTATTGATTTCTTTTAGTTGGTTACAAATAGCGCATGTGGTTCAGGACGAAAACGCGCTCATGCAAAGAAGAAAAACTATAAGCGTGGACATGACACCGAGAACCGCGCACGTGACATTGATCCGATTCAAGATGACTTGCGTGTGGCAAAAAGGAAAGGCAAGAGCATGGCATTTGAAGTTGATGAGGACCTTCCAGGGTACGTTATTGGTCTTAACTAACACAAATATCGTACTATGCTCAATGTTGTAATGATATCTGTTATATTGTGATGGTTGTAGCCTAGGTCAGTTCTATTGCACACCATGCGGTCGCCACTTTATCGATTCGAAGACACGGGACGTGCATCTCAAGACCAAAGTGCAAAAGCGAAGGTAAAGTGACAGATGCATGCATTCATCGATGCAAATAGCGCATTGACCAAGAATCAGCGCCACAACAGATACAGGAAGGTTGGAGGCCTCGTGCAGTCGGCACACGCCCTGCCTCAAGCCCTACACTGAATGCTCCGTTACAGCAATTCCCGCCATCATCACCGACATGAGTGGGCGACCAAGCAGCAGTTGCTAAAGGAACAGCCCGACGACGACAATCAAACCCAATTTCTGCTGCAAGGAACGGCACGCTCACGCGTACAAAATCGTCTGGCAACTTAAGTTCTAAGCCAGCAACAACAAGGTTGTCAACCGCCATTCGATGATTTCCAGCCAGTTACCCGCGAGCGTGCGTCATCGGATGGGGATCAAGCAGTGGACGATATTCCTCTACTTGAGGATGAAGAACTATTACGTCCGAGATCTTCATCCTGTTTATCGTCGATTACGGCGATAGATTCCTCGACGGATTCATCAAAGAAGGAAAAGAAATCGACTTTACGTATTTGATGCTATGAAGGCAAATTTCAGAACCGACGAGGTCAGTTGCTCTTTTATTTCTCCCTCTTTCCTCCAGAGAAAACTGCAATGCGTGGAATTATTCTACATCTACATGGCATGGGGGGATCACTGTCGACGAAGCGCGCCTCTTACAAACGTTTCTGTAGCGAAGGCTTTTGGCTTTATCACGTACGACCTGCTAAATCACGGAACAAGTGATTATGACAAGTTTAGCACACGTGCTCACAGCAGCAACTTTGACAATTTTGTGGACGACACGAACGATTTTATTAAGTTTGCCAAAAGCAAGATTTACGAGGCTGCACTACGGTACTGGCGGAAGCACGCACCATCACCCTCATCACCCACACCGAAGAGAGAAAAAACGCGAGACTCCAGCAGAGTTGCCACTGATTATTTCAAGCGCTTCATTTGGTTCTCTCATCGGTTTACAAGACCATTTACACGCACCCGACGGCGTCGCAGTATGTCGTTGGCATGGCATTTCACTGGTACGATCTCGAACGCTACATGGACGGCGTCGCGTATCATGAACGGCTCAATGACACGCACTTTGTCGACCCGAGCCGGTTTCTCCTCGCGACCGAGAGCTGCAACTGTCCCGGCGTCGCGCAGGGCGAGCGCGCGTGGTTTCGCGCGCTCTGGTATGGCCACGATATTCCCACGGACCTCAATAATCACGTCGCGGGGTGGGTCGATGGGAACTTGCTTTTGAACCACGAAGGCGGGCCGAATCACGAAAGGAACCAGTGCGACGCGCCGCTCCTGCTCACGGAAGACGGCACGGATTTCGTGATTCAGCCCATGTGCTACTTTATCCAGCACTTTTCCAAGTACATTCCGCCCGGCTCGCGGCGCGTGAAGACGCACCTGGCCGCGCGGTTCGCGACGCCGGGGGAAGCTCAGCTCCTGCGGCGTACCCGCCGCACTCGCCATGTGCGACGGCAGCGCGCGTCAGACGCTGCATCGTACGACGGACGGCAAGATCCAAGTCACGGGCACAAACTTTTGTCTGAGCTTAGTGGACGTCGAATGGCAAGGCCACGAGATTCCAATGGTCGAGTGTACGTTCACGTCCCAGAATTGGACGTTCGAGGACGAAACGGGACGCATTCGTGCGGACAAGTTTTGTTTATCGCTCAACCATGCGTCCACGGAGAATAATGTCCGGATCACGGCGCGTCCGTGCAAATTGTCGCTCGAGCCGTCGCAGCAGTGGACGTTTCAGGTACACGATGGTACATTGCGCTCGCGTGCGTCCGAGACGGACCAGTGTGTTACTGCGGGCTATGCGTTCATCCAAGCCACGGCGTTCGTGACGCCAGCGGACCGCCACGTGCTCCTGGTACTGAACGAAAACACACAAGGAGCGGACTTTGCGATCCACGTGGGGGACAAGGTGGTGGACACGACCATCCCCGCGAGGGCCATTCGTACCTATACGTGGCTCTAACGAGGTGCTGCTGATGTTGATGTGTCTGTCGTCCAATTAGAAACGATAGAGACGAGGTCGGTCGAGAGAGCGCGTCACGTGACTTTTTTTTGGACAGGAGGGGGAGGTTACACGAGTGTACGCATGGGGAAGGAATCTATTAATCTATTAATATAATTTAAAATTATTTTTTTCTGTCCGTCTGAGGCAAAAATATATTTACAAATATGCTCTAATTCTATAATATAAAACCGTCTGTCTGTCACGTCTGCTGAGGCCGTACCTAATCGAATTCCAACTGTACTATAAATCGGACCTAATTTATTCGACTATATAAATAGCGCTTTTACAGAAGGAAAAACTATCTGACAAAAAACATAAAATACAATTTTGGCTTCAAGAAGGCAATTGATATCCGTATCCCCCCAAATTACTACCCGTATCCCCCCCTCAATTATAGGCGTATCCCCCCAAAACTAAGAGCAAAAACCTCAAGTTCTTTTATCCAATAAGATATGGGGATTGCTAAAAAACAAGTTGATGATGTAATAACGCCAGCAGTTCCGACGCCCATGACAGCTAATAATGCGATTTTCCTCATTCGTACGCTTTGTTAAAATCAACAGAAAAAAGTTGCGTGCACTTCGTATGATCAAAACTCACCTTCGTACGATGTTTCGACGCGGGAGGATCAGTGGAAGTGGTGTAGCGGGGTGCGCGCGCAGTAGCGGTAGACGTTCAGTGCGTGTGCTTGTGGTAAGCAATATAAGAACGGAAAGTAAAGATATATTATGTATGGTTACTTAAGTCGCTATCCAGTCCTAATGCAACTTAATCTAGTAACTGCCTTTATATGAAAAAATGTATGTCTTACCTGCATCAGCCAATGGGCTTCCACTATACGGAAAAGTGTAAACTCCAAAATGGGTACACACTCTTCCAACACGCTTGCACATGTTAATTTGTTGACCTCTACGTTTGAAGTACACCCACTAATGTCTCGTTTCTAACAGTCTTGGGCATGTTCCTCATGGCTACACTTTTACCCGTCCTCGTAGCGACAATCTACCGTCTCGTACTACTCTTGGCTGCTCTTCTCTTGGCTGCTCTTCTCTCCGTGGCAGCCGTTACGAATCCGTCGGACCATTCGTTTGCCGTGTGGATTATCCAGCAGAATGAACAAGGAGATATCCTTCCTGATGCTTCGGTGAGCGTGTCCAAGTGGTTTATGGCCATGTATCAGACTGCCAAGGAGCTTGTCTGCAATAAGCCGTTGACTTGGCGCTTCTATAATGTGCTCGTCTTTAGCGTCGTGCAAGTACCGTCACGAGAGCGTGATGCTCTTGGCGTCTTTGGGACATGGCGCTGGGCTGATGAAGCTGGAGATTTCGTTAGAAACTTGTCGTGCACCGTGGGTTATGAAGATCTCACGATGAGGAACCATGTCAAGTATTGAAAAAAAGTCTATGGTGAATAGTTCTGGTTGTATTGGTGGCTCGAACGCTCGGAGTGACAATGGAGTGTTAAAATACAGGAAAACTGGGAAATCAGGGTCGAAGACAGATTGTGGTGAAATAGGAAGCGAGTGGCATCGACAAATCCGCGCCAAGGCGATCCAATTTAAACTGAAAAAAGATTGGAAGCATGCTGCAATGCTATTCTTGGAAGCCGCCAAGGTCACTGATGCTTTATTGACACGTGCTAATTACGAGATAGAAGCGGCGTGGTGCACCCTAGAAGACGCAGAGACGTTCCCTGATGAGAAAAGTGACTTGTTTCGTTAAATTCGCAGCGTCAGTGACGAGTTAGTCAGTGCCGGATATTTTGATGAAGCAGCTCGTGCGTTATCCGACATGGCTTTGCGATTAAAGCGAGAATTTACAGCTGAGTGCATAAGCAGTGAGCTCACAAGAAAGTCGCAGATCTGTATGTACAAGCCCTGCGGATCGCCGAAGCTGGTGGAAGGGTGCACAGTGCGGCTAAAAATGGTTTGTGCGCCGCTCAGATGTATGCGGATGGTGGCTTGTGGTCCCTCGCTGAGGAGTTTTTCATAGCAGTTGGCGATCTTCGACGCGGTAATGGGCAGAACGATCTTTCTAATCAAGCGTACGGGAATGCTTTCCTGTGTCGTATTGGCCAGCTAGACATGGCTGGTGTAGAAGTTCTGCTGAATCGATTCACGGAGTCTATGGGTGACACCCACCGTTCAAGTGACGTGGATGTTTTACTTCGAGCTTACTAAAGGCTTATCACAAGTGGTCAGTACAAATTTCTGAGACGGAAAGTGATCGCTACGACTTAATCTACAAGTTGGCTGGCACCTTGGCAGGTAAAAACGCAGTTCATTTTATGCATTTACGATGTGGTGTCTAAAATCAAAATGAATGTTATTACATCAACTTGTTTTTTTAGCAATCCCCATATCTTATTGGATAAAAGAACTTGAGGTTTTTGCTCTTAGTTTTGGGGGGGGGATACGCCTATAATTGAGGGGGGGATACGGGTAGTAATTTGGGGGGATACGGATATCAATTGCCTTCAAGAATCATCGCCCTGTTGAAGACTAATCCGTGGTAGTACTATTGACATGCAGATCAGTGTTAACGACTATATAATTGGTTAGAAATAGCGCTTTTACATCTACCTATTTAAAAGATTTCCATCCGTGTGACGTTCCCGGTCACGTAGTTGCTTCTGTGGTTTATTCTTATATACTCTCCTTCCTCCCCGTCGGTACGACGGGTACCTACATTAGTCTATATCATAACAGAATTCCTGTCGTCGATGCGCGCATTAGAACAATATATTTCAAGTTAGGAAGCTAGTTATTTTAAAATTAGCTATCGAAACAAAAATTTTCTACCCTATATATTGCGCACGCTCTAAGTGTGAGCTGCCTGTTTGTTACACACACTCTCCGGTTTCTCTTGACGCTGTCCGCTAGGGTCTTCAGCTTATTGAATTGTGTCGTCATGTCGTAGTTGAATGAACTGTTTTTCTACATTGCTCCCGTTCTCAATGCCCATGGATATTTCGAAAACGTTACGCTTTCCTCCAACACTGAGTACCAGCTATCAGTCAGCGTAGAGTGTAAGGAACCTTGAGAAGTTGTCAAGTCGCTGTGCGTCTCAAGGTGGCACCTTTTCATCTTGCATGAATTATTTCCCACATTGATGCTGCCTCAGTCTTCCAAGGCGTTTTTTTTCCTTGTCTTCAAGGCTTTGTGAATGCAACCCGAGAAAAAAGTGATATAGTTGACCAGCTGTTATTTGCGACCTACAATCAACATCCATTCAGTCAGTATACGACGTATACGACAACACAGAGAGATTAAAAGTGTGTGTACCCATTGATGACCTAGTTCAAGTACGATAATATGGAACGCAGCAGTACGTTGCTTCTATATATATATATAGCGTGGCAGGTAGGTGCATTCGGTGCCTGAGTCAGACATATTGGAGGCAATGTACTCTGAGGCGACATGTGTTGCGTACGCAGCACTGTTATGTATTGCGTACGCCGCACCATTTCTCCCCCTCGCAAAACCAAAGTGATTGGAAGGTGTTATCGTGATTTTTCTCCACCAATCACGTACTTCCACCCCCAACATCGTCGTCCTGTATACTCGAATCGAGTCAGCTGATATGCGTACCCCTACCCCCCTCGCCTTCTAAGAAAAAATGTCGCGAATCATCAGAAGCGAAAACACGAGCCCATGACGTCTGTCTGTACGCACGCAGTAGACGCCGTACATGGTACACCGCTCCTTGAACGCACGTCGTTTATGGACGGACTCAAGACACCCCCCAGTTCGCGTGGCAAGAGTAGTTTTGTGCAGTTTACCGACGCGTCGTTTGTGTCCCCACGCGGTGGTACAAATTCGAGCGACGTCGAGCTCTCGACGCCCAAGGGACCCGAGGACCGTCCAAGCAGCACGTTATCATTGCAAAAGATGGAGACGACTGCACCGTACCAGCAATATGTGCACGGACAGCTCCAGCTCCCGCCCCTGTCGCCGCATACTCGGAGTGCGGGCAAACCATCGCGTCGCGACGCGTCCTCGAAACGGAGTCAGACCCGTGTCCAACAATTGTCCCGCGAGTCGGCGCGAGAACTCGCCAAGACGGCGTTACGCATGCGTTCGACGTCCATTGGCGACTTTACCTTTGACGTCCCGCACGAGGTCGTGGGGAGTAGTTTACGCGAAAGCATTCGACGCGTGACGGCGTATTCGCGCCGCGAAGCGCCGTTGGATCGACGGCTGCGGACAATGGTCCGCGTCGTACATCACGTGCGTAAGTGCGAGCTGCGCCTCGATCCCGACACGATCGTGTGGGTCCGCGGCCACAAGAAGCTCGGGGAACTCGCGACCGACGACGTCGTGGGCGCCGAGCGGCTCGCCAAGAAATCGCCGCGGGCGTGTTTTCGCATCCACTACTTTAAAAAAGGCCATGGCACGGGCGCGTCGGCTCTGTTACGTACGCCACACCACGTGGACTTTGAATGTCTCGAGCGCGATGTCGTCGAGAGTTGGGTGGGGGCGATCCAAGAACTCGTGCGATGGCAGGCCCGCGCGCCGCCCATTGCCGAGAAGCGGCGCTTGAAGGTCGTCGTGAATCCCCACTCGGGGAAACGCCAGGCCCGACGGATCTGGCTCGAGCAAGTCGAGCCGTTTCTCAAGCTGGGCAATTTCCAGTGCGTGATGGAAGAAACGACGCACGCGGGGCATGCGGCCGAGATGGGCACGCGGTACTCGGCCGACGACGGGTTCGAAGCGCTCGTGTTTATTGGGGGCGATGGCACCTTGTGTGAATTCATGAATGGCTTATTGACGCGGCCCGAGCACGAGTGGCGCGAGATTGTCGCGTCGACGCCCATTTCGCTCATCTCGGCGGGCACGCAGAATGCGTTTGGCACGGGCGCGGGCATCCCGACGGTCTATGCCGCGCTCTACTGCATCCTCAAGCGCAAGATGCGGCCGTTGGATGTCGTGACCGCCGTCGCGGCGGCCAAGCCCGACGTCGTGCACTATAGCTACTGCGGCTTGGGCTGGGGCGTCGCGGGCGACATTGCCGCCGAGTCGGAACGCTATCGCTGGATGAGCACGTTTCGCTACGCGTTTCTCAAGGTGAAACGCACGGTCGTGGCCCCCAAGAAACACACGGGGCGCGTGCGGTACGTCTTGACTGACCCGCAGCCGCCGCTCCTGCGATATGATGAGTTCCCGGACGCTGGGGCCTTGGACCAATTTGACGTGGAAGAGGGCACGGTCTACGGTCTCAAGCGCTCGAACGCCCAGCGGAGATCCTGGAACGGCACGGCGGGCAGCATCCTGAGTCCCGCGAGTCGGAAACGCTATCCAGATGTCGTGTGGCACGACGACCGGAGCGAGTACGTGGTCGTGGGCGTGATCAACATCACGCCCGACGGTGCGTACTCGCATCCGTCGGATGGGAATCTCGACTTGATTCTCACGCGCAAGGGCAGTTTTCGGCGCACGGCCAAGCTCTTTGGGCTCTATCTCCTGGGCAAGGAGCTCGAGAGCGAGCTCATTTCGTACTTGAAGGTGAAAGCCGTTGAGATTGAGCCCGATCAGCCGGATGACTGCATGAACATTGACGGCGAAGTCCTCCCCGGCGGCCCGTGGCGCATGGAAGTCGTCCCGAGTCTTTTCAAGGTCCTGTCCGAGAAATAGGGCGGCGCAGCGTTGCTCGAGCAGGGGACACAACAACATGTAAATAAAAACGTGGCGCTCGTGCGGTTAACTTGTTCAAAAAGGGTCAGGTAGAGAGATCTGCGTTTGTCCTACACGTCACGAACGTTTAAGCCTCGTCGTCGTCTTGCTCGCCCGTAAACGAGCTCGAGAACTTGACAATCGCGCGGCCAATGGCCCCAATCCACGCGTCCTTTTGCTTTTCGTCCTCTGCGTACATGTAAAACGTCGAGTCGGGCGTCGCGACTTCAAAGCAAAAGCGCTTGTTCGTCTTGTCTTCGGCCGATTTCACAGTGAGACACTCGGCCAAGTCAATGAGGCCATGGGCCGGAGCACCCCGCGCCCGACAAAAGTAGAGTTTGTTCCCCTTGAGCACAAAGTAGCGCTTGCGCCACTCTTTTAGCCACACACTGCGCTTGGTCAGCTCGCCCTCAAAGTCGGGAGCGGACAAGTCGCAGTGCGCATACTCGCCTTCCATTCGCGCGTTGTGGGGTTCTGTTTCAACACGACGCGCGGAAAAACATGAATACTATTATCGCCCTTGGCAACTACAGTAGAACCTGTCTAAACGGATACTGTCGAAACGTATAACCTCCGTAAACAAATATAGATATTGCCGGTCCCAAGTACGTCCCCATACTGGAACTAATAAACCTCCATAAGCTGATATTCAATACGATTTCTTGGTCCCACAACTCTTTTGTAAACTAATACTGCATACCCTATGTAACAAAATGAGTACTACTGTACCTACTATGTGCGATGGAAATAATCCTAGATGTGCCTCTGGACCATCTGGCCTATGGACGATGAGAGCATCCTTTATCTGCCGTAAGGTAGCAATGAAATTGGCATTGTTGCCTGTCTGTTGCATCCAGTAAATCTCCAGTGACTGGATCATTGATTGAGCATCTCTGGATGAAACTGGAGCGATATCGTCGCTGTCGTCATCGTTGTTGTCCGCATCTTCGTCCTCCTGGTGAAGGTGGTCATCGACAACCTCGTCAATGTCTGGGATGTATGTGACGAGGTCTTCTTCTGGATAGTTGAGCAGGTTGTGGATGACCATGGGGTTTGCGGTAGCGCAGTCTACTGATCTGCGACTGGAGCTCGGCAACGACATCCTGGTCGACCAGCTCATCGTCGATGAGCTGTACATCCTGTGTTTCAGGAAGTGTGCGGATCTTGCAGTGACCAAAACACTTTTTGATTCTGTCTGGTTTCACATCAGTGCTCCAATCAGGAATCACCATTTTGTCGTGAAGGAACTTAAATTTTCGAGACTTCCACTCAAAAATAACACAAGGAGGCGATAGAATACACCCCTATTGCTTATACTACCCAGGTTCTTGGTACTCACGTCCGAACCTTAATACAAAGTCACTGCAAATGGGCACTTCCTGGTAACACTTCAGGCTGCCCCTTTAACTTAGAGTACCGCAAAGGACCTTTATTACGCCTTAGCACGCGTTCACTTAAAGGGTTCCTCGGGATGCACTTAGACTTAGTTTTTTTATAGGTCAAAAAGGTTGGTTGGTTTAAAAACGACTAGTCGCTAAGGGGGAAAATTCGATTATATTATAAGCATTGGGAAGATCTCTATCTACTTCCAATATCTGTTCACCTTGTTACTTCTTGGTTACTTCTGAACTGGCTTCAATACCGAAAATTCACTTTATGGCCGACCAAAGCACCGTATACTCTTTGAATATACCTTCCGTATACACTTCGCTAGAAATTTCAAACACTTCACCACAACCGCCCCTTGTGCAGCTTCAGCGTAAGCGAGCAAAAGCCAACAATCCATGGATATCTCAATTCACGACCAACATTTTACTACTCCCACTTCAAATATTGGCGTGCTTCACTGTCCGTCATCGTGGATGCAACACAAGGAACATTATACTTCATGCACACTTCCATCATCCGATAACAATCCATATCTTGTTCGAACACATATCGTGCTGCCACAATAAATAAGTAATCCCGCGATCTGCTGAGCGACACCAACGACCTCGAAGGGTTTCCTTTCATGAACCCTACAGTATGTGAACGCACCATCGTCACAATAGTAATTTCCGCTTCTCGCCCTTGGCTGGAATCGGTAGTAGCTACTTCGATATCCAAATGATCTTCATACACCCCATTCAAATATCGCAACTCCCTCTTCATGGCCGACACTTGATCTTGATATGGTGAGATTATCAACATTGACTTTCGTACCACGGCATTCGACCTTCGTGCCTCATCCCGCAAAACCGACCATACTTCATCCAATATATGCACCACTATTGCCAATTCAATGACGTTTCTGTGCTTATACTCGGTGCGCTCGCGTTCTTCAACCCATTCCTGGGAACTAATCCACACCACACGCTGATTTTCCAACATTTCTTTCTTCCGAGAAGGGTAGCGGTTATTCGGCTTTGCCCAGTCAAGCGTTTCCATATGTTTCAGGTGAATTGAGGCCAAATAATCTTGAGACGTAGCGGCTCGATCTCGGATAGTATATGGATAGAATGTTTGTAATAATCTTGTGATCATAGGGTGGCTTCTAAATTCCGCCGTCATAGTAATTCCAGGGAATACAGGTGACAGTTTCCTTGTTGCTCGGTAATGTTCCATGGAATGTATCAACCCCCGCGTAATTTTGTGACGAAGCGCGCCATTATTAAATCGATGTTTCATCTTTTCATTAATCGGAGAGTAGGCAAAGAGCTGGTACGGATCTCCCACTGAGATAATCACTTTTACCCATGGTCTAATAGCTTGCAGTAATGCCACTTCTGCGGTTCTTGCACCCTCATCATTTATAATCACGTCATATAACAAATTTGAGAGATCTGGTCGCCCCAATTGAGCCAAAGTAGCAACAATCACACGCTCCCCGTCCAATGTATCTTTTTCTTTTATCTTCAGTCTGGGGGCTATCTCTTTCCGATTCACACACCCTTCCAATGATTGGCGCTCTCGTCGTAGTATCTCAGAAATGAACCTTCGTCGATATTTTTTAGCATCTGGCGCCATCATAGTCCCCTTTATCTCTCCCAGCCGAACTATATGTCGATTATCTAACTGCCTTGAATCCATCAACCTTTTCAAATCTTCATCAATGGCTGCATTGGTTTCGGATACGATAGCAATCCGACATGACGGGAAAACTGCTAACAAGGACAGTACCACCGCTGTAATTGTGGTTGTCTTCCCGCATCCATACGGGCCATGAGCCAACACTATCCCTTTCGTCGCGATTGCTTCACGTATCACTTCCATTTGATCCTTATCCAAACTGTCTTGAAATGTCTTATATACTGGTGTTTGTTCTGCATCAGCCATTACGGATGGACTGCTTAGCGATTGCACAGATTCCCGTCGAGTCATCAGCTTCAGTATTTCTGGTGGTGACTCTCTAGTCAGCTTGTCTATCAATCCGAACCTTCGGATGTAGTTCATAATGTTGGCTTTAGGTATCCATCGTAACTTATGCAGGTTCTCGTGAATACGTCCAGCCAAGGCGGTGGTTAGGATGACCAATCTGAATCCTACAGAACATACTATCCCCCAACCCAACATTTCTAGGTTTCTACCCCGTGGGACACATAGTTGTCCATAATCCCACCGTTGCACACCTTCATAATTGCATCTTCAGTGTCATGCATATCATTTCCGGCTACATATAGGTACATTACCCCTCGCATCAAAGGCATGAAATGATTTATGCCATTATCACTGTTGTAGGAATTCCATGGTTTGGCCAAACATTGCCCAACACCATATGACAACACCTGAAGCTTGAAGGTTGAGTCAACATTATCCGTTGTCCAGTCGTATTGGTCAGGGTCGGTGGCCCAGAATGCATCTAGATCTGTCACTAGGCACATAGTAAGGAGATAATCACTTACTGATGTGAAATCATCCACATACACCTCCCGGTACCTTGCATATAACCAATGTCTGCAACTTCCTTGATAGTGAAATTGTGGTATTGTCACATCATATGTTAGACTACACAGATCATCTCTGCAAGGTCCGTAACCACAACCCCAACATTCGCGTAGGAAAACCACCAGGGACGCTGAATCTCGTAATAGTAACGTAACAGCAAACAATACATTTCTTGCATCCTCCGGGGTGATAGACTTGATTTGTCGTCTCCTACCAAGCTCTTTGTGTAACTCCAACGATCTGTTCACATCAATGATGATCCCTGGGCTGACAGCTTTTCTCTCGACCTCTTTACACCAATTCCTTTCCATATTCGACATCTGCGTTATCACTTGCCTTGTTATTGAGCCTTGTCTGCATGCGCTACGCCATACCACTTCTCGGCTTTTTGCTGTGAGTAAACCTTCTTTAAAAGTATAGCTTCGGTACTCTTCCTTCCGCTGCACAACCGTCTTAAGCATTTCTGTGTTCGTATCCTCCAGTGGAGTAAGGCTATTCAGTACCTCTCCACACACTTCATCAGAATCCTGTACTGTGTGTGTAGTGGGACTTCTCTCTTCGGGATTGCAATCATCCGCCTCTTCTGGCTCACTGAGATATCGTTCACATGATAACTCATTTTCTGCCGTCACTGGTACCTCTTCAGTATCTTCACACAGACTTGGACTTGAATCTTCTGTCAACTCTGTTAAATAAATGGCTGTAGGGTTGATTTGTCTTGACTCTTCATCGTCGGGGAAAGTGTTATCGACTTGGATTGCACTTAATTCTGGTGTCACCATTTTATCCTTCATCGAACTTTGTCCTTCGCAGGTGTCACCGGAGTTTGTTTCGTATATTTCCTGTACTGTGCCTTCTACGAGTTTCACAATCCCGCTTATATTGATATCTTCAGCCGACATTCTTTGTAGTTCATGTTTACTCACTCCCATATCTTCCACCACTTCCGATTCATTTTCACTGCCTGAGGTCATCTGAATAGTGTTGCTTATAACTTCTTCACATATTTCTTCACAGACTTGTGCTATGCCGGTGGGAAAGGGTAGATTTTCCGAGACGTTTACTGTCTCCTTGGTGAGTACACTGACATCTGTTGTTTCCAATATATTGTCGACCCCCATTTCCTGTTCATTGAACATTTCACCGGCTTTCTCTAAAACATCCTGTTCCAGCTGTGATCTTGGTTTTTTATTGGCATGCTCGATACTCGGTATATTACTCTTTAATCGACGGAGTCTCTGCCTGATCCCATCATACGATCTTGGTACATACTTAATGCCGCTCGCATTTAATATCTCTTGTAACTTTTCTGCAATCACCTTCACACTCGTTTCTCCACACTCGTTTGCTTTTTCCAGTACGAGATCTTCTAGTGGGGTCCACCTCCTACCACCTTTTTTGCCTTCACTGTGGTTATCACCCCCATCTGATATTATTCGGGGTTTTTCCTTGTTCTCTCGACGCAAGGCTTTTATCTTTTTTTTTATAGAGTGCTTGGTGCGCATCTTCTTAGCTTGTGGGAATTGTATCGGGTATAGCTCAAATATGTGAGCTGCCGTGTTCTTCTGTTCCATTAGGCTGGTTAACCACTTCACCTCTTCTTCAGTCCATTAACTATCTCGCTTTCGCTTGGTTCCCAATCTCCTTAACATGATTTCCACACTAGCTTCAGTTCTCTTGGTCCATCCGTTTGCTTGACATCGTTGCTGGTATACGTTACTTATCTCGGAGACTGATTTTGTCCGACTCTCACTCTCACCTTGTATACGTAACAACTTCTCCTTCTCACGGTTGGTCCAGTCAGCAGGGTAATATATAAGTGTGGGGTTTCGCTCAGCCGTAGGTTGCAGTGCAGGCCTATTATGGAACGTGGCCTCTGAGGTGTCATTCTCGTCCTCGTTGTATTCTACCTCACCGAATGGTCCTCCGGACGCGTTCAGGGTCAATAAGGTTTGTATCATATCCGCGTTATTCATTTTTTGTCGTTCTGATGCAGTCACTTGATGTTCCTTCCAACGCTAACACCTCTGAAGCTGATGTATACTTGGGCTAGTCCAGCGCTGGTGAATTATAGCCCGAGATCCTACTGTCCTTCTGATTGACCACTCCGTGATAGTGACTGTCGTGAATGCTTCCGCTGTAAGCGGGTCCTCGACACTTTGTTGAGTCAAACACTGTAATTTATTGACGGTACTCGCCCGTTAATCCGATCACGTTCGAGGGGGTTTCTCTCGTGAACAGCCATGTCGTGGACGACCACATATCCCGTGACTGGTTATAAACCATCCAATCATGTGCGAACATGTATATCCATACATTTGTATACCTGTCGTGGACGACCCTGTCGTGGACGACCCAATATATCTCCATACATTTGTATATCTGTCGTGGACGACCCCGTCGTGGACGACCCAGTGTATCTCCATACATTTGTATACCTGTCGTGGACGACCCTGTCGTGGACCACCCAGTGTATATCCATACAATTGTATACCTGTCGTGGACGACCCCGTCGTGGACGACCCAGTATATCTCCATACATTTGTATACCTGTCGTGGACGACCCAGTATATCTCCATACATTTGCATACCTGTCGTGGACGACCCCGTGTATCTCCATACATTTGTATACCTGTCGTGGACGACCCCGTCGCGACAACCCAGTGTAACGTGATTGGTCCATTAGCTCCACTTAAAAATCCCATTATAATTTCTTCCCAACTCCAATACATCGGAGTTTGCTTCCACAGGCGTTCTGCGCACTGTCCGCCTTCCACATGTGAACTCCAACTCCAGCGACTTGTTGTACATGGCTCCATCCAGTAAGTGCCCTTCCAACGATATCCTTTAATCTTTTCTTCTTCCCTTGACATGTATCACCTTTGTTAGTGTAACCGGTGGTTCTCTCGCTTCGTTACACTTTTGGGGCGAGTTTAAAACTTTCGCTCCTACCCCTTCATACTGCGGCTCAGCTGTTACTGCGTAAGCTCGGTCGTTGTTTCTTTTCTCTCTTCCTACCTCGCGCCTCTCTCCGTACAGGTTTTGCACCTGTTGAACCTCATTGGGTATCTCTTCGTACGGTGTTCGTCAATGCGCGGGCATAATCATATCTTGTTGTGTTAGATGTACAGGTTTTGCACCTTTTGGACCGTGATAGGTATCTCTTCGTATCATCTTGTTGTTGCCATACAGGTTTTTCACCCTTAGGACCTCGTAAGGTATCTCTTCGTATGGTCTTGCACTGATTTGTCGTTACTTTGCCTTGTTTTGTGTTAGATGTACAGGTTTTGCACCTTTTGGACCGTGATAGGTATCTCTTCGTATCATCTTGCTGCTGCCGTACAGGTTTTTCACCCTTAGGACCTCGTAAGGTATCTCTTTGTACGATCTTGCGCCGGTTTGTCGTAGCTTTGGTTTATTTTGTGTTTAGATATACAGGTTTTGCACCTTTTGGACCATGATAGGTATCTCTTCGTATCATCTAGTTGCTGCCGTACGGGTTTTTCACCCTTAGGACCTCGTGAGGTATCTCTTCGTACGATCTTGCGCTGATTTGTTGTTGTTGTTTCTTGCAGTATGTGTGAGGTACAGGTTTTTCACCTCTTGGACATTGACAGGCATCTCTTCGCACGTTCATCACATCACTCCATGAAATTATTGATCCTGTATAGACTCACTATCCACATCATTTTCATTTGTTAGCTTATGGCTGCATTCAGCATAGCTAATCATGCAATATATCCACATATTCCAACATATTCCATTTATGTTCAAACATGCGTCGTTCTTTTATTCTCTGTTTGTGTTTGTATCTTCTGATTTTCCCCTAATGCAACCAACTCGGGTCCGCATTCTACTCATCACAACCAACATGGGTCCGTGATAGGGATGTGCTACATCTTTTGGGGTTCACTCTCTTATTCTTCCTGTTTTCTTGTTACTTTCTTTGTCGTCGATCACCTTCGATCTCCCCTCGGTTGAGGCTCTACATCTCTCCTTCAATGATGTCCTCCTCTGCCGTCTGGGCTGCATGATGTCGATTCTCCCAAGCCCGTTGTGCATCAAACTCGTACAAGAGTATGGTACAAGACAGGTTATCTTCAAGCTCCCACGTCATTTCGTCGGCATCCTTCCATTTTACTAGGTATTCCTTCATCCGGCGTCCATTTCTTGTCCGCTGTTTCACTCGACAATCCACGATACACTCTACCTCCCATTCCTCGTCTTTACCCGGCTCGTACCAGGAATCTTCTGGAAGTAACGCTTCGTCTAACTCCAACTCATCTTTAACATGGATCTTTTCACGGGGCCTTCTCATCTTGTTGATGTAAGGCTTCAGCCTGGCAATATGTACTAGCGGAAATACTCGACTCTCAGTGATCGTTATCACCAGCCGATACACCGCGTCGTTCACCCGTTCGTCCACCACATATGGGCCATGCCATAAGTGGGCCAACTTTCTTACCAACCCTGGCTTGACCAAATCGTGGTACAGCCAGACTAACTCTCCAGGACGGTACGCGGTTTTTGTAGTCGACCACAGCTTTGACTTAATCTTCTCATTATGCCGTTGGGCTCGTTCCTTGCTCACTTGCTCCCTGATGATGGCTGCTTGCGCTTGAGCTTCCATGTGCCTTTTATTCACCGCTAATCTCCAATCCAGTGCATCTGTTTCCGTGGCAGAGTGATCCTTTGGCGGTACCATCGCTTCCATCGTGGTTCGGGGTTCCCATACGTGTACCAAATAGAACGGAGTTTGTTGATGATGTAAATCCACTGAAGTATTCAAAGCAAACTCCAATGGTGCCACATATTCGTCCCAACCCTTCTGTTCTGGATCTGCTATATAACACTTTATTGACTTGATCACTGTCTGCACAGATCTCTCCTGCTTGCCATTAGCTTGTGGCCGATATGCCAATGTCGGTCTTTGTTTCTGCTTCAACATCCGATTAAATCTCTTGAATACTGAACTCATAAACCTTGGGTCTTGGTCATGTCGCAACATTTCTTGCGCTCCAAATCTTTTGTACACTCCTACCATGTATGCTTCTGCCACATCCTGGGCTGCAGTGGCGCCCATTGGGATGAGGATCACATATCCAGAAAATAGGCAAATAAAACACAGTAGCGCTTCATGGCCCATAGTAGTCTGAGGTAGAGGTAGTGCAAAATCCATAGCCAAAATCTGAAAAGGTCTTGATGCCACAATGTTGCCGCTAGTACGCCCCTGGTAATTTGGTTTCCCTTTTGCCGTAGCACAATCTTCACACGCCGCAACATAGCTTTCAATATAGGCGTACATGCCTCTCCAATAATACTTGGGCCTCAAACTCGCATAGACTTTTCCAACCCCTTGATGCGCTCCACTGCCAATCTCAACATGGTAGGCATGTAAGATATCCTCCTGCAAGATACATGGTATAACCAGTCTCCACACTTGATCGTCAATTCTGCTTCGTGTGTAAGCGACGTAATATAGGACATTTTTACTGTCCAATACATACATTATCGCATGGCGCGCCACCTTCTTCCATTCGCTGGCGGAGTTTATCTTATCATCTTCTCCTTTCAGATAGGCTATAACCTTTCCACACCAATCGTCGTCGTTTTGAGCCGCTGCTATTCGTTCCAACCTAATGGCGGGCGCTGCTTCATACGGGTCTAGGCCTACACCATTTTGCCCTTGATTAGATTTGTCAGCACCACCGTCGGCAGACCGTACTTCATCTTCTGAGGTCGCCCCTTGTTCCCCGGTTTTACTTCCTTGATGTTGACGGCGTCCTTTCTTCGACTCACTCATACTCCGAGTAATTACAAATACTTGAGGTGATAAGTGTGCACCATCTTCCCAAACAGTAACTTCATTGGTACTTCTGGATTCTTCGTTATTGGTATCACCCACATACTCGTCAGACGGTCTAATCATCCCTTCAGAGATGTTTTCATTCTTATCCGGTTCCGGCGGTTCATCTACGTTCGCGTACAACAACTCTGGTAGTCGATTTAACATTTTAAGGTCCGTCAGTTGTTGTTCGCTTGTAATTGACCCTGCTCGTTGCTCCTTCATTGCACACTGAGTAAGAAAATCTGCCGCTTGGTTATACTTGCGTGCCACATGCACTGGACTAATTGCTTCAAAATTCTCCACCAGCGAGTGCACTCTATTCAGCCAAACCAATAACGAGGCATAGTTACAGCGCAAATCTCCATCAACTTGTCCAATCACTAGTCTCGAGTCCCCACACACTATTGCCTTGTTTACATGGTGGGCTTGCGCAAGTTGTAATACACCGATCAATCCATGATACTCGCTATCATTTACAGTGAGGTTATCTTGAATTCCATATTCCGCCGCTATCACCTCCCAGGTGGGTAACTCCCATACTATCATTCCAAACGTGCCCTTAGGATTATTTTTCATCCGTACTGCACCATCGAACGACAAGACATATCCAGAACTTTGGCGACGCAATCCTGGAATGGGTCTAATAATCGGCGTGTCCTTCACTGTTTTTATTGGAGCAATGTCTTCCAATACTTCATTCATCTTTTCCACCGGTACTATCGATGTGGCCAACAGTGCCGGCAGGCCGATACCTTCGTGATTCATCCGAATAATCTCTATCGACCATGGAGATAACATCACTGCCCATTGAACTCCTCTTCCAGTCAGACTTTTTGAAGTGAATAGCCATCGCATCGTGGAATACCTGGCGTATACTATTATGTGTTGTCCAAAAAGAATATGACTAGCGTCATGTAGTGTCTTCAACAACGCTAGCACCTCCTGTGCGGCTCCTGTGTATCGCGTCTCCGCATCCTTGAACACCTTACTGACATATCGCACTGGATGTAGAACCCCATCATGCTCTTGACACACCGTAGCTCCTAATGCCCACTTATTAGTGTATACGATCACACTTAATGGCTTTGCACGCTCAATATGTCGAAGCAACGGTGCATGCACCAGCCGCGCCTTCAATAACTCAAAAGATTTTTCAGCGTGTTCCAATTGCGTACCATCTCTTAACTTCAGGTCCGTCAATTCATACAATGAAGTCGCTAACGTCGCGAAATTGTCGATGAATCGTAGGTAATATATCAGGCTGCCAGTGAATCGTTGAACTCCCTTTAAAGTCTGAGGGAATGCCATCTTGACAATTGATTCTAGGTTACGCGGGGCTGCCTCAATTCCTTTTGAAGAAATACGATGACTCAAAAATTCCACACTGTGTTTCCCAAATGCACTCTTGGGTAAACTTATAGTGATTCTCCAGTACTTGAACGACTCCAGAAGGTTTTCCAGCATCAGACACATAGTATCCCAACTGTTCGCACCGAACGTAATGTCATCAATGTAGGAGCGCCTCCCAATAATAGGCTGCTCTTCACTTTCCACCACTTGGCCACTGTGAAACACATCTTGTGATAAGGGTACGTCTGTCCCTAGAACATATGTGGCGTCATCATCAATATCCATGGTGGTATCATCGTTCGCGATCTTACACATCATCCCCATCTGCTGCGAACGTCGGACCATTGTCCACAAAGCATTATCAACTATGCGTTGATATATCTGCGGTGCATTCTTTAGCCCTTGCGGCATCCGTAGCCATTCGAAATGTCCCAGTGGACAAATGAACGCGGTAATTAACCGAGCTCTTTTTGTCATTGGTATATCCCAGTACCCACTCGCGTTATCCATCGAGCATAGCCACTTAACTCCTTCAAAATTGTCTAACAGATCGTCTATCAAAGGCATGGCATACACCATCAATCTCGTCTTTTGGTTCACAGCTCGATAATCAATGCACAATCGTATGTCTGTTTTGTTCTTTTTTAACACGATCACGATTGGCGAGGCCCAAGCTGACTCCGAGTACTTGACTAATCCGGCTTGTAGTAGACCTCTATTAATTCATACAGCTTTGGGAGGAGATGCGCTGGTACCTTGCGCGCTTTCTGTGCTATAGGTGGATTGCCTCCAACATCCACATCACAAACCACACCTTTGGCTGGTGGCGGTAGTGCATTACCGGAGCTTATGAACCCATCAGCATACTTATATAATAATGCCCTTAATTGATATTCTTGCTCCTTGGTAGTGAATCCGGGCTCACCTATGTCTGCGTTAGCCATATCAGGTGGCGTCACTGGTCCCTGTTCCACTTCTGGTATTAATGCCAACTGTTCTTCCATAGCTTCGGCCGACATCTCCACCCCTTCATGCAAATAGACCTCCCTCTCCAATTTGGTCTGATCTACTTTCAGCGAGTCTATAGCATCCATCACATATACAGCCGGAGGTCTATCTCCGACCATCCGTACTGCATTTACACTGGTCCAATTAATGTCCATACCTGCACTTCCCATAACTTGTCCATGAACTTGCACATATTCCTGGGAATTTCGCTCTTCCTGAGTCATCAACGGTAATGGAATTTCATCGGGAATCTGGCAACATTGATCCTTCATGTTCAGAATTACTCCCGCTTTCACCAGGAAATGAGTTCCAAGTATCGCTAAAGCTTGGGAATCAATGCTATCCACCCACATCTCACAATTAAAAATCACCGATGGGCCTATCCGCACTTTGACCGTATCCAAACCAATTGCGCCAATGGTACTTTCTGTTACACCACAAAAGCTAGTCGGGGTATCAAACTTCCGAACTGCTATGTGTAACATTTTCGCTACATTGGCATGTAATACTGAAATGTTCGCACCAGAATCCAACATTAGCGGCAGTTCCAAATCATCAATTGCCCCTTTAATGTATACTTGTGTTTCTGGCTGCATTATATCAGTCACTTGTTGCCATCCTTCTCGTTCGACTTCTCTTTTGTCCACCAACGTGACGTAGGCTGAGACATCCTTTGTTTCTGCAGTCGCTGATGTATCTTCTTTCTTTTGTTCTTTTTCTTCAAATGTAACTTATGTTTCTTCTTTTTCTTGTGAATTCTTCGTTTCTGGATCCTCGTCCATCGTGAGTGATCCTTCCATGCAACATGTATCATTTTTCTTGTTTTCTTTTACCGCGAAGGGTGAGCGCGGTGTTGCCTTCATATTGTTCAACAATGCCCCCCCCTTTTCTCTCGACAGTGGTCGCAACGCACTGTGAGGTTAGGCGTTTAACTGGGCGGCCACATCATCTTTAGTTATTTCTACAGCCTTCAACTTGCTCCGCATCTCGGCCATCTCCTCAATGAACCTGCGACAATACTTCACATCATGGCCAACTGCTTTGCAATGCTCACACGTCTGTAATTTCCAACACTTGTCCTTCTCGTGCCCTCGTCGATTGCAGTGCTCGCAGATTACGCCCCCGTCATTATTATTATGGGTACTCGCTCGCGCATTTTTGTCATCATAATTGGCGCGTGACCTCTGCGTAGCATGCACTTCTCCGCCCATCATGTGCACACTAGGTTGCGCATCTTCATACACCACTTCAGCACTCTTACGAGCAGTCATCTTCTTTCCTGGCCTGGTCAGACGTGCCTCATGTTTCGTCAGCACCCTTTCCAACTCCTCAATACTGTTGAAAGTCATATGCTGATATTGCATTTGTATGACACGATCATGAATCGTGTCAAAGAATTGTTGGATATGCTCTTCCAACAATGAGGCATTGTAGACGTTCCGAAAATCCATTCCCGCTCGTAACGCTGCGGCATTCAGCCGGTATAGATATGTGGTATCCGGCTCATCTTGTTTCTGGGTCAGTTTTGAGTACATGACCCGCGGCGATACCTTATCTACACAAAACTTCCGTTGGAATAAATCGATCACCGCACTCCAATCATACTTCACGGCATCCGCCAACTGTTCATACCACCAAGACGCCGTGTTCGTCAAGCTATCCACAAACATTCCTAGCCGTTGGTCGTCATCCCAACGTGAAATGTTGGCCACATGGAGAAATTGTGACACCCATGTTCTTGCGCTTCCCGCGTCCTGTCTATTGCCATCAAATGCCTTTATATCGGTATTTTGTATGATAGCCGTGACAAGCTGACCCGATGATGACCACGCATTGTGTCTTCCACTGGACAAGTTGTATCGCGAGGATCGTTGTGAATTGGGACCCGCCCTTTGTGGCATTGCAGATTGCTGATATGTGGCACTAGTCGCCCCTCTTGTAGTGTCCGGCGTACGACTAGCAGACAGGGATGCAGTAATCTTCTTCAACTCTTCCAAACTTAAGTATCCATCTTGCATCAGTTGGACTAAATTGGCCACCACTGGGTCCTGTTTTTTCTGTGTTGGTTTTGTTTTCGGCGGAGTCATGATCTCCTCATCCTCCGATGAAAATTCCAACTTCTTCCTTACTGGAGGATCATCTGAATCTCTCCACTCCACAGTGTCCTCCATCTCGTCATCCTTACACAGCTCTTGCATACCCGGTGGTTTGGATTCCTTCATCGGCGTATGAGTGGTGTCTGCCACAATATAGTAGTGTGGACTGACATCTGTAGCTTCCTTCCGGTAAAACATCAGGGATGTTTCCCACTCGTTTTCCGCTAATAATAACGACACCATCAAGCCGATATCTTTAGCGGTACGCTCCAGATTAAAGTCACATGCGTTGTCAAACTCTTCTCGTCGCACGAAATCATAACCACAGTTTCGAAACAACGTTTCAATGGCTTCAATCGACTCTTTTAGTCCCCCAAAGGAAGTGAGATCCTCCTTTACTCTAAAATCAGGGGCAGAGCTCGCTACCTTACGAATCTCATATAGAGAAAACCAACTATGTGAGTCTCCAGGTAACTTCAGCACATGCCGTTGATACCGTGACATTCGTGCGCAGGCCTCAGAGTAAGTGTATGCTCTCTCAGTGTCCTCCCGAGAGCGCTGTAGCTTAAAAACCAGCTCTTTATTTCCATCATTAGACACTACCGCCATTTTGTGATAAAATTTGTATAAAGACGACGTAAATTCCCGGGTCGCGGCACCAGTTGTCGTGAAGGAACTTAAATTTTCGAGACTTCTACTCAAAAACAACACAAGGAGGCGATAGAATACACCCCTCTTGATTATACTACCCAGGTTCTTGTACTCACGTCCGAACCTTAATACAAAGTCACTGCAAATGGGCACTTCCTGGTAACACTTCAGGCTACCCCTTTAACTTAGAGTACCGCAAAGGACCTTTATTACGCCTTAGCACGCGTTCACTTAAAGGGTTCCTCGGGATGCACTTAGACTTAGTTTTTGTATAGGTCAAAAAGGTTGGTTGGTTTAAAAACGACTAGTCGCTAAGGGGGAAAATTCGATTATATTATAAGCATTGGGAAGATCTCTATCTACTTCCAATATCTGTTCACCTTGTTACTTCTTGGTTACTTCTGAACTGGCTTCAATACCAAAAATTCACTTTATGGCCGACCAAAGCACCGTATACTCTTTGAATATACCTTCCGTATACACTTCGCTAGAAATTTCAAACACTTCACCACAATTTTCCTGATAGCAATCGATAACATCTAACTTCTCCGGTTCAGCGATGTTGTCCTCGAGGCGTTGCAGGAGAAGGGAGTTGAAGCGCCGGCTATAATAAGCCTTCAGATTGCAGATGATCCCAGCGTCGCATGGCTGCAGCTTTGAGGTCGTGTTTGGAGGAAGGTAGAAGATGGTCGTGTTCCTCAGCTCAATGCGACCATGGAGCTCGCTAAGGGGAACGTGAGCACTGCAGTTGTCCACTGTCGTGATGGAGTTGAAAATTATTATAAATCCACTTAATCAATAACACAAAGAGGTAATAAGCTAGTCCTCCTTGCTTTACTTCCCGGGTACTTAATACTTCCGTCCGAATCAACAATCAGTCAAACACACTATGTAACAGGACTGATCCTGTTACAGGCTTACACTGTAATTGCGAGGAAGCGCGCAATACAATTAGGGCAGGATTAGTTGATAACAACTAATCCTATACTAGAAGTAAATATAAATATTTACTTATGTCTAAGGATGCAAAATTAAGAGTGTTTATTTAATGGATGGTTTAGAGGCTAATAGTATAGTAACTACCTAATTAATATAATAATATCAAGTATTCAACTAACTGTACTATTAGTTAACCTGCAAGATTCGGTATTTATACCGAATCGACTTTTCCTTCGTAGACTATAATAACTTATAATCTCTTATTTAAATTTCAGACAACGCGTCTGAAATTAAACTGTGATATTCTAACTTGAATATCAATTATGTAATGGCACCCCATTACATCATCCCCCACTTAAGGTGGTTAGCCAATAATAATTCTTATTTTGGCCAATCATGTGTGTCACTTGTTGGTCGTTCTCATTTACCAACCGATTGACCATCGACTCGATGGTCAAGGCACGCGGCGGCGCTCTAAAGAGCGCTGCTGAAAACAATGAAGGAGATTCTTCCTCCGCCTCAGCACTAGGTGCTGAGGTGTTGAGTGACAACGGTGACGCTGCATTAGTAGCGTCAACTACGCAAAGGTCTGAAGACGTACCGTCTCCGACCAGAGATGCTGCTAAGGCGGCATCTGGCAAGAAACAGGGAGATATTGCTAATGCAACATCTCGCACGATGGCAACTTCCGAATGGCGTGTTTCCAAGAGGGCCATGTTCGGGAGTTCTGACTCCGAACAAAGTGATGGGGATACAGCTGTCCCCACTAAAGGATCTAGCGAGTCGAAACTCGCTAGGTGCTCATCGCCTAACAGCGATGACGACTCTGGTGTCGCTGTCTGCTATGACAGCGAGAATGATCATCACAGGTATTGCGGAAACGCAGAGCCCCACCTGGACCAAGTACTTCTCCACGTCGGGGTGATTTAACCCCGGCGCGTGGTGTTGAAGCAGGCGGAGCTCCGCCTGCTAAAATAGCTCGAACACAAGCGGCGCCTGCCGCTTCTAAAGCGTATCATCGTACGGAACCACATGTTCCGTACAGAGTGGGGTTTTGGACCCCTGGCTGGGCTATTGCCCCCAACAGTGGCGGTCACCGTAAACGGGACTGCCAATATGCGTTGTTCGATATCAACGTGCTGGATGACTGCGAAGACATTCAGTCACGTCGATTCGATCGAAGTACAGACGATAGACGTCTGTACTTTATTGACCTCTTTTTCCAGGTTCGATATTATTCGAGCCGGAAAGGGTCAAGGAGGAACAGGTGTGGAGAAGCGTGCCCAAAATTTGGCACACTTCTGGTCAAGTTTCGTCAAGGCATTTGGTCTAATTTCGGATTGGTTTAAACAAGGGGGGCGTTTCAGCCTATCAGACTCAAGAAGTGTCAAGAATGCAAGTTTTGGTGAGTCACCCGACTTTGGGTATTTTACATATTTTTGTGGGGGTACATTTAGGGATTATAGGGTAGTAGTATTTTAGTTGTGGTTTTTCCAAGTAAGAGGATTTGGTTGTCGTTTTACCTTTTAGGACAGAGGTTATACCTTTAAGTAAGGAAATCTTTTAGCTTTCGGATAAGTGGCTGAAACCTCTTCTGGTCTTGGTTCACACCACAGCTAGGGGTCTCCGTTCTTCCCTTTTCGTACACTAGTCGCCTCCGCCCGCCGCGGAGTGTTTGGGGGCATAGGGTCGAATTATCCCCTCTCTCCCATTATACCCGGTCTAGACGCGCCGCACGCGGACTTTGGCCCACCGGAAGTCCCTCGACGGGAGTACGATTTGGCGATCTCAACACCTCAACTCAAGTACGTTTGGAACGTGCTATTCACTGGATTGGTCTTGGCGTGGAGATATCGTTTGTGGAGTTTCACGAGCATATTGGGTCTTTACGCGGACATATTGGCTTGTTTTAATATTGGTTGGAAACTAGACCGGTTTTGGTCTTATTTCGTATTGGTCAGGGGCTAGACCGGAACGGTCGGTCTACCCTCTATTATTTCGTATTGGTCAGGTCTTGATCGTTTGGACGATCGACCTATTGGAAGTTATATCTTGGAAGTGTTTTTGGTCTGTTTGTGTCTGGGGTGAAGAGTTCCGCCCCAGAGATACCTACCCAGATCGGTCTTTTATATTCAAGACCGCTTCGATCCAATCTGCGATCCCGATCCACCGAGTGTGTAACTAGCCCATTCCATCGGGTACACAAGGTGAGATGGGCACTAAACAATCAGACCAAGTGGGTTCTGATGACGACCGGTCGTCTGCTCGCAGCGGACGATTGGACCAGATCTCGAGTGGTGGTCCGCGGAGTACCCCCTCCGAAAGTTGGAAGGCTGGGCGCGATGGTGGTAGTCAGGTTATCGATGCTAATGTTTTCGATTTCGAACTTGACTCCACCACAATGGTGCGCGTGCACGGATCACTTGGTGATCGTGGATATCACCGTGCTGATATTCCATCAAAAATTGGATTCGAAAATTTGAATGATTTGAATATGGAGTCGTTCTGGAGAGGACGTAAGGAAAGTCTATTGCCTTACGTTCTCGTTGTTGATAAAGATGGCGATGTCCGATCTGGCCTGGCGGAGGACCAGATCGGGATTAATAAGTTTTTTCCTCCCCAAAAGGCTCCCACCGGAGCCGATCGGGACTATAGCAGGTCTTGCTATAGTTCCGGAAAGAATCAGGACCTTGGTCCTGATCCTATGTGTATGAATGAAAAAATTGATGGAAAACTAAAAGATGAAAATTACTTGGAGGCTGACTGGAACGATCCGGTCTACTTCCCTAAGTTCCCCAAGGTACCCAAGGTGCCCATAAAAGGGCTGGGAATGCCACCCGACGAAGACGACTTCGAAGAAAAGTCGAAGGTCGGGGATGAGGCTATCACCGAACAATACCTGTACAAGATGTATTATGTTTTTGAATCGAAGCGATTTGTTCGCCAAAACCAGGTCTTTCGGGTGTTGGACCTCCATATCCCCGACCGTCTTCTCGGTCCCACTACCGAGCCGATCCAGAGTGATCGACCATTACTGCTCGTCAAGAATTTGGTGGCGATGTTGGCGGAGGTTGGCATTAAAATGAAGAACCCCGCCGGTGTCAATAAATTGTTTGAATTTGATGCTTGGAGACTGGAGGTGTCGATGTCGGATCTCCACTACCGTTTGGTGCCACTGGTGGGGGCGGTTCGCCGCCCAACTCCCACCGCAGCAGTGAAGGTCGCTGAAGTCTCCACAGCGCTTGTTGACATTGGTTCTGATGACGAATCGGTCTATCAGTCTCCACCGGCCTCTAACAGCTCATCAGAGTTGGAGACCGGTGTCGAGCGGATGACCATGGGGGTGGACCATGCCCAGCCTGAACAAAAAAGGGACATGCGGTAGCAAAGGGCTGCTTGCCAGTCGGGGCTCCAGCAACCCCCACAGGCCTCAGTTCCGCAAAGGAGGGTATCAACACGTTGCCCATGACTCCAGCTAACGTCCAAGCCATGTTTGAGACGATGATGGAACGTTTCATGGAAGACCGGGTTAGACCACCTCTGCGCCACATGTCCAAGACCGGTCTACCCAGCAAAGTGCCAGTGTTTGCCGAGATGTGGATATGGAATCGGTAACATCTGTGGACAAGCCCACTCGAAGTGATAAGCAAGGCGTAAAAGGGAAGCGCAAGCCGCAACCGTCCAGACCGCGTAGACCAAGCAAGACAAGTGACTGTGACATGGAGTCGATCGGCGGTCTTGACGACCACTGTGGGTCAGACGGTACGGGCGCTGGCAAGACACGCAAGGCTAACCTAGCCTCCACTACTGCTTACGACTTTAGATCTGCTGCGATTCCGCGCATCCGTATGGCTGCGACGACCGTCCTCAATGACTTCACTGGCAAGGATGCTGATGAAGACCAGGCCCGGTCTTGGTTCGGTCGGGTCAAGTCTGCGTTCCTGCGAGACCAGACCCCGAAAAGTGAAAGGTGTCTGATCTTCCGGGATTTGTTGAAAGGACCGGCTGCCAACTGGATCCAATAGTTAGGTCTGGATGTCCGGTCTGACTGGGACCAGATATGTGCAGAGTTTGAAGGGAAATATTGTAACTCCGGATTTTCGAGTGCCCGCAAGTATCACCATATGCAGAAGCTGGCCGACGAAACACCGATCGAGTATTTTCATCGGTTGAACGTGGCTGCACTTCGCGCCGGCATAACAATCAAAGAGAATAACCCGCCGAACGGTGCCGCCTTAGAACATGTGGGTCAATATATTAGTACCCTTGACGATCAAGAACTGGCGGACCAGCTTACTCTACTGCGTCTTAAGGATGCGGACGAAGTCGAACAGACCCTGCGGACGTTACAACAGTCGCGTAGTATGAGAGCGAAGACCGCTGGTGGATCAGGTCGCTATCGTTCCAAGACCCAGACCGATCCGGTCAAGAGACCTTGGACCAGACCGACCCGAGCGGTCAAGGCAATTGTAGCTGATGACAGCACGGGGTCAGAAGGTGAAAGTGGAAGTCCATCCAGCCAGGAGTCATCGAATGAAGACCAGTATCGTTACTTCTACGTTGCGGGACCTGCCCCGAAGACCAAGTCGAAGTCCGACCAGGTGGACCGGAAGGGAAGGAACGGAAGCAAGTCCGATCCAGACCGACCTCGTCAGAAGTGCTCCCACTGTGGGTCGAGCAAACATGATGGTCCAAACTGCTGGAAGAAGATGGTGTGCAAGAAGTGCGAGAGACGCGGCCACCCGACGGACCACTGCCTCTTCGTATGCAAGTCATGTGGAGAGATCCACGAATACGGACACTGCAAGATTGAAGAATTTTTTAACATGATGCGCAAGTGGTACGTGCCGGACAAGAACGCGGGGATGCTGCCGCCGGACGCAGAAAAGATGTTAAACTAGAACGCTCGCCAGGTTGGAATCTGGATCGAGCTGAGCGTTCTACGGTTCACATCTATGCATATGTCGGCAAGGAGGATAAGACCAACAATACACGTTCTATTCCAAATTGCGTCGACCGAGACCATCCGGTCTACAGTCTGAAGACCGATGAGTACTCCCGGACTAAGGTGGTTATGCAGTTGGACTTTCTGCCTGGAGAATCCCGCGGATACTGGAAGTATCACGCGCGTGATAAATGGTTCAAGCAGGCAAAAGCCTGTGGCAAAATTAATAACCAGAAGGCGACGATGTTGTTCGACTCTGGAGCTGAAGTATCGATAATCGACTCCGCCTTTGCTCGTAAGGTCGGATGTCGTATAGACGATACCCAGAGACAGGAATGCGTCGGGATCGGTGAAAACTCTTATATGACCGAAGGAAGAACGCGTGTGAAAATTACTTTGTCGGGATCGCTGGTCTACTTTTTCAGCGCTTGGGTTGGCAAGTTGGCTGGTCAAGACGCTTTACTAGGAATGGATTTCATGGTCCCAGCTGGTATTCGCCTAGACCTTTCACATGGAGTGCTTACGCTCCCGGATGAGGTCCAGGTCCAGTTGGCTGGTCTAAGACCTCTGTATGGTTCGTATACCGATCTGGTCCGGTGGAACCAAGACCTCACTATCCCAGTTGGTCGGTCTGCCGATACCCCGGTTGAGAAAGGTTTTCGTTCGAGGAAGTTGTGGTTGACCAGTGGCGATCGGTGGTTCTCGACCTTCGTAAAGAGTGATGGTCGACGTGATTTTTTCCGTGTTACCAATATCGGTGACAAGCCGCTGACACTGGACAATTACACTATTGTCGGCATGTGGTTAGCAGAAGGGAAGGTACCAAGGAAGATGGGGTTCGTCTCGATTGGGTCGAGGCGGTATGTCGAGTGGCAAAACCCGGCGTGCCAATCGACCACCGATCTTATCAGCGATGATGGGTCGGTGGAAGAGGATACCTCACCTTTAGTGGAAATACCAAGTTATGTCACCCCAAAAAAGATGTTGGTCCGAAGAAAGGCGCCGCAGTCACCAGGAACGGTGGACCATCAAGTAGACGCGCCGAGGCTAGTCAACGTGGTGTCAGCACAAGACCAGGCGACAGCGGAGCAAGAAACGGAAGAAGGGGAACATGAAGTTGCTAGGTCGGACCATGACGGTATTCCTAATCAGACCGATATCAGTGAAGGACAGCCCGTCGATCAAGACCAGGGGCGTTCAGCCGGTCCAGATGGTCTAGGTGATATCACCCCAGAAGATGAACAAGTCTGTATACATTAAGGTGGGGAACAGTACATTCAGGAGCTGGAAATCCAAATGGCAGTCCTCCCTGAAGTGTCTGCCGACTCTCCCGAAGTTAAAATGGATGATTTACAAGTGGGTGATCAAGACCTTAACAGTCCAGACCAGATCGAGCAGTTGAAGAATATCATATGGAAGAAAAGACATCTGCTGATCGGAAAGGGCAACGCCTTACCACCTGCAGCCCGTGGTGCGATTTTCGATATTGACGTTGGAGATGCCAAGCCGATTGCTCAGCGATGTCGACGCGTGGCGCCACAGTACCGGGAAAAGCTTTCTGATCTTATCAAAGGACTGTCGGCTACCAAGATTATTTGACCGTCGACCTCGCCATGGGCCTCGCCGATCGTAATTGTTATCAAGAATAACGGCGTCGATATTAGGTTGTGCATCGACTATCGGTTGGTAAATCGGTTAACTAAACTTATGGTGTACCCGATGCCGCTGATTAATGATTTGTTGGAAGACCTGGACAAGACCTTGTGGTATTGTTTGCTGGACATGGCAAGTGGATTTTGGGTGGTCTCGATGGCTGATCGAGACCGTGAGATTTCCGCATTTGTGACACCGTTTGGTCTTTTCGAGTGGAACCGTATGCCGTTCGGTCTGAAGAACGCACCCCAGATCTATCAAAGGTTGATAGACAATGCACTGTACGGACACTTCAAAATCAAGACCGATCGGGACCCTGCCGAAAGTTATGATGTGTTTACAGAGGGTGAAC
>CM047589.1:5943101-5957407 GCA_026184515.1 Peronosclerospora sorghi | reverse complement strand
GCACTGTACGGACACTTCAAAATCAAGACCGATCGGGACCCTGCCGAAAGTTATGATGTGTTTACAGAGGGTGAACACGATCGGGAAAGAAGACCGTCCGTTCTAGGGAGGCGGTCGTACATCGACGACATTCTGATACCTGCCTCGTCATGGAACGATCTGTGCGAAAAGGTTGAACGATTGTTGGAGACATGCGACCGCTGGAACCTATTCATCAGCGCCATAAAAAGTTTTTGGGGTATGTCCAAGGTCGCCTATTTAGGTCATATGGTCTCGAACAATGGTCTAGAGGCTAATCCTAAGGACCTGGATTCGTTAAGCAACCTCCCGTTTCCCAAGTCTCTGAAGGCAATGCATTCCTTCCTAGGAAGTTTAAACTACTACAGCCGCTTCATTGCTATCTACGCGGCTGTGTTGTATGAGCTCCGGGAAGTGGACTACCATATGTTGCGCGAAGAAGACCGGGCAACTTTACATGGGGGCGACGACTCTGGTCTTGCTGCAGATTGTCCGCAAGTGGAGGCCGAAGACCATATGAAGCGTGCAAAGTTTGCTTTTGGTATGTTGAAGGCTAAGATGGCGACGGCACCGATTTTGAAGCATTTCGATCCCGAAAAGGTCCCTACCATTATTGTATATGCTAGTCATTGGGCCATTTCGGCCACTCTAGTACAAGATCATGATGGTGTGTACCATCCGGTCACGTTCACGAGCAGAACGATGAAGCCAAATGAAGTGAACTATGGAATTGTCGAGAAAGAAGTTCTGGCGTTGCTACGAATTCTGGATGAGTGTTAGAACCTGGTGGTCGGCCGACCTATAAAGGTCCTGTCAAGGCGGTCTACTTTGGCCTGGCTATTATGATCCAATGGGATGGACGGACGTCTAGGCAGATGGTCGGCGGTCTTCTCGCAGTGGATCCTCGAGGTCGTTAAGTGCACCAGAGGCGAGGAAGAGATATTGGGCACATTAGCTGCCAGTATCACCCCTCGGTCTGAAGTGGACGAGGCATTGATAGCGATTGCCACGAGGAAGCAACCTCGGCAGTCAGTTTCGAGACCGCCACCGACCGTCGACCATGATGAAGAGCGCTTAGTCTTAAGTTTTGACGGATCAGCAAGCGTGAAGAAGAAGGTCGGCGCCTATAGTGCCATATTGTGGAAGTTGCCACAATGGTCTATAGTTGCAGCCGCATCCTATTTCACGACGGATATTACTGTTAACGAGGCGGAGTACCGAGGTCTACTTCTATGTCTGGACCTGCTGTCGTCGCAAGAGAAGGGGCGAGTCATCATATGTGGTGACTCCAACCTAGTGATCAGGCAGATCACCGGAGAGATCGACTGCAAGGCTCCACGGATGAGGTCGTTAAATGATCGGGTAATGAAGGCATTGAAAGACCATCTCAACCACGAGCTGTTGCACGTGAAACCGGACTGGAACAGAAGCGCCGACTACCTCGCGACCAAGGCCATGCGAGACCAGACCGGGGCTACGATCACCGAGGAGGCCGTTCTTGATGAATTGATGAATATAAACAGGCTCCCCGAGGTGATCGGACCCAAGAACGCTCCGGACCAGGTGCATGTGATGGTCGCGACTAGACCGAAAGCTAGGAAGTCCCACCAACCGTTCCCAAAGGAACGGTTGAGTGAATCTGTTGTGCAACGACTAAGGGCAGAACGGATCCTCAAGCCGCAGGACGAAGAAGAATGGATTGTGAATTTGAAGACCTACCTGCGCGGTGAATTGTCTAAGTTGACGAATGGTCAAGCGAAAGAATGTGCCAAGATCGCAGACAGTTACGAAGTGGATAAGGATGGTTTACTATATTACTGCCGCGATGCCGACCAAGACAGTGCAGACCGGGACCGATTGGCGAAATTGGTGATACCTGAGTTGCTGCAGCCGGATGTCCTCCATCACTACCATGTGAGTCTAGAAGGGGGACATCAGGGCATAGGCAGAACGTATCACAAGATCAGGTCCCACTTTCACTGGAGAGGTCTTTTCCGAAGTGTACAAAAATATGTGGGTTGTTGTACGGATTGCGAGACCGGTAAGGGTAGACCGGTAATCAAGGGGCGATTGCCCGGAAATATCGAAGCTACCTACCCTTTCCAGGTCATAGCGATGGACCATATACCGTCGCTGCCTAAATCGACATATGGCAATACTGAGTTGTTGATCTGGGTAGACCTGTTCACCGGTCTAGTTATTGCGAAGGCAAGTGCGTCCCTGTCTGCCGAGCAGATCGCCAAAAGTTACGAAGAATGCGTGTTCCGAAGGTTCGGCGCCAGCGAGGTCATCAGACACGACCGAGAACCCGGTTTCATGGCCGAGGTGTTCCGGTCGTTTAACAATATGCTGGTCCAGAAACAGAGCGCGACGATGGCATATCGTCCGCAAGCGAATGCATCGGCAGAACGTATGGTACAAACTATTACAAGAGAAATCAAGATGTACGTTGCCGATCCAGACCAGCGCGATTGGGACGAATACGCAGAAAGGCTGGTGTTTGCACTCAACTCGTCGACCGATCGGGTCCGAGGAGAAACGCATTTTTATCTTGCGTATGGATGGGACCCCCGGTCCACTCTTGAAGCCGCGATACCTATTGGCTGCACTCGGACCCGCGATCGTGATGCTCGACGTTGGCGCATGCAGGTCCAGAAACATTACCAGCATGCAAGAAAAATTGTCAACGAAAAGTTACGTCAAGCTACACAAGACCGGGCAGACCGGAACAACGACCAGGTCCAACCCCACGGTATAGAACCAGGGTCGAGGGTATGGTTGTACCTAGACCGAGTGAAGGAGGGCTATGAGAAGAAGCTGGCTCACATGTGGCACGGTCCTTTCCGTGTTGCCGAGCTGATTGGTGAACACGCTGCCCGTCTAGTAACAACCGTCACAGACTACAAGGTCTTCCCGATCGTACATGTGTCCAAGTTAAAACTGGTCCGAGAATTTCCTGATCGTCCCAAACTGCCCTGTCTGGTAGACGAGGCAGAACGGTTTTGATTTCGATGAAGCATTACTGCCGGAGGACAGTTGGGAAAGACCGCTGGAGAAGGACGAATTTGAAGTGGAAAAGGTCTTAGATGTCCGATCGGTCAAGAAGACCAGGTTCGGCCGGACCCACCGAGAATATCTGGTCCGATGGAAGGGCCATGATGAAACAACTTGGATCGATGAGTCCGACCTGAACTGTGGATTACTACTACGAGAATTTGAACGGGACCGAGTCAGTCGGAACCGTTTCGCAGTGATGCAGACCCATGAAGACCTAGACCAAGACATGCAGTAGCATCGGTCTTCCCGACCGGTGTGAAGAGGTGGAAGGTCTTGTGTCTTGTGTCTTGTGTATTGTGAACATGTGACGAATTGGAATAGTGTAGTGACGAACGTGGATTGTTTTTTCGCGATGTAAGTGGAACGGTTGGTGATAACGTGTCTAGTGCAACTCTGGAGAAAGTGGTGGAATTAGCTCAAGTGATTTGATGACCGAACATGTGAAAAAGAACGATTATATATATTAAGTGTTATCTGGTCGACTACTTACGACCTCACTCGCCATCACCCCACAGACGGCCGACGGTCAACGACGGATGCTTTTCAACTTGGTCCTGGTCCTGGTTACGCCAAGGTTCTTGTTGGTCTAGTTGGACCAAAGCATCCTTGAGGTCCAAGACCGGTGTAATGCACCCAAGACCGGGGTACCATGTGCCACCGTCATCCAGCAGCCGGGTCCTCTCGACGCGACGCCGCGGCATATGAAGTACAACTGGATATAAGAACACATCGACGTCGCACTCGTGGGCCAGCATCCCGTCCAAAACATATTGGCACAGGGACTGCCAGGCCTCACCCGCTCTGATCCGACGCCGCCTGCGCTTGTTCTGGATGGTCGCCAAGCCAGGGTCTTGCCGAACTCGTTCAGGGGGAAGTAACAGATAGTGGGATGCCTCCCAGATGGCTTGAGCGTGAGTCTTGTTAAAATATTTCACCCGACTCATGAAAGCATTGACCCACGGAGTCGAGTAGAAGATGAACCCCAGCTTGGGATGCTCGAAAATCTTCCACGGCTCGTCAGCGTACAAGCAGGAGATCTGTGCCGACGTGATCAAGTCCGGCTGCCATTCCGACGCGGCAGGAAATTTCTTCGCCGGCGGGAAAAGCCAATTGTCTGGACGAGAGAAAGACCGGGCCAGAAGCTGCTTGGTCAGGGTGGACCGGCGTAAACAACCGATCTGCCCTGGCGACCACGGCAAAGTATCCTCACGCGTTCGTGGCGGAAGGGAAGAACTCTCGATTGCCACGTTGGACAACAAAGCATCTTTGTGGAGCTTGGAAGTCCCAGTCAAGACCGTAGGTGTTGACTTTGTCGACGCATGAGGTGGTGGAACGCCACCATGCGGACCGATCTTCTTGGTCTGCTCCGAAGTCGATGCAACTTGAAGAAAAATTTCATGTGGACTTGTTAGCGACTTGGTTGGCATGGGGACAGCAAACCCCGAATCACCGGAGTCTTCGCCGGGGTCATCCCAGGACAAGACCTCTGAATACTTGGCATGGTCATCACGAGGGCGCGAGGGCGCTTGAGTTTTGGCAGGGTTGCAGGCATCACTCACGTCCAATCTTGGGTTCACGAGAAGCGCCTGCGTCTTGGCTCGATTATGGGGCACCGCACGCTTCCCCCCTAGTTCGGGGTCGCGCGCTATGCGCCGCGCCATCGAGCCACCCGGCGCGCTTGCGCGCTTCTTGGAATATTGTAAAATATTGGACTGTGGAATTTTGGCCAATGGATGGCGCCGGTCTTGGTCCTGGTGCAAGTCAACCAGGGCGGCCGACGCAGACCGGTCTATGCTGGAGGCAGCAACCGGATGCCGACGAGGACGCAACAGGTCAACCAAGCGCTGATGACATTCTTTTAATACCGCCCTACGACCGTTCGCTGCCTGCGTCCAATCGTTCGACTTGCGTTCACAAGACTGGACCTCCTCGGTCTGGTCTTGAATCGAATTCGGAGCTCAGTGAGACGCCCTCGAGGTCGTCGCTTTGAATGCTCAACGTGGTCTGGTCAAGCAGGTCTTCTGCTTGCTGCTGTTGGACCAGCACAAGCTGCTCCCGAAGATGAAGCTGATGAGCCTCCAAGCGGGTCAACCTATTGCGCGCGTTTATTATTCCGGTAAAAATCTGACACAGCTGGAGGTCATGCGTGTTCAACTGCCGACCGGCGGCAAGCAGGGAATTGATCGCCTTGCTGATGCTAGGAGGTATACGGGCTGGAGGTATACGGGCTGAAGACAAACGAAGGTTAGAACAGGTCCAAGGTGAAGACCGTACATGCATGCTTACGTTGTGGGGCCTGTTGAGCAACCTGCTCCTGGAGACGTAAGATCTCTTCAAGTGCGTCTTGCAACTGCGCGTCGGTCCCGGTCTGATGCCCTGCCGATGTCTGAGGTGCAGTAGAACGATGGGGGCTTCCAGACCGGACCGACCGGACGGGCGAAGTGACATGCGATGAAGTGATATGCGAGGTGCCTACAAGAACGGTCGTTAAGGAAACACAAGAAGGTCAAGTCCAGCAGTGCAAGTACCTGGAACGGATGAAGAAGATGGTTGCTCCATGTCGGAAAAGTCTGAATGACCAAGGTTCAACTGAATTTGATGGACGAGGTCAGACCGTTGTCGTTGTGCGACACGGTATGACTCAGGGGCGGCTGTGGAGAAGCGTGCCCAAAATTTGGCACCCTTCTGGTCAAGTTTCGTCAAGGCATTTGGTCTAATTTCGGATTGGTTTAAACAAAGGGGGCTTTTCAGCCTATCAGACTCAAGAAATGTCAAGAACGCAAGTTTTGTCAGTCACCCGACTTTGGGTATTTTACATATTTTTGTGTGGGTACATTTAGGGACTACAGGGTAGTAGTATTTTAGTTGTGGATTTTCCTAAAAAAGTAGAAGTCTTTTGGTTGCAGGATTTTTCTAAATAGAAGTCCTTTGGTCTTGGTTCACACCACAGCTAGGGGTCGCCGTTCTTCCCTTTTCGTACACTATTCGCCTCCGCCCTCCGCGGAGTGTTTGGGGCAGAGGGTCGAATTATACCCTCTCGCCCATTATACCCGGTCTGGACGCGCCGCAAGCGCACTTTGGACCACCGGAAGTCCCTCGACGGGAGTACGATTTGGCGATCTCAACACCTCAACTCAAGTACGTTTGGAACGTGCTATTCACTGGATTGGTCTTGGCGTGGAGATATCGTTTGTGGAGTTTCACGAGCATATTGGGTCTTTACGCGGACATATTGGCTTGTTTTAATATTGGTTGGAAACTAGACCGGTTTTGGTCTTATTTCGTATTGGTCTGGGGCTAGACCGGAACGGTCGGTCTACCCTCTATTATTTCGTTTTGGTCAGGTCTTGATCGTTCGGAAGATCGACCTATTGGAAGTTATATCTTGGAAGTGTTTTTGGTCTGTTTGTGTCTGGGGTGAAGCGTTCCGCCCCAGAGATACCTACCCAGATCGGTCTTTTATATTCAAGACCGCTTCGATCCAATCTGCGATCCCGATCCACCGAGTGTGTAACTAGCCCATTCCATCGGGTACACAAGGTGAGATGGACACTAAACAATCGGACCAAGTGGGTTCTGATGAAGACCGGTCGTCTGCTTGCAGCGGACGATTGGACCAGATCTCGAGTGGTGGTCCGCGGAGTACCCCCTCCGAAAGTTGGAAGGCTGGGCGCGATGGTGGTAGTCAGGTTATCGATGCTGATGTTTTCGATTTCGAACTTGACTTCACCACACAGGGACGATAAAGACGCCCTGACTCAGAGTTGGAATGCTTTTGTTGACAACTACAACAAAAGCCCAGATGATTGCGTGAATAAAGTTCACGTAATGCGCGAGCGCTTTTTAAAGCACTCACGAACAGGCAAAATGGAATACATCCATTTTGCTTGCATCAAAGAAGGGTTGAACTGTGGTGTCCCTTCTCACCTCGTTTGCCCGCGGTGTACGCAGGGCGCTCCTCGTCTGTCAGAGGAGGAGTTGCGGGGGTACGGTGGTGTTTCCGTACCCGCCGAAATTCAGGGTTTAATTGATACCCTGAATGCATCAACACCTACTGTTGATGCTACTTCGCATTATGAGTTTGAGACTTCTTCTCAAACTCAGTCAAAAGGTCTGTGGCGTCGGCCTCAGAACCTCAATCGGCTCCCAAGAGTCGAACTCTTGGGGGTAACCCAGCCAGCGTACCAAGTACTCGGTACGCTGCCCCTTCTTCGAAGGGCACCGAGCGCTTCGAGATCAAGCGCTTGAGGATATATCGCTTATTCCCCTGATTATCAATCAGGAGCGGCGGAGGTTGAGATTTTTCTCGCCGTTGTTGTTGCGGAGCATGGTTCTTCGCTCCGCAAGCTCGAGGAGGGTTATTCCTCCTTGAGCAGCGATATGTCTCACTCTGTGAAGACATATCGGTATCTTCGCGAGGATGTCTGCGACATCCTCGGGGCGCACACTGCCCTCCAGCAGAAGAATGATCTTTTGTACATTGAGCTTTCCCGCTATAAGGGAGAGATTGATCGGCGCACGGCTGATCTTGAGCAGTCGAAGGCGGAGGTAACGACTCTCCGCTCTGCTCACCAACGGCTAGAAGCCGATTACAAGTCTCTATTGGGAGACTTGGAGAAGCACGGTATCTTCCGTGGTTCTGCGTCTCGTCGTAAGACGAAGACTAGTGATACGGCTTGAGCCGCCCAACATAGAATGTTGGGTGAAGCCGCATTGCTGTGGGAATGCTTAAGGTATAGGCATTCCCCCGAATCTCTTGGATCTTGAAAGGTCCAATGTACTTAGGAAGCAACTTCCGCGTAGGGAAGTTGATTATTGCATGTGTAGGCAAATTGGTAGTACTTAATAATACCAATTCACCTTTCAGAAAGGAGTTTTTGTTCTTCCTTCCTTGTTTGTCTGCATTTTGCTTCTGCTTATCAAAAGCAGAAGCAAGTGCATCTTTTATAGCGTATTACAGCTTGGCGCTGTAATACGAATTCATCTACTGCTTTATCAGCAGTAGGTGCATTTTCCTCGTTGTCTGCAGCCATTGCTGCAGACACATATTCATCGTATGCAGCTTCAGTTTCAATTGAAGATGCTTCCGCTTCTACTGTACTTTCAGTAGAAGGGCCATCGTTTTGTTCACAAGTTGCAGTCGCAACTTGCGCATTGACTCGCTCTAAGTTTGAGCGGGTCCCTCCCCCACTTAGATTTGGCGTACCGCCAAGTAAAGCTGGGGTTCGTGGATGCCTTAAGGCATTCACGTAGAACGGTGTATGCTTAGTTGAAGCATGCACCGAATTGTTAATCGCAAATTCAGTGAGTGACAGGTAGTCACTCCACTGTTCAAAGGCATGTGCGTATGATCGCAACATGTCTCCGAGAACGCGGTTAACCCGTTCCGTCTGCCCATCCGTTTCCGGATGGTCCGCAGTTGACATCTTCAACTGGGTTCCCAACAATGAGAACGTTTCTTGCCAGAAACGTCCTCTAAATCTTGGATCTCGATCCGAGACAATGTCTTCCGGCATTCCGTGCAAACGGAATACCGTATCAACAAATATCCGCGCTGTTTGAGCGGCGGTTACTTTCGCTGATACTGCAGTAAGATGTACAATCTTACTGAAACGGTCTACAAAGACCACTCTTCCGGTCTTCCGACTATTGTCGGGTGGAAGACCGAATACGAAGTCCATTGAAATGGACTTCCAACACTCTGTCGGAACCGGCAGAGATTGCAGCGGAGCCTGTGCAGACTGCGCAGGCTTAACGCGCTGGCAAATCTCGCAAGCGCGTACGTATTTCCGTACCCACTTGTACTGGTTTCGCCAGTAAAAGTCACGTGCGAGAGAAGGGTATGTCTTCTCTCGACCTTGATGCCCCGAAATCGGTGCATCATGATACTCAAACATAATTTGATGTTTGAGATCATCGTCGTTTGGAACGACGATGCGACTTTAATCTTTTTGGTCTGTGCTGTAAAGCAGCAGACCATCGTGCAGTCGATATCGATGCACGCAAGCGCGGAGGAACTCTGGGAGTTCGTCGCGCTTCTCACTTGATTGATTACTTAAGTATCAATCAACAGACGTGTATCCTCGTCTGTTTTGTACGCCTCGCGTACTTATCGTATAATTGACGACGAAAAAGCAGTGCAACGGATCGCGTTTGCACTGGAACCTTCGGTTACGGACGGTTTCGTCTCGTAATCGGGCCTTCGTGATAGCGCATCCGCTATCACGCTCAACTTTCCGGGTTTGTATTCAACCGTAAAGTTGTACTCATCAAAGAATGACAGCCATCGAGCCATTCTTTGATAAATTTGTGGTGTATTCACGGTCGTGCGTAGCGACGCATGGTCCGTGTAAGCCACAAACGGTCTATCTCCCAAGAGATATCCGAAACTTGGCGAGTGCATACTTCATGGCAAGGAGTTCCTTGTCATGAACTGGATAGTTGCGCTCGGCCGGGCGCAACTGACGCGATTGATAGCAGATTACTAGATCACGATCATCGTGATCAAGCTGAATCAAAGCACAGCCGATAGCAAAATTTCTCGCGTCGAAAACGACGTGGAACGGACGCTCGTTATCGGCTGTAGCGAAGACAGGCGCTTCAGGCAAGCTTTGCTTCACTGCATCAAACGCATCTTGGCATTGGTTATCCCAATGCCATTCGACATCTTTCTTAAGCAATTGAGAAAGAGGTCGTATTAACCTAGCATAGTTGCACGAATACTTGTGCAAATATGTTGCCAACCCAAGGAACTTTCGAAGTTCCCAAACGTTGTTTGGCGTAGGCCATTCAACGATCACCCTGATCTTTTCTGGAACAGGACGCACCTCTTGCTTGCCCACAAAGCATCCAAGAACGGGTATCTCAGGTGCACCAAAGGTGCACTTCTTTAGATTTGCATAGATCTTATGCTTACGCATAAGCTCTAACACTCGACGTAGATGTTCCCTATGGACATCTACATCGCTTTTATCGTGCTCACCCTTACTATGGATAAACACGTCATCGAAATAACTCGGTGCGAATTCTCGCACCGGGCGTAATAGATGCGTTACGCATCTGTTAAACGTAGCAGGGGCATTTCGAAGCCCCTGCGGCATAACAAGCCACTTCCAAAGCATGCCGCTTGGGGTGCTTACCGCCGTGAGAGGGATATCGTTCTCACGCATTAGGATTTGATAAAATCCATCTCTTAGATCGAGAGCACTAAAGATGGTGCTCCCGCACATGCCATCTATGATGACATCCTTCCGCGGTATCGGTGTCTGTGCCGGTACCGTCGCTGCGTTCAGCTTGTTGTAAGCGTGAACGATTCTCCACCCACCTGTGGACTTCTTCACACAAAAGGTGGGGGTAGAGTGCGGTGAGGTAGACTCCCGCACTTGGCCTGATTTACGACGAGCTTCGAAAAACTCGTCGATCGCTTTTACCTGATCACGCGGCAACTGCCATTGCCGCGTAACACAATACTTCGTGCCTGGCACGAGGTCAATCTCATGACGAGTTCCCTTATCCTTAGGGAGCTCGCTAGGTACTTCTTCTGGGAATACGTCAGCGTATTCTCGAAGTACCTCATAAAATGGGGAGTTCGCTTTAAGCGACTCCCAGCTCTGCGCTTCAAAGCGCTGAACTTTGGTTTGATCATTGGGAACCTCTTTCCCAATGTTTTCCACTTGTAACGTGGATATTCGTTCACGAATATCCACTACATCATCTGTTGCAACGATAATACAGATCTGTTTGATCTGATCATCGTGCAAGTTTCTCATAAACTTCTTCCAGATTAGCGCTGGTAGAGCCATCACCTCCGAACCTTCTTTCGGAGGGTGTTCCATCAACAGAGACTGGGTAGCTAATCCGGTCTCCGTTTGCGTCAAGACGTTGATCGTCTCGACGGAACTGCCCATGCAATCAGACACACTCGTCTGAGTGACTGCTACACGGTGATTACGATTCACTGTGTGCGAATACTCATCATCATGGTGACCACTGCCTACCATGGAATTTTGGCGATCAGATGTGCTCGTCTGATCGTCCTCCTGTTCTGCGACACGGTGGTCTTTATCACCCGTGTGAATGGCTAACGCAACGCGGTGGGCACTGGCCACCACGGAGTTGTGCTCAAGATTGCACTCGATCGTGATTTCACTCTCATCAACACGGAATTCTTTCGTCGTGTTGGAACCTTCGGTCGCACAGTTGGTGTTTCCCACTGTGGATACTATTTCGTTCTCACGGTGGGTGCTCCCCACCGTGGATATCACTTCATTCTCACGGTGGGTGTTTCCCACCGTGGATATTACTTCATTATCACGGTGGTCTTTATCACCCGTGGAATGGTTCTCTCCAACACGCAACGACTCTTCTGTTGCGTGTGGTAGTCCCTCTGGAATCTCACCAGCGGAGGTACCTTCCGCTGATCGTGTCAGAACAGACCTGGTGGTGCCATCGCTATCCACCAGACTGTCTGACGCTGCGGTTGTATCTTCTGATACAGCCGGATTACACACAGGGTGATCTGATCCTGTGCGTCCGCCGCAGTCGATGGATAGGTTAACCCAGTCGATCGAAGGTTTAAACTTAGACATCCACGGGATTCCAAGTATCACATCGAACTTGTCATCTAAATCGAGGACGATGAATTCATCCTCGAATGACAGTTCATTCAACACGAAGCGTGTTTTAATCACACGCTTTGGAATAGTCACGGTTGCACCTGTTGCTAACCGGACTGACAACATACTTCGTGGGGTTTCTACCTCCACGAAGCTCAACAGCGTTAGACTCTGAGTTCTAACGAAATTGTTTGACGCTCCTGTGTCAAACAAAGCTCGCATGGGGACATCGCTCCCGTGCGGCTTTACCTCCAGGGTGATAAGAGGCTTATGATCACCCTGCAACTTTTGACATGACATAGTCCCGTCTGGGGCTATTACCCTCACATGCCCTATGCCGGCATGTGGGATAACATTCCCAGTAGGGCGCCCCGCCCCTACTGGTGATTTACGTTTTTTGCACCAACAGGGTGATGTCTCTGTTGGTGTCGCCGTGCAGCGGATGGTTCCGTCCGCTGACTGCGTGGCACCGGACGCGCTGCCATACACTCATGGGCAAAATGCCCCACTTTCGCGCATCGATTGCATCGAATGTTCTTTTTAAATTTTGGTTGCTTCGTGTTCGAAGCAACCGCAACCGATAGGTCCATCGGCTCTGGACCTCCACCGCCCATGCTCTGGCGCGGGTGGCCGTTTCTTGGGATGAAGCGTGAGCTTCTTCTTCCTGACTGCTGCTTGTTGGCATGCCGTTGCGGCATGTCAAAAGCGAAGGGCTGTTGAGCCCTTCGGCTGTACCCAGCATTCGATGACGCTGATCGCATGCTGAGCTCCTCACGGATGCTCATATAAATGGCATCCCTTATAGTCTCTGGCGGGTGCCGGTAGAGACTCTGTTTGACGGGACCATCATTGAGTCCCTTCATGAAGCCAGTGACCTGCATAGCAGGGGGCACCGGCTCATACACAATATTTTACAGCAAATATTGCGTCTTCTGAGCGTAAGCTTGAAGGTCAAGCTTACCTTGCCGGAGTTCCATGAACTCCTTCCGACTACTTAGCTCCATTTCTGGAGCTTCAAAGTTGAGCTTTAGCTCAGCTTTTAATTCCTGATAAGTCAGGAACGCAGAGTCATCAGTGGCTCTGCGACTCATCGCCCATGCCCTGGCTCTGCCGCCCAGACATGTTGTGGCCAAGTACGCCTGTTGACGTTCGTCAACAATATTTTGCGCAGAGATGGCATCTTCCACCTCTGCGAACGATCTACGAAGGGGCTCGCCCCCTTCGCCGGTAAAGGGCGGTAATCGCGCCTTTACCACTTCAACGCTATGCGTTGCAGGTGCCGTCCGCGCTGCCTCTTGCGCAGGCCGTGATGGTGTTTCGAGGTGTTTTCGCCTAAAGCGATGCACCACCTCCATCGCTTCCTCCGGGGACTTATCCAGGAGGAAAGTAAGGATGTCGGTCCCCATGGACCGAACCATTTCTACCGTCGAGTCTTTACTACGCGACGAGAAGTGAGGGAAGTGTTTATTCACCACTTCCAGAGTTCTCTCTCGATCGGCAGGCGTCATGTCTCGCGACATGATGCCGAGCGGCTCTTAATCTTCGCTCCGCTAGTTAACTAGCGGAACGGAACTGTTGTCGTTAAGACGGACCACAAAGTGCTACCAGGTGTAACAGGACTGATCCTGTTACAGGCTTACACTGTAATTGCGAGGAAGCGCGCAATACAATTAGGGCGGATTAGTTGATAACAACTAATCCTATACTAGAAGTAAATATAAATATTTACTTAGGTCTAAGAACGCAAAGTTAAGAGTGTTTATTTGATGGGTGGTTTAGAGGCTAATAGTATAGTAACTACCTAATTAATATAATAATATCAAGTATTCAACTAACTGTACTATTAGTTAACCTGCAAGATTCGGTATTTATACCGAATCGACTTTTCCTTGGTAGATTATAATAGCTTATAATCTCTTATTTAAATTTCAGACAACGCGTCTGAAATTAAACTGTGATATTCTAACTTGAATATCAATTATGTAATGGCACCCCATTAAACACTAGGTATACACTTCCAAAGGCGGTTCCGGCTGCCCCCAACACTAGCTCACTTCAAACGGCTGCTGCTCTACTTGCTAGGGCGTTCCTCAACGACTTCCTTGTATTACACTTGGTTTTGTATTGGATCAAAAAAATAATGTTTTCACGGCCGCCAGAGATCTGCGCACTTCAAGGGAAATTTCGTTCTATTAAGTGTTACTAACTCCTACATCAAAGTCAATCACTTTTTTCACCCACTACTTTTTGGTTACTTCAACGCTGACTTCAATACGTGGCAGTTACCGCGGAGTCCCTCTGTAACCTGATTGATCATCCTTGAGAGTTACCACTGATTCCCTCTGTAACCTGATTGATCATCCTTGACAGTTACTTCAGAAACCCTCTGTAATCTGATTGAGCGAGGTGGCCGTTGCGAGGTGGCCGTCGCATGTCGCTCCTGATTGGTCAAAAATTCCAATTATATCTCCACATTCATACCAATCATAAATAAATTAGCCGCGAGGTGGCCGTCGCGAGGTGGCCATCGCATGTCACTCCTGATTGGTCAAAAATTCCAATTATATCTCCACATTCATACCAATCATAAATCAATTAGCCGCGAGGTGGCCGTCG
>CM047589.1:5911071-5943091 GCA_026184515.1 Peronosclerospora sorghi | reverse complement strand
CCACATTCATACCAATCATAAATCAATTAGCCGCGAGGTGGCCGTCGCGAGGTGGCCTTCGCATGTCGCTCCTAATTGGTTGAAAATATCTTTTCCAAAATAAAATACTTAACCACTTGAAAACAATCGAGAATGCCCAATCAACCAACTTGGGCGGCCGAGGGCGCATGTTTTTCCGGGAGCTTCCCAGCACAATCAGACCTGCCGCTATGATTATAAAGTGCTCTGTGTCTTGACTTTCTGTAGTGGTGCTGACAGTTTGTTTTCGTGACCTAGTTTGTCTGCTACTGCCCGCGCCTTAGTGCCCATAGCGGCAGGACAGTATGCGAAGCTGAGAGCACATGACTTCTCTTTAGCTTTACCTCTGGGATTGAACCTGCTGTTGTATATGTAAGATGCGTCTGTCTTGGATTTCTGTAGTGGTGCTGACAGTTTGTTTCCATGATCTGTTTGTCTGCCACTGCCCGCGCCCTAGCGCCCATAGCTGCAGGACAGTATGTGAAGCTGAGAGCACATGACTTCTCGTCAGATTTACCTCTGGGATTGAACCTGCTGTTGTATATGTAAGATGCGTCTGTGTCTTGGCTTTCTGTAGTGGTGCTGACAGTTTGTTTCCTTGATACCCATAGCTGCAGGACAGTATGTGAACAGTATCCGCAGCCAAAAGTGCAGAACCTTTTGTTGACTTATTTGTCAGGATTGGATTTACCGTAGTGCATGTAAGCTGTGTCCGTGTCTGGATTTTCTTAGTTGATGTTACTCAAAAGAGCATAGCATTTTGACTAAAACACTTGCACCTTCGGATGTGTTAGGGCTACCACGACTTTGTTGAAACAGGTGCTCACGTGATGGACGCACACAACGATCTTTGATGTTAATGTTCAGTTTTGACAAGAAAAGAAGGTTGTAATTGATACTTTCTTTGATGAGCACATGGGATGGTTGCAGACATATGCTTGAGGAAATCGCCAGCGTAAAAAACATTGTGCTAGTATTTAAAGTCTTGGTATGAACAAATATACCATGAAGTAATATCTGTTGCAGATCACATCCTACATATTGTAAATATAGATCCACTTCACCAAAATAGCCCCTTGCGTAACTTCAGCGCATGCGAGCAAAAGGCACGCACACACATAGTTCTTAGTAATCATACTTGAGATATTTACGTGCCCCATTTTCATCCATAGGTGTCGTGAAAACTGGAACCTCATTTTCCTTGCATATGTTAATCACCCTTTTCCAGGTACTCTCGCATTCAAAAACATAACGCGACGCAACTATGAAGAGTTAATCACGGGCTCTGCTAAGTGTCACTAATGATCTTGATGGGTATCCGTCAAGGAATCCCAGCGTGTTTGATCGAACCATAGATACAATAACGACATTTGCTTCACGACCCTTACTAGAGTCGGTCGTAGCCACCTCAATATCTAGATATTTGTAATACACATAACCCATGTACTTTAATTGCCTCCGTATAGCCTTGGCTTGATTTTGATATGGCGAAATAATTAACAATGATTTCCTCACAGCTTGTTCTTCGCATCTCGCTTTCAATAATACCGTATATCTTCCCCAATAAGTATATGATCATTGCTAGCTATTAGTATGCCTGAACTCTTGACGTTCCATCTCTCTCACCCACTCTTGACAACTAAATAAAATAACTCGATCACTCTTGAGACTTCGCTTTCCAGAAAGATTGCGATCAACTGGTTTACCCCCAATCAACCACGCCCAGGCTATTGAAACGCATACCACTCAAATAATCATTCAATATAGCTGCTCTATCTCGGATTGTATACGGGTAAAATACTTGTACAATCTCGTGATTTTCGGATAACTTCTAATTCTGCATTCATATTGACTCCGGGGAACACTGGTAATAACTGATGAGTAGCGCGAAAATCTTCTATAGAATGCAACAACCCTCAGGTGATTTTATGACGACGGGCTCCACTGTGAAACCGGTGTCTTAACTTTTCACTCATGGGAGAGTACGAAAAAAGCTGATAGGGATGACCTACAGATACCAGAACTTCAACTTTTGGCATGATAGCTAGTAATAACGCTACCTCTGCCGTTTGAACTCCTTCATCATTAATGATTATATTTTAAGATACCGTGTGGTAGTCTGGTCGCCCTAATTGGGCCAAGGTAGCATAAATTACATGTGCTTGCTCCAATGTCTCCACCTCCTTCATTCTTAATCTTGCAGAAATATCTTTGCAAACCACACTTCCTTCCAATGAACGTCGCTCTCGTTGTAATATTTCTGAAAGAAACCTCCGTCGGTAATGTTCATCTTCTGGTAATGCCATCGTACCCTTTATCTCACCGAACCGTACTATATCGTGATCCGGTATCGCCTTGGAATCCATCAACCTTTTAAGATCTTCATCAATGGCTGCATTAGTTTCTGAGACAATAGCAATTCGACCCCGTGGAAACACCGCTAATAGCGTTATCACAATCGCAGTAATTGTAGATGTTTTCCCACATCCGTAAGGACCACGAGCTAGAACAATGCCTTTTGTCTCCACAGCTTCTCGTAATACTTTCAATTGGTCCATATCTAGCGTACGCTTCAATTCCTTATACACATGCGTCTGTTCCATCTCCGCCATCACTGATGCGTACCTCAGCGACTCAATAATCTGTATTTTGGTCATTAATTGTAGTAATGGAGATGACGGTTCTCTAGTCAATTTATCTATTGTGCTAAATCTTCTGGCATAATTCATGATGTTGACCACGGGTAGCCATTGCAGTTTGCAGTTGTTCCTACGTATATCCCCTCATTAGCGGTGGTTATAATTATGTATCGGAATCCAACTGAAATACTATTCCCCAGTCCAGAAAACTCAATTCGTGATATCGCACGACGCAAAGTCTCCCATAATCCCATCTCCTTAGGTTGACTTGATCCATATTTATACACTCAGTCTAAAATCTCCACTTACTTGTAAATATAACACCCCTCTCATTAACGGCATGAAATGATCGGGACCATGATCATTGTCGTTGTTTTCCATCTTTTAGCTAAACATTGCCCCACTCCATAATATGTCACATGAAGATCCATTGTTGACTTAACATCCTTTGAGTCCCAATCATACTTGTACTGAATCGGATCGGTAACACTACGTTCTTCCAAGTGTGTTATTAAGCACATAGTGAGGAGGTAGTCACTCACTGACGTGAACTTATCCATATACACGCCCCTCAATTTGAAGTATAACCAATGCCTGCAAGTTCCGTTATAGTTAAACTATGGTATTGTGAAATCATACAATAGACAGCACAATTCATCTCTACATGGTCCATAACCTCCGCCCCAACATTACCGAAGGAAAACTGCCAGAGACTCCGAATCTCTTAGTAATAGCGTGACCACGAATAATACTTTCTTGCATCTTCTGGATTGATGGCTCTGAGTTGCTGTTTTCCACCTAATTCTCTATGGAAGTCCAAAAACTTTGCCACACTAATAATAGTTCCTGGATCAATAATGATGTTATCAACTTCTTGACACCACTCCCTTTCAACATCTTTCATGCGTAATATCACCTGCCTTGCGGTTGAACCTGGTTGACACTTACTTTTCCACAATAAGTTTGGTTGGTCTATTAGAACCAAAATATAACTGAACGTTTATTTCCGATACTCATCTGCCCTCTGAGCCACTGTTTGAGTTATTTCTGTATCCACATCAGTCATTGGGGTGAGGTGACTCAAGACTTCTCCGTATGATTTTTCATTTTCAATATCTTCAGTTGTAGATACATTAAAACCCTCCGTGGTACTTTCATCCTTCTCTTCCACTTTTCCACATTCTATATTACAGTGCGTCTCATCTTCTTCCGAGACCAAGTCCATTTCATCTCTATTAATTGCACTGGACTCCGAATCCTCTGTCGACTCGGCCAGATTAATCACTAGTGGAGGAGCTGGCTTCCATTCTTCCTCACATTCTATAGTGTGCCAAGATTTATCACCATTTAATGGAGCTTCTATTGTCTGTCCACTCCTAGGATCCATTTCTTGGGCCTCCATAGTGCAATGCTCCCTATCTGCATCGGTTACGTTATCATCCTCATTTGCTATTGGAGATCGTTCTGTTGGATGTGGGATGTATTCGACTGACTGTTTCTGCTTTTCCTTCTCCTCTAATCCCATTCTATGACTCTCTGGCACTACTCAGTCAACAATTACCGAAAAGGCTGGGTTTTTATCTTCCTCATGATCTACAGTTAATTTGGATCCCTCATCGTCTAATGGATCTTCTATCATGTGTCCACTCATAACATCAGATTCTTGATTTACCACGTTATCATCCCTTATGCCCATGACATCCAATTGGTTTGACTTCTTCTTCGGACTCCAATCTCTGGCTTTCAGACATTGTTTGATTGATATAACCTTGGTTCTCATCGTCTCCCCAAATGCTTCCTTGATCTGATGTATATATTGACTGTGTGAGCGATTGGTTGCTATCACACAACTTATTCTTCAATCGAAGGAGCCTATGCCTAATTCCACTTTATGTCCTTGGCATTAGCTTATTTCCATCCATGTCTGTGACGTCACCCAACCTTTTTGCAATAACTTTCATATCCACAGCTCCATGTCTTATCGCTTCTATCAATATGTCATCTTCTCGTTTCATCCATTTTATGCAGCGTCCTTTAGTTATGCGTTGGTCTTTTCTTGGTTCGTTGGTGTATGTGTTTTACCTTTCCTAGACCGATACACCATCTGTATCCTCTTTCGTACAGCTGTTATAGTACGTCGTATCTTCTTCGATTGCGGAATTTTTTTTGGGTACCGCTCAACCACTTCTGTGGCGGTAGCTTACTGGTCTATCATGCTCGTTAACCACTCTATTTCATCCTTTTCCCATTCATCACACTTCTTGCGCTTGACTCCCATTCGCTCTAACTTGCAAATGACCCCTTTTTTAGTCCTCACGATCCATCCCTTGGCGTGACATTGTTGATTATACAAATCATATATATCATGCGCTGGGGTGTTTGTACTTCTTCTGGCCTGTTGTATCTTCAAAATTCTTCCTCTTCCTCCTTAGTCCATGATAAGCTAGACCTGGGTACTGATGCTTCTGTAGTTTCTGAGGCATTCGGATCTGGGGCTGTATTCTCACTGAATGAAACACCTTCCTCGTTGCCCTTTGCTTCATCATCTTCTCGTCCTATCGCTCTCAAACTCAAGAGAGATTATACCATATCCGTACTGTCCATTTGAAGTTCCCGCTGAAGTCGTAATCAGTCACCAACGTTGTCTTCTTCTCTCAGTGAAATACCTTCACGTTACTCAGTTTGGATGGGATGTATACTTCAGGTAGATGCTTCACTAACTTCTTTTGATTGGCTGAAAATATCCATTTATATCTCCACATTCATACCAATCATAAGTCAATCCGTCGCGAGGTGGCCGTCGCAGGTCTCCTCTGATTGGCTGAAAATATCTTTTTATATCTCCACATTCCTACCAATCATAAGTCAATCCGTCGCGAGGTGGCCGTCGCGGGTCGCCTCTGATTGGCAAAAATTATTTTTCTCAAAATGTCAACATCACATGCCAATTCTCAGTCTGTCATATTCATTCTTCTCAGGTAATGCGTGCGCTCTCTTGACTTCTAAATGAACTTCTGGACTCCGGAATAATCATAGTATATGTCCCATTCCATATAAATCCTACGGTCCCAGTGAGTTAAAATCTGCCTCTTCCTTTCTTCATATATATATTGTCCTTCTCATGCAACAGGTAGCTCACTCACTGGGCTCGCCACCCTGGTGAATCCACTTATACTGTCCGGGTCTACTCTTTCATGTCGTACGTTCTGTCTTGCTCTCATCTTATCAAATCCCAACTAACTGACTTGCAACGCAATTTCTTCTGCATCCCTCTGACCACTGTATAGGTGTTGCCCCTCAATCATCCAACTTGATACCCCTTGTATAAGATTATCAGCGACATTCAGTTTTGTCTCCCCATGGCTTATTTTTGCTTAATAACATCCCGTGACTCTGCATAAATTTTTCATCCGCTAGACCCGTTAGGCCCTGTTGGATATCTCTCGTACAGTCGTCCTCGACGCTCTGATTTTCTTCATTTTGTTTTACAATGACGTACAGGTTTCACACCTTTAGTACCCTGACAGGTTTCTCTTTGTACGATCTTTGTTGTTGCCGCACAGGTCTCACACCTTTGGTACCATGAAAGGTTTCTCTTCGTACGATTTGTTGTGGCCGCACAGGTTTTGTGGCGAAGCGGACCCAAGAATTTTGGTCGTTTTGCGTTAGCAGCACACCGATCGGCTTATCGGCGATCGGATTGGTGGAAATCCAGGAGGCGTTTAAGCCTATCATATGCAAGAGGTGTCAAGAACACGGATTTTGGTAAGCCACATGAGATTGCGTGTACCTACATATTTTCATGTTTGTACGTATTGGGGACCATAGGTTAGGCTCTACGATCGGTTGAGCGATCTGCCCTTTGGAGTATACTCACTCCAACTATATCTGGTCTACCCGTACCCAGGGTGAAGAGTTCCGCCCAGGGTACACCACCCAGCACGGTCTCCAACATTTAGACCACAAGTCGAATCCCAGCACCGATCCACCGAGTGTGTTACCAGCCCATTCCATCGGGTACACAAGTTGAGATGAAGGAAAAATCGGATCAGGCGTCCTGTGTTGATGATCGGTCGTCTGCCAGCATCGGACGATCGGATCGGATCGTAGGCGAAGGTTCGCGGGGTACCCCCCCCCCCCTTAAGTTGGACGGCCGGGCACGATGGCGGTCAGGTTCTCGACACTACGGTGTTCTATTTTGAACTTGACTCCACCAAAATGGTGCGCGTGCCCGGATCACTTGGTGATCGTGGATATCACCGAGATGATATCTCGCGAAGAATTGATTACAATGAATTAAATGTGGAATCGTTCCGGAGAGGACATAAGGAAAGGCTATCGCCTTATGTTCTCGTTGTCGACAAAGATGACGATGTCTGATCTAGCCGAGTGGAAGACCAGATCGGGATTAATAAGTTTTTTCCTCCCCATAAGGCTCCCACCGGAGCCGATCGGGACTATAGCAAGTCTTGCTATAGTTCCGGAAAGGATCAGGACAAAAGTCCTGATCCTATGTATTTGAATGAATGTTTTTATAAAAAGATGAAAGATGAAAACGACTTGGAGGAAGATCGGAACGATCCAATCCACCCTCCCAAGGTCCCCAAGCAGAGGCTCAGAATGCCATCCGACGAAGACGACTTGGAAGAAAAGTCGCAGGTTGGGGATGGGGTTATCAAGGAAGAAGACCTGACCAGGATGTATTACATCCACGAGCTGAAGCGATTTATTCGTGAAGACCAGGTCATGCGAATTATAGACCCCCAGATCCCCGATCGCCTTCTCGGACCCACCACCGAGCCGATCCAAAGCGATCGGCCGTTGCTATTGGTGAAGAACCTGCTGGCGATGTTGGCTGAGGTCGGCATGAAAGTGCGAAACCTCTCTAGCGTACAGAAACTGTTCGATTTGGATACTTGGAGACTGGTGATGTTGATGTCGACCCTCCATGACCATTTGGTGCCGTTGTGTGGGGGCATTGAAGGCCGCCGAAGTCACGGCAGAATACGAGGATGTGTACTCCGACGATAAGTCGTTGTATCAGTCTCCACCTGCCTCTAATAGTTCATCGGAGTTGGAGGTAGGTGTTGAGCGGATGACAATGGTGGCGGACCATACCCCCATGGGAGCATTAAAGGGCATGCAGCAACAAGGGGCTGCATGCCAGTCGGGGACCCAGGATCCCCCACAGGCTTCAGTACCTCCAAAGTAGGATACCAACACGTTGCCCATGACCCAAGCTAACGTCCAAGCCATGTTTGAAGCAATGATGGAGCGTTTAATGGGACACCGATGCCGATCGCCTCCGCGCCCGCATTCCCAGGACCGATCTTCCCGGCAAAATGTCAATACTTGCCGGGATGTTGATATGGAGTCAGTGGAATCAACGGACAAGGCTATCCGAGGTGGCAAACCAGTTGGCAGAGGAAGACGCAAGCCGCAGCCAGCCCTACCGCGCCGATCAAGCAAGAATAGCGATTACGACATGGAGTCGATTGGCGATCCGGATGACCACTATGGGTCAGACGGTGCAGGAGCGGGCAGAACGCGCAAGGCTGACCTAGCCTCCCCGACCGCTTTTGATCTCGGATCTACTGCGATCCCACGCATTCGCATGGCTGCGACCACATATATCAAGGACTTTACTGGAAAGGACGCCGACGAGGAGCAAGCCAGGTCGTGGTTTGGTCGGGTCAAGTCTGCTTTCTTACGGGATAAGACACCAAAAAAGGAACGGTGTCTGATCTTCAGGGATCTGCTGAAAGGACCGGCTGCGAACTGGATCCAACAGTTGGGTCGGGATGTCCGATCTGACTGGGATCTGCTATGTTCAGAATTTGAGGGGCAGTACTACAACTCTGGATTCTCTACCGCCCGCAAATATCACCATATGCAGAAGCGGGGCGACGAGACGCCGATCGAGTACTTGCACCGCTTGAACGTAGCTGCAATTCGCGCTGGGATAGTGATCAAGGAAGGCAACCCGCCGACCAGTGCCGCTATGGAGCACGTGGGTCACTATATTAGTACCCTTGATGACCAAGAGCTGGCAGATCAGCTCATTCTGCTGCGCCTAAAAGAGTGGAACAGACGTTGCGGACGCTGCAACACTCACGCAGAATGAGGGCGAAGGTCGCCGTTGGATCGGGTCGCTACAGATCGAAGACCCAGACCGACCCCGTGAAGAGGCCCCTAACCAGATCGGCCCGTGCTGTTAAAGCGATCGTGACTGAAGACAGCACTGGATCGGAACAAGAAAGTAGCGGCCTGTACAGTCGGGAGTCAGACGAAGACCAGTACCGCCACGTTTTCGTCACGGAACCTTCCCCAAGAACCAGATCGACGTCTAACCAGGCAGATCTAAAGGGCAGAAGTGGGAACAAGTCCTACCCGGACCGACCTCGCAAGAAGTGTTCTCACTGCGGGTCGAGCAAGCATGATGGTGGGGACTGCTGGAAGAAGCTAATATGCAAGAAGTGCGAAAGACGCGGCCACACCACCGATCACTGCCTGTGAAAGTCATGTGGAGAGATCCTCGAAGCCGGCCAGTGCAAGATCGAAGAAATCTTCAATCTGATGCGCAAGTGGTATGTGCAGGGAAAGCATGACTACGAAGATATCCAGTCACGTCGATTCGATCGGAGTACAGACGATAGACGTCTGTACCTTATTGACCTCTTTTTCCAGGTTTGACATTATTCGAGCCGGAAAGGGTCAAGAAAGAACAGGTACGACAAGGAAGTCCTGACTCAAAGATGGAACGCTTTTGTTGACAACTACAACAATAGCCCCGATGACTACGTGAACAAAGTTCACGTAATGCGCGAGCGCTTTTTAAAGCACTCGCGAACAGGCAAAATCGAATACATCCATTTTGCTTGCATCAAATAAGGGTTGAACTGTGGTGTCCCTTCTCACCTCGTTTGCCCGCGGTGTCCGCAGGGCGCTCCTCGTCTGTCAGAAGGGGGAGTTGCGGGGGTACGGTGGTTTTTCCGTACCCGCCGAAATTCATGGCTTAATTGATACCCTGAATGCATCAACACCTACTGTTGATGCTACTTCGCATTATGAGTTTGAGACTCCTTCTAAAACTCACTTAAAAGGTCTGTGGCGTCGGCCTCAGAACCTCAATCGGCTCCCAAGAGTCGAACTCTTGGGGGTAACCCAGCCAGCGTACTAAGTACTCGGTACGCTGCCTCTTCTTCGAAGGAACCGAGCGCTTCGAGATCAAGCGCTCGAGAATGTATCGCTTATTCCCCTGATTATCGATCAGGGGCGGCGGAGGTTGAGAATTCCCTCGCCGTTGTTGTTGCGGAGCATGGTTCTTCGCTCCGCAAGCTCGAGGAGGGTTATTCCTCCTTGAGCATCGATATGTCTCACTCTGTGAAGACATATCGGTCTCTTCGCGAGGATGTCTGCGACATCCTCGGGGCGCACATTGCCCTCCAGCAGAAGAATGATCTTCTGTACATTGAGCTTTCCCGCTATAAGGGAGAGCTCGATCGGCGCACGGCTGATCTTGAGCAGTCGAAGGCGGAGGTAATGACTCTCCGCTCTGCTCATCAACGGCTGGAAGCCGATTACAAGTCTCTCTTGGGAGACTTGGAGAAGCACGGTATCTTCCGTGGTTCTGCGTCTCGTCGTAAGACGAAGACGAATGATACGGTTTGAGCCGCACAACATAGAATGTTGGGTGAAGCCGCATTGCTGTGGGAACGTCTAAAGTATAGGCATTCCCCCGAATCTCTTGGACCTTGAAGGGTCCAATGTACTTAGGAAGCAACTTCCGTGCAGGGAAGTTGCTTATTGCATGTGTAGGCAAATTAGTAGTACTTAATAATACTAATTCACTTTTAAGAAAGGAAGTTTTGTTCTTCCTTCCTTGTTTATCTGCATTTTGCTTCTGCTTATCAAAAGCAGAGGCAAGTGCATCTTTTATATAGCGTATTACAGCTTGGCGCTGTAATACGAATTCATCTACTGCTTTATCAGCAGTAGGTGCATTGTCCTCATTGTCTGCAGCCATTGCTGCAGACACATATTCATCATATGCATTTTCAGTTTCATTTGAAGCTGCTTCCGCTTCTACTGTACTTTCAGTAGAAGGGCCATCGTTTTGTTCACAAGTTGCAGTTGCAACTTGCGCATTGACTCGCTCAAAATTTGAGCGGGTCTCTCCCCCATCTAGATTTGGCGTACCGCCAAGTAAAGCTGGGGTTCGTGGATGCCTTAAGGCATTCACTTAGAACGGTGTATGCTTAATTGAAGCATGCACCGAATTGTTAATCGCGAATTCAGTGAGTGGCAGGTAGTCACTCCACTGTTCAAAGGAATATGCGTATGATCGCAACATGTCTCCGAGAACGCGGTTAACCCGTTCCGTCTGCCCATCCGTTTCCGGATGGTCCGCAGTTGACATCTTCAACTGGGTTCCCAAAAATGAGAACGTTTCTTTCCAGAAACGTCCTGTAAATCTCGGATCTCGATCCGAGACAATGTCTTCCGGCATTCCGTGCAAACGGAATACCGTATCAACGAATATCCGCGCTGTTTGAGCGGCGGTTACGTTCTATGATACTGCAATAAGATGTACAATATTACTGAAACGGTCTACAAAGACCACTCTTCCGGTCTTCCGACTATTGTCGGGTGGAAGACCGAATACGAAGTCCATTGAAATGGACTTCCAACACTCTGTCGGAACCGGCAGAGATTGCAGCAGAGCCTGTGCAGACTGCGCAGGCTTAACGCGCTGGCAAATCTCGCAAGCGCGTACGTGTTTCCGTACCCACTTGTACTGGTTTCGTCAGTAAAAGTCACGTGCGAGAGAAGCGTATGTCTTCTCTCGACCTTGATGCCCCGAAATCGGTGCATCATGATACTCAAACATAATTTGATGTTTGAGATCATCGTCGTTTGGAACGACGATGCGACTTTCATCTTTTTGGTCTGTGCTGTAAAGCAGCAGACCATCGTGCAGTCGATATCGATGCACGCAAGCGCGGAGGAACTCTGGGAGTTCGTCGCGCTTCTCACTTGATTGATTACTTAAGTATCAATCAACAGACGTGTATCCTCGTCTGTTTTGTACGCCTCGCGTACTTGTTGTATAATTGACGACGACAAAGCAGTGCAACGGATCGCGTTTGCACTGGCCCCTTCGGTTACGGACGGTTTCATCTCGTAATCGGGCCTTCGTGATAGCGCATCTGCTATCACGTTCAACTTTCCGGGTTTTTATTCAACCGTAAAGTTGTACTCAGCAAAGAATGACATCCATCGAGCCATTCTTTGATAAATTTGTGGTGTATTCACGGTCGTGCGTAGAGACGCATGGTCCGTGTAAACCACAAACGGTCTATCTCCCAAGAGATATCCGAAACTTGGCGAGTGCATACTTCATGGCAAGGAGTTCCTTGTCATGAACTGGATAGTTGCGCTCGGCCGGGCGCAACTGACGCGATTGATAGCAGATTACTAGATCACGATCATCGTGATCAAGCTGAATCAAAGCACAGCCGATAGCAAAATTTCTCGCGTCGAAAACGACGTGGAACGGACGCTCGTTATAGTCTATAGCCAAGACAGGCGCTTCATTCAAGCTTTGCTTGACTGCATCAAAATCATCTTGACATTGGGTATCCCAATGCCATTCGACATCTTTCTTAAGTAATTGAGAAAGAGGCCGTATTAACGCAGCATAGTTGCACGAATACTTGTGCAAATATGTTGCCAACCCAAGGAACTTTCGAAGTTCCTTAACGTTGTTTGGCGTAGGCCATTCAACGATCACCCTGATCTTTTCTGGAACGGGACGCACCTCTTGCTTGCCCACAAAACATCCAAGAACGGGTATCTCAGGTGCACCAAAGGTGCACTTCTTTAGATTTGCATAGATCTTATGCTTACGCATAAGCTCTAACACTCGACGTAGATGTTCCCTATGGACATCTACATCGCTTTTATCGTGCTCACCCTTACTATGGATGAACACGTCATCGAAATAACTCGGTGCGAATTCTCGCACCGGGCGTAATAGATGCGTTACGCATCTGTTAAACGTAGCAGGGGCATTTCGAAGCCCCTGAGGCATAACAAGCCACTCCCAAAGCATGCCGCTTGGGGTTCTTACCGCCGTGAGAGGTATATCGTTCTCACGCATTAGGGTCTGATAAAATCCATCTCTTAGATCGAGAGCACTAAATATGGTGCTCCCGCACATGCCATCTATGATGACATCCTTCCGCGGTATCGGTGTCTGTGCCGGTACCGTCGCTGCGTTCAGCTTGTTGTAAGCGTGAACGATTCTCCACCCACCTGTGGACTTCTTCACACAAAAGGTGGGGGTAGAGTGCGGTGAGGTAGACTCCCGCACTTGGCCTGATTTACGACGAGCTTCGAAAAACTCGTCGATCGCTTTTACCTGATCACGCGGCAACGGCCATTGCCGCGTAACACAATACTTCGTGCCTGGCACGAGGTCAATCTCATGACGAGTTCCCTTATCCTTAGGGAGCTCGCTAGGTACTTCTTCTGGGAATACGTCAGCGTATTCTCGAAGTACCTCATAAAATGGGGAGTTCGCTTTAAGCGACTCCCAGCTCTGCGCTTCAAAGCGCTGAACTTTGGTTTGATCATTGGGAACCTCTTTCCCAATGTTTTCCACTTGTAACGTGGATATTCGTTCACGAATATCCACTACATCATCTGTTGCAACGATGATACAGATCTGTTTGATCTGACCATCGTGAAAGTTTCTCATAAACTTCTTCCAGCGCTAAGCTGGAAGAGCCATCACCTCCAAACCTTCTTTCGGAGGGCGTTCCATCAACAGAGACTGGGTAGCTAATCCGGTCTCCGTTTGCGTCAAGACGTTGATCGTCTCGACGGAACTGCCCATGCAATCAGACGCACCCGTCTGATTGGCTGCTACACGGTGATTACGATTCACCGTGTGCGAATACTCATCATCATGGTGGCCACTGCCTACCATGGAATTTTGGCGATCAGATGTGCTCGTCTGTTTGGCCGCCTTTTATGCGACACGGTGGTCTTTATCACCCGTGTGAATGGCTAACGCAACGTGGTGGGCACTGGCCACCACGGAGTTTTTCTCACGATTGCACTCGATCGTTAGTTCACTCTCATCAACACGGAATTCATTCGTCGTGTTGGAACCTTCGGTCTCACAGTGGGTGTTTCCCACTGTGGATACATTTTCATATTCACGGTGGGTGTTTCCCACCGTGGATATCACTTCATTCTCACGGTGGTCTTTATCACCCGTGGAATGTTCCTCTCCAACACGAAACGACTCGTCCGTTGCGTGTGGTAGTCCCTCTGGTCTCTCACCAGCGGAGGTACCTTCCGCTGATCGTGTCAGAACAGACCTGGTGGTGCCATCGCTATCCACCAGACTGTCTGACGCCGCGGTTGTATCTTCTGATACAGCCGGATTACACACAGGATGATAAGATCCTGTGGGTCCGCCGCAGTCGATCGATAGGTTAACCTAGTCGATCGAAGGTTTAAACTTAGACATCCACGGGATTCCAAGTATCACATCGAACTTGTCATCTAAATCGAGGACGATGAATTCATCCTCGAATGACAGTTCATTCAACACGAAGCGTGTTTTAATCACACGCTTTGGAATAGTCACGGTTGCACCTGTTGCTAACCGGACTGACAACATAATTCGTGGGGTTTCTACCTCCACGAATCTCAACAGCGTTAGACTCTGAGTTCTAACGAAATTGTTTGACGCTCCTTTGTCAAACAAAGCTCGCATGGGGACATCTCTCCCGTGCGGCTTAACCTCCAGGGTGATAAGAGGCTTATCATCACCCTGCAACTTTTGACAGTACATAGTCCCGTCTGGGGCTATTACCCTCACATGCCCTATGTTGGCATGTGGGATAACATTCCCAGTAGGGCGCCCCGCCCCTACTGGTGATTTACGTTTTTTGCACCAACAGGGTGATGTATCTGTTGGTGTCGCCGTGCAGCGGACGGTTCCGTCCGCTGACTGCGTGGCACCGGACGCGCTGCCATACACTCATGGGCAAAATGCCCCACTTTCGCGCATCGATTGTAGCGAATGTTCTTCTTAAATTTCGGTTGCTTCGTGTTTGAAGAAACCGCAACCGATAGGTCCATCGGCTCTGGACCTCCACCGCCCATGCTCTGGCGCGGGTGGCCGTTTCTTGGGATGAAGTGTGAGCTTCTTCTTCCTGACTGCTGCTTGTTGACATGCTGTTGCGGCATGTCAAAAGCGAAGGGCTGTTGAGCCCTTCGGCTGTACCCATCATGCGATGACGCTGATCGCATGCTGAACTCTTCACGGATGCTCATATCAATAGCATCCCTTAGAGTCTCTGGCGGGTGCCGGTAGAGACTCTGTTTGACGGGACCATCATTGAGTCCCTTCATAAAGCCAGTGACCTGCATAGCAGGGGGCACCGGCTCATACACAATATTTGACAGCAAAGATTGCGTCTTCTGAGCGTAAGCTTGAAGGTCAAGCATACCTTGACGGAGTTCCATGAACTCCTGCCGACTACTTAGCTCCATTTCTGGAGCTTCAAAGTTGAGCTTTATCTAAGCTTTTAATTCCTGATAAGTCAGGAACGCAGAGTCATCAGTGGCTCTGCGACTCATCGCCCATGCCCTGGCTCTGCCTCCCAGACATGTTGTGGCCAAGTACGCCTGTTCACGTTCGTCAACAATATTTTGCGCAGAGATGGCATCTTCCACCTCTGCGAACGATCTACGAAGGGGCTCGCCCCCTTCGCCGGTAAAGGGCGGTACTCGCGCCTTTACCACTTCAACGCTATGCGTTGCAGGTGCCGTCCGCGCTGCCTCTTGCGCAGTCCGTGATGGTGTTTCGAGGTTTTTTCGCCTAAAGCGATGCACCACCTCCATCGCTTCTTCCGGGGACTTATCCAGGAGTAAAGTAAGGATGTCGGTCCCCATGGACCGAACCATTTCTACCGTCGCGTCTTTATTACGCGACGAGAAGTGAGGGAAGTGTTTCGTCACCACTTCCAGCGTTCTCTCTCGCTCGGCAGGCGTCACGTCTCGCAACATGATGCCGAGAGGCTCTTAATCTTCGCTCCGCTAGTTAAGTAGCGGAACGGAACTGTGGTCTTAAGGACGGACCACAAAGTGCTACCAGGTGTAACAGGACTGATCCTGTTACAGGCTTATACTGTGTTGTGCGAGGAAGCGCGCAATACGGGAGGGGTAGGATTAGTTGATGACAACTAATCCTATACTAAAAGCAAATAGAATATTCGCTTAAACTTGAGAACGCAAGATTAAGAGTGTTTATTAAATGGGTGGTTAGCGGCTAACAGTATAGTAATTACCTAACTAATATAATAATATCAAGTATTAAACTAACTGTACTATTAGTTAACCTGCAAGATTCGGTATTTATACCAAATAGACTTTTCCTTCGTAGATTATAATAATTTATAATCTATTATTTGAATTTCAGACAACGCGTCTGAAATTCAACTGTGATATTCTAACTAGAATATCAATTATGTAATGGCACCCCATTACAGCAACCAATCAGGACGGTTTGGGTGATATTGCCCCGGAAGACGATCAAGTTTGTATACATGAGGGCGAGGATCAGTACATTCAGGAGCTGGAGATCCAGATGGCAGTCCTCCCTGAAGTGTCCGCCGATCTGCCCGAAGTCACCTTGGACGATCTACAAGTGGGTGATCGGGATGTCAACAGTCCCGACCAGATCGATCAGCTTAAGAAGATCATATGGAAGAAGAAACATCTGATGATCGGGAAAGGCAATGCCTTACCCCTTGCTGCTCGCGTAGCGATCTGTGAAATCGATGTTGGTTATGCCAAGCCGATCGCCCAGCGATGCCGACGTGTGGCGCCACAGTACCGCGAAAAACTGTCTGATATTATTAAAGGACTGTTGGCCACCAAGATCATTAAGCCGTCGACCTCGCCGTGGGCCTCGCCGATCGTGATCGTGATCAAGAAGAACGGCGTCGACATCAGGTTGTGTATCGACTATCGGTTGGTAAATCGGTTGACCAATCTTATGGTGTACCCGATGCCGCTGATCAGCGATCTGCTGGAAGATCTTGACAAGACCCTATGGTATTGCTCGCTGGATATGGCAAGTGGATTTTGGGTGGTTTCGATGACCGATCGGGCTCACGAGATTTCCGCATTTGTTACGCTGTTCGGTCTGTTCGAGTGGAACCGTATGCCGTTCGGTTTGAAGAACGCGCCCCAGATCTACCGGAGGCTTATCGACAACGCACTGTATGGACATTTAAAGATCAGTACCGATCGGTACCCCACCGAAAACCATGATGTATTTACAGAGGGTGAACCCGATCGGGAAATGAGACCGTCCGTTCTAGGGAGGCGATCGTACATCGACGACATACTGATCCCTACCTCGTCATGGAGCGATCTGTGCGAGAAGGTCGAACGGTTGTTGGAGACATGCGATCGCTGGAACCTGTCGATCAGTGCTGTGAAGAGTTTTTGGGTCATGTCCAAGGTCGCCTATTTGGGTCATATGGTGTCGATCAGTGGGCTGGAGGCCAATCCCAAGGATCTGGAGTCACTGAGCAACCTCCCGTTTCCCAGATCACTGAAGGCAATGCAGTCCTTATTAGGGAGCTTAAATTACTACAGCCGCTTCATTGAAGACTTCGCGATTTACGCGGCCGTGCTGTACGAGCTCCGGAAAGTCAATTACCATATGTTGCGCGAAGTAGATCGGGCAACTTTACGGGAGGGCTGCGAGTCTGATCTGCCCGCAGATTTTACGCAGGTGGAGGCAGAGGATCACATGAATCGCGCAAAGGTTGCTTTCGGTAGGCTGAAGGCCAAGATGGCGACGGCACCGATTATCAGACACTTCGATCCGGAAAAATGCCGATCGTTATTGTGTATGCTAGTAAGTGGTCCATTTCTGCCACTCTAGTGCAAAAACATGATGGTGTGTACCATCCGGTCACTTTTACGAGCCGGAAGTTGAAGCCGAACGAAGTTAACTATGGGATAGTCGAAAAGGAAGTTCTGGCTTTACTACGGATTTTCGATGTGTGCTACAACCTACTGGTCGGCCGATCTGTAAAGGTTCTTTCGAGAAAGTCTACATTGGCCTGGCTGTTATCAGCCAATGGGATGGACGGTCGGCTCGGCAGATGGTCAGCGATCTTGTCACAGTGGTCCCTCGAGTTCGTCAAGTGCACCAAGGGAGAGGAAGAGATATTGGGCATATTGGCTGCCAGTATCACCCCTCGGTCTGAAGTGGATGAAGCTCTGATGGCGATTTCCCCGAGGAAGCAACCTCGACAGTTCATATTGATGCTGCCACCGATCGTCGATCGGGATGAAGAGTTCCTGGTTTTGAGTTTCGACGGATCGGCTAGCGTGAAGAAGAAGGTCGGCTCTCATAGTGCCATACTGTGGAAGTTACCACAATGGTCTATAGTAGCAGCCGCCGCCAATTTCACTCCTGACATAACGGTCAACGAGGCGGAATATCGGGGGCTCCTTCGATGTCTTGATCTGCTGGCATCACAAAAGAAAGGTCGGATCATCATATGTGGTGATTCCAACCTAGTGATAAGGCAGATCACCGGGGAGATCGACTGTAAGGCACCACGGCTGAAGCTGCTGAATGATCGGGTGATGAAGGCGCTGAAAGACTACCCCAACCACGAGCTATTTATTGCACGTGAAACGGGATTGGAACAGAAGCGCCGACCACCTCGCGACCCAATCCATGCGTGACCAGATCGGGGCGACGATCACCGAGGAGGCCGTTCTACTTGAACTTATGGACATAAACAGGCTCCCGGAGTTTATCAAGCCCAAGGACAGCCCCGATCAGGTACATGTGATGGCGGCGACTAGATCGCGAACTCAGAAGTCTCGCCGATCGTTCCCAAAGTAAAGGATGAGTGAGTGCGTTGTACAACAGATAAGGGCGGAACGGATCCTCAAGGCGCAGGACGAAGAAGAGCGGATCGTCAACCTGAAATCCTATCTGCGCGGTGAACTGTCCAAGTTAACGAATGATCAAGAAAAGGAGTGTACCAAGATCGCGGACAGTTACGATGTTGATGACATGGATTGCTTTATTACTGCCGTGATGTTGACCAAGACAGTGCCGATCGAGATCGACTATCGAAACTGGTGATCCATGCGTTGCTGCAGCCGGATGTCCTTCATCACTATCATGTGAGTCTAGAAGGGGGACATCAAGGCATAGGCAGGACATACCACAATATCAGGGCCCACTTTCACTGGAGAGGACTTTTTTGGAGCGTGCAGAAATATGTGGGATGTTGCACAGATTGCGAGACCGGAAAGGGCAGACCGATAATCAAGGGCCGATCGCCCGGAAATATCGAGGCTACTTACCCTTTCCAGGTGATAGCAATGGATCACATACTGTCGCTGCCCAGATAGACACGCGGCCACCCTGAACTGCTGATCTGGATCGGCCTGTTCACTGGTCTGGTGATAGCAAAGGCTAGTGCATCCCGATCTGCGGAGCAGATCGCCCAGAGTTACGAGGAATGCGTGTTCAGAATGTTCGGCGCCAGCGAAGTTATCAGACACTATCGGTAACCCGGTTTTATGGATGAGGTGTTCTGATCGTTCAATAACATGCTAGGCCAGAAGCAGAGCGCGACGATGGCATATCGTCCGCAAGCGAACGGATAGGCTGAACGCATGGTGCAGACAATCACAAGGGCGATAAAGATGTATGTGGCCGATCCGGACCAACGTGACTGGGACGAGTATGCAGAGAGACTGGTATTCGCACTCAACTCTTCAACCGATCGGGTACGAGGAGAAACGCCTTTTTATCTGGCGTATAGATGGGACCCTCGATCGACACTTTAAGCGGAGATACCGATCGGCTGCACTCGGACCCGCGATCGCGATGCCCGTCGTTGGCGCATGCAGGTCCAGAAGCATTACCAGCATGCGAAAGAAGTCGTCAATGAAAAGTTGCGTCAGGCCACACAAGATCGAGCAGATCGGAATAACGATCAGGTCCGCCATCATAGTATTGAACCAGGGGCGAGGGTATGGTTATACCTCGATCGGGTCAAGGAAGACTATGCGAAGAAGTTCGCTCCTATGTGACACGGTCCTTTCCGTGTAGCAGAGATGATCGGTGAGCATGCTGCCCGTCTGATGACGATCGGCATGGATTATAAAGTTTTTCCGATCGTGCATGTGTCCAAGCTGAAGCTGGTCAGAGAATTCCCCGATCGGCCTAAAATGCCCTGTCTGGTGGACGAAGCATAGAGGTTCGATTTTTATGAGGCTCTGCTTCCGGAGGAAAGTTGGGAAAGGCCATTGGAAGAGAACGAATTCGAGGTGGAAAAGGTGCTAGATGTCCGATCGGTCAAGATGACACGTTTCGGTCGCACCCACCGAGAGTACCTGGTCCGATGGAAGGATCATGACGAAGAAACTTGAATCGACGAACTCGATCTAAATTGTGGAGCACTGCTACGAGAGTTCGAGCGAGAACTGGTCAGTCAGAATCGCTTCGCAGTGATGCAGACTCATGAGGATGAAGATCAAGACACACAGTAGCACCGATCAGTATACCGATCGGTGTGAATATGTGTAAGGTCTGAATTATTGTGAATTTTGTAATGAACTGTGATGAACTGGAGTAGTGGAATGACGAACGTGGTGATGGTTTTCGCGATGTGGATGGAAACTGTGTATGATAAAGTGTTGGTGAAAGTTTGGAGAAAGTGATGAAATTCGGTCAAGTGATTGGATGATCATGATATTGAAAAGAATGATGACATGTATTATGGATTATCTGGTCATCTATCTGACACATCTAGAGTCGCAATCACCCCACAAACGACCGATAGTAAATGACGGATGGTCTTCGATCTGGTCCCGATGTTGAAAACGCCAGGGCTCCTGTAGATCGATCTGGATCAAGTTTCTTGAGTTCTACGACTGGCCTGTCGCACCGAACACCGGGATACCAGATGCCGTCCTCAGTCAACTCCCGGGGGCTCTCAACGCGGCGCTTGGACATGTGAAGAAACACCGGATACAAAAAGATGTCGATGTCGCACTCGCGGTCCAGCATCCCTTCCAGAATAAACTGGCATAGGATCAGCCAGGCCTCGCCCGCCCGACTCCGACGCTGTTTCCGGCGCTTTCGATACAAGATCATGTCTTGGTCACGTAACTTCCGACCCGCGGGAAGGAGGAGATAATGGGTAGACTCCCAGATCGCTTCGCAGTGAGATGTGTTAAAAACCCGAAGTCGACCCAGAAGCAAATCGATCCAAGGAGTCGACGCGAACATGGAGTCCAACTTGGCGCTGAGCAACACTTCCCATGGTCGATCTGCATACAGAAGGGCGACTTGCGGTCCTGTGACCAGATCCTCCCGCCACGCAGACGGGTCAGGGGTTTTCAGAGCTGGAAGGAAAAGCCAGAAATCTGGTCGGGACATCGACCGGGCTAGATCTTGCTTGGTTAGGGCTGATCGGTGCAAGCTACTGATCTGCCCCGGTGACCACGGAAAGGTGGCATCTGAAGTCAGCGATGGGAAAGGTCGATCTCCTGTCAACAACCCTTGTAATCGGGCGTTACGGCGCAGCCCAGATGTGCCGGGCTGGAACGAAGGTACCGATCCGTTCGACTCGCGCGTCGGTGAAGCACCATCACCCTGGGAGCTGATCGCCTTATTAGCCCCCGATGCAGGCTTTGCAGGAACTGAACCTCGGCGTTGGTAGGATCGGGAATTGGATAACGCAGTGATCAAGAAATCGGAATCGCTCGATCCGCCCCCCGATTACTCTCCGGAGGAGACCTATATACGCTTGGTATGAGCGGCGGCGGGGGGGGGGGGGGGGGGGGGGGGCACGAGGACGCACGAGATTTGGGGATGATAAACTTGTCACCTGCATCCGATCTGGGGCTTGGGAGATGCGCCAGCGTCTTGGCTTTCTTCTGGGGCACCACTCGCTTCTCCTCGAGTTCGGAGTCGTGCGCTATGCCCCGCTCCCTTGAACACTTCGACGTGTTACGCTTCTTGGAAGTTTTCGGAATTTCGGGGTGCTTACGTTTGGCCAATGAGTGGCGTCGGGTCCGATCTTTTTGAAGATCGAACCGAACGGCCGATGCAGACCGGTCAGCGCTAGAGCATGCAGCCGGACGCCGGTGCAACAAGTCAGTCAACTGTTGGTAGCATCGGTTTACAGCCGCCCAGCGACGATCTGACTCCTGGGTCCAGGCATCCGATCGGCTCTGGAAGGACTAGACCTTCCCGATCTGCTCCTGGACCACGACCTGCAACTAGCCGACCTGCCTCTCCAGGTCACCATGTTGGGTGCGGAGTAAAGTCCGATCGGACTGGTCCTCCAACCTCTGCCGGTTGACCACCGCGAGCTGTTCCAGGAGGTGCGATAGGTAGGCCTCCAAGCGAGACCGATCGTGCCGTGCGCCGTTCAGCCCGTCGAAGATCGGTCGGAGCTGATCGCAATGATCATGCGACTGCCGATCAGCCGTGAATAAGGCGTCGAACGTTTTGGCAATGTCGGCGGGCAACCGATCTACATGAAGAAGAAGGTCAGAGCAGACCCAAGATGAAAACAGACCCATCGGCTTACCTCGCGTTGCCTGTTGGACGATCTGGGCCCGGAGGCATTCGTTTTCAGCGGTCACCTCCTGCAAATTCGTGGACATGGAGATCAACGTATCCACCTCCTTCCGCAGTTGCAGGAGTGAAGAATCCCTGATGTCTAACTGGGACTGGAGCTCCTTGACTATTTTCCGGAGATGATCGGCCTCGATCTGATGCCTGTCCGGTATTTCGGACCCTGAAGTGCTTTGAGGGCTGTCAGATCGGGCCGATCTGGTCGGCGAACCAATATGGGGCGATGAGGAACGCAGGACACCTGTAGCAAAGAATGTCAAGAGAAGTTACAAGACGATCAGGTGTACAAGTCAAGTACCTGGCGAAGGTGGACTCAGAGATCCATCCATTGGTGAAGTCCGCTTCTGTGAAGATCTGGAATATGATGATATCGGGCCGCTACCGTTGCGCAGCTGCGACACGACTCAGGGGTGGCTGTGGCGAAGCGGACCCAAGAATTTTGGTCGTTTTGCGTTAGCAGCACACCGACCGGCTTATCGGCGATCGGATTGGTGGAAATACAGGAGTATTTTAAGCCTATCATGTGCAATAGGTGTCAAGAACGCGGATTTTGGTAAGTCGCATGAGGTTGCGTGTACCTACATATTTTCATGTTTGTACATATTGGGGACCATAGGGGGTAGGGAGTTTAGTGTTGGTTTTGGTTTCGCCTGCTAAGAGCGTTTTTTGGTTTTACGTCTTAATTGTTGGGCCTTTAACTCAACCGGAGGTCGTTTCGCCTTGTACATCAGTCGCCTCTGCATGCCGCAGAGTGTTTGGGAGCGGAGGGTCGAGTAATCCCCTTCAGCCCATTATACCCTACCGGGACGCGTTACAGACGCTCTTGGCCCGCCGGAAGTCCCTCGACTGGAGTACACTTTGTTCGGCTTCCCAAGTTCAAGTTACGCACGTTTAGAACGTGTTATTAAGTTTCTTTTGGATTGTTACGTGGAGATATCGTTCGTGGAGTGTATCACGTTCTCATTTGGATCTCCCTATTGGATTATTGGAGTTGTATTCTCATATTGGTTGGGCTCTACGATCGGTTGAGCGATCTGCCCTTTGGAGTATACTCACTCCAACTATATCTGGTCTGCCCGTACCCAGGGTGAAGAGTTCCGCCCAGGGTACACCACCCAGCACGGTCTCCAACATTTAGACCACAAGTCGAATCCCAGCACCGATCCACCGAGTGTGTTACCAGCCCATTCCATCGGGTACACAAGTTGAGATGAAGGACAAATCGGATCAGGCGTCCTGTGTTGATGATCGGTCGTCTTCCAGCATCGGACGATCGGATCGGATCGTAGGCGAAGGTTCGCGGGGTACCCCCCCCCCCGTAAGTTGGACGGCCGGGCACGATGGCGGTCAGGTTCTCGACACTACGGTGTTCGATTTTGAATTTGACTCTACCACATTTTCACACCTTTAATACCCTGATAGGTTTCTCTTTGTACGATCTCACTCTTGTTCTATATTTTCCGTGATTGGTTGACACTAGATGTACAGGTTTCACACCTTTAATATACTTACAGGTTTCTCTTCATACGATCTTGTTGTCGCCGTATAGGTTTCACACCTTTCGTACCCTGATAGGCTTCTCTTCGCACGATCTTGTTCTTGTTGCCTTTCCTCCATATATGGTTGATAATATATGTACAGGATTCACACCTTTTAATACCTTAGCGGTTTCTCTTCGTATCATCTTGTTGCTGCCGTACAGGTTTCACACCCTTAGGACCTTAATAGGCTTCTCTTTGTACGATCTCCATCTTATACGGATTCCACATCTTATTCTTAATTCACCGATCACTTATAGACTTGATTTCATCACCATTCGTCAACTTAAACACGCCGCGCCAATTAACGCTAGCTTGCAACTTGTTTACTCCACATGCTCAAACAAATTCCAGTTGTCGTGTAAACATGTATCTTTGTTTTATTTTTGTATTCTTTTTTGCTATGCCCCCAATGCAACCAACTTGGGTCCGCATTCTACTTATCACAACCAACATGGGTCCGTGATAGGGATGTACTACATCTTCTTGGGCCTTATATTTCTTATTTTCTCTGTCTTTTTATCTTGTTATTTTCTTGAATATCTTGACGCTTTCGTCTCTTGTTTCTTATTTCATGAGGAGTCTACAGTTCATCCTCTGTAGTGTCCTCTTATGCTGTCTGAGCTGCATAATGCCGAATCTCCCAAGATCGTTGAGCATCAAACTCATACAATAAAACAGTGCATGAAAGATTTTCCTCTGTCTCCTAAGTCATTTCACCGGTATCCTTCCACTTGATATAATACTCCTTTGTTCGACGTCCATTCCTTGTTCGCTGCTTGACCCGACAGTCCACAATTCGTTCCACTTCCCACTCTTCATCTTGACCAGGTTCATACAATGAATCCTCTGAGAGTAACGCCTCATCCAATTCAAATGTATCTTCAACCTGAAGGCTTTCCCGAGGTCGTCTAACCTTATTAATATATGTCTTCAGTCTGGCAATGTGTACAAGCGGGAATATCCGACTTTCATTTGTCGGTATCACTAGCCGATACACCATGTCATTAGTCCTTTCATCAACCACATATGGTCCATGCCATAAATGTGCCAATTTCTTGACCAACCCGGCTTGACCAAATCATGATACAACCAAACTAATTCACCCGGTCGATAAGCCGTTTTGGTAGTTGACCATACTTTAGATGCTACGGCGTCGTTATGACGTTTGGCTCTATCTTTCATCACTTGTTCCTTGATGATAGCAGCTTGTGCTGTCACTCTCATGTGCTACTAAGCCTCAGTCAACCTCCACTCCAATGCGTCCTTTTCTACAAGTGATGTGTCCTTGGACGGTATCATGACTTTCAATGTGGTTCTGGACTCCCAACCATGTACCAAATAAAAGGGAGTCTGATGATGCTGAAGATCCACTAAAGTATTCAATGCAAACTCTAAGGGGCCACGTATTTATCCCAATCTCTCTGTTCCGGATCTGTGATGTAACACTTGATTGCCTTGACCACTGTTTGCACCGATATTTCTTGTTTTTCATTGGCTTGCGGTAGGTATGATAACGTTGGTCTCTGCTTCTGCTTCTGCATACGATTGAATCTCCTGAAAACCGAACTCATGGATGTTGGATCTCTATCATGTCTTAACATTTGTTGGGCTCCAAATCTCTTATACACCCCCACCATATACGCTTCTGCTACATCTTGTGCAGTGGTGGTGCCCATTGGGATTAGGATCACATACCCAGAGAACAGACATACAAAGCACAACAATGCTATGCCCCATTGCAGTCTGTGGTAATGGCAATGCGAAATCCATCGCTAAAATCCGAAATGGTCTTGATGCTACAATATTTCCACTAGTGCGCCCCTGGTATCTTGGCCTACCTTTTGCGGTGGCGCAATCTTCACACGCTGCAACATAGTTTTCGATATGAGTATACATCCCTCGCCAATAATATTTGAGTCTCAACCGAGCATAAACCTTTCCGACTCCTTGATGTGTCCCACTTCCGATTTTCACATGATACGCATGCAATATATCATCTTGTAATATGGTCGGTACCACCAATCTCCACACATATTCTTTGGTTTTATCTTGAACTTTCGAGACACAGTACAGGACACCCTTATTATCCAACACGTAAGTGAACGCATGTTGAGCTATCTTTTTCCATTCCCTAGCGGAATTAATCCGACCATCATCACCTCGTAGATACTCCATGACTTTACTGCACCACTCATCCTGTATCTGGGCTGCTCCAATTCGTTCAATTCGAATAGCCGGTGCATTTTCATATGGGTCGTTGTATTCTTTATCTTGAAGTTCTTGAGATCTAATCACATCATTGTCCACTGAGTGTGGATCACCAGTAGTGTCTGCCCCTTGTCCAACAGTAACATTCTCTTGAGGTTGGAGTTGCTCATTACGTGGCTTTGTCATACTCCGAGCGAGCACAAACTTGTGGTGACACATGATCGACATCCTCCCATACATCTTTCTGCTCTGTGACAACCTGAGCCTCATCTGCATTGGCATACAACAAGTCTGGCAGACGATTCAGAAGCTGCAGATCTGCTTTTCTTTCTTTATTGATCATTTTCCCTGCCTGATGTTCTTTCATAGCACATTGACCCAAAAAATCAGCCGCTTGGTTATACTTGCGAGCCACGTGTATCAGACTAATTGCTTGGAATTTCTCAACCAGCGAGCGCACTCGGCCCAACCAAACCAATAGTGTTGCATGATTGCAGCGTAGATCTCCACTGAATGTCCAATAACCAATCTAGAGTCTCCACATACAATTGCTTTCGTTACATTATGGTTTTGCGCGAGTTGTAGAACATGGATTAGTCCATGATATTCACTCCCATGCACGGTAAGGTTATCTTGAATCCCATATTCTGCTGCCACTACATCCCAGGTTGGTAACTCCCACACTATCATGCCAAATGCTCCTTTCGGGGCATTCTTAAGACTCATTGCACCATCAAACGATAAAACATATCCAGTGCTATGATGTTCTAGGCTAGGAATGGGCTTAATGATCGGTACATCTTTCAACGATTTTAACGGAGCAATGTCTTCTAGCACTTCATTCATCTTTTCTGAGGGCACAATGGACGTGGCTAATAAAGCAGGTAATCCTAAAGCTTCATGATTCGTTCGTATGATTTCCAATGACCACGGAGACAACATTACTGCCCATTGGATTCCTCTGCCTGTAAAACTTTTCGATGTAAACAGCCATCGCATTGTAGAGTATCTTGCATTAACCGTTATATGCTGTCCGACTAAAATGTGACTGGCATTATGTAACATCTTCAGCAACGCTAACACCTCTTATTCCGCCCCTGTATATCTCATTTCAGCATCTTTAAAAACCTTGCTAACGTAACGCACTGGGTGCAGTATTCCATCATAATCTTGACACACTGTTGCTCCGAACGCCCATGGATTTGTATATAGCACTATACTCAATGCTTTTGATCGCTCGATATGTCGTAAAACAAAGGTGAATTCACCAGACGGTCATTAAGCAACGAAAACGACCTTTCAGCGTGTTTCAGTTGGGTACCATCCTTCAACTGTAGCTCGGTTAACTCATAGAGAGATGCAGCTAGGTTGCAAAATTATCAATAAACCGTAGATAGTATATCAAACTTCCAGTGAATCTTTGAACTCCTTTTAATGTCCGTGGGAACGCCATTTTGACAATTGATTCCAAATTGCGGGGGAATGCTTTAACTCCTTCTGCAGATATACGATGACTCAAAAACTCCACACTGTGTTTGCCAAACGCACTCTTCGGTAAACTTATAGTGATCCGCCAATATTTAAATGATTCCAGGAGATTCTTAAGCATGATGAACAATGTATCCCAACCGCTTGAGCCAAAGGTAATATCATCAATATACGATCGCCTCCCAATAATAGGTTGTTCATCAGTCATCAATACTTGGCCGTTATGAAAGACGTCTTGCGTGATGGACACGTCTGTTTCCAACACATGTGCCTCTTCACTGTCATTATCCATGTCTGACTTGCCACCTAGCAGTTTAAATTTTATCCCCATCTGTTGTGACCGCCGTACCATTGTACACAAAGCGTTATCCACTATACGCTTATATATTTGAGGAGCGTTCTTAAGCCCTTGAGGCATCCGAAGCCATTCGAAATGTCCTAAGGGGAAAATAAATGCTGTGATAAACCGAGCTCTCTTGGTCATCGGTATAGCCCAATACCCACTCGCATTATCCATTGAACACAACCATTTTACTCCCTCAAAACGGTTCAGTAAATCATCAATTAACGGCATAGCATACACCATCAATCTCGTCTTCTCATTCACTGACCGGTAATCAATACACAGCCGTATGTCGGTTTTATTCGTTTTTAACACTATGACGATCGGTGATGCCCAAGCAGACTCCGAATACCGAATTAATCCAGCCTGTAATAGGCCTCGTATCAATTCATACAATGTAGGTAATAGTGTAGGCGGTACTCTTCGTGCTCTTTGTGCAATAGGTGCATTTTCACCAACATCCACATCACAAACTACACTTTTAGCTGGAGGTGGTAGCGCATTACCAGAACTTATAAAACCATCAGAATAATCAGACAACAAGGCACGTAGATTATCTTCTTGTTCTTTAGTAGTAACTCCTGGTTCTCCTATGTCTGCAGTAGTCATATCTGGTGGTTCAATTGGACTTTTATCTACTTCTGGAATGAGTGCTAGATGTTCCTCCATAGTTTCAGCCGACATCTCAACTCCTTCATGCAAGTACACCTCTTTTTCTAATTTGTCTGATCCACATTCATTGGATCTATTGCATCCATTACATACACAGCAGGAGGTTTATCTCCAACAGTTCTCACTGCGTGAACGTTAGTACAATTGATCGGCATGCTAGCACTTTCCATCACTTGTGTGTGCACTTAATGGTATTCTTCTGACTTTTAATATGCTTGTGTCATCAGCGGCAATGGCTATTCCCTGGGAATCTGACAACTTTGGTCTTTCATGTTCAAGATTACACCCGCCTTGACCAAAAAGTCTGTCCCCAGTATCGCTAGCGCATGTGTATAAATACTAGTGACCCACATATCATAGGTGAAAACCACTGATGAGCCTATGCGAACCTTGACTGTAGCCACACCTATTGCTCCAATATTACTGTCTGTCACGCCACAAAAGCTAGTTGGGGTATCAAACATCCGAACCGCTACTTGTAGCTTCCGTGCCACATTGGTATGTAAAACGGATATTTTTGCGCCTGAATCCAACATTAATGGTAATTTCAGATCATCAATGGCCCCATTTACATAGACTTGAGTTGCAGGCTGCTTTTCTTCCATTGGCTGTTGCCATCCATCTCTATCTCCCACATTTTTTCCACCAGTGTGACACATGCTGGAGTCTCTGTTACTTCATCACTTATCATTCGCTCGGCTTGCGTCTTATATTCACTGGAAGTAGCTTGTTTTATTATTTTTTATTGTTTTTTTCTTATTTTCGTGATCCTCATCCAAAGTGAGTGATCCATCCATACAACATGTATTATTTTTCTTGGTTTTCTTTTGTGTGCAGGGTTACAGCGGTGTCGCTTCAATTTCAATTGACAATGCCCCCCTTCCTCTCGACAGTGGTTGAAATGCACTGTGGGGCTAGGCGTTTAACTGCTCCGCCACCTGAGCTTTAGTCAATTCCCCTGACTTCAATTTAGCGCGCATCTCGGCCATCTCTTCAATGAACTTCCGACAATACTTTGCATCATGACCAAAACTATCGCAATGCTCACACTTCACCAATTTCTAGCAGTGAATTTTGTCATGTCCCCGTCGGTTACAGTGCTCACATATCACAACATGGTCAGTATTAGGGTTTGTTGATGCTCGCGCACTCTTGTCCTCATACGTCGGTCGCACCCGCTGTACTGCATGTACTTCCCCGCCCATCGCATGCACGCTAGGTTGGGGTCTTCATACACAGCATCATCATTCTTGCGTGTAGCTACCTTCTTTCCAGGACTCATAAGCCGCGCTTCATGTTTAATTAGTAATTTTTCTAGCTCTTCGATAGTTGAGAAGGTTATGTGTTGATACTGCATCTGTATGGTGCGATCATGAATAGTGTCAAAGAACTGTTGAATGTGCTCTTCCAATAATGACGCATTGAACACATGTCTAAAATCCATCCCTGCTCGCAACGCTTCTTCGTTTAATCGTTATAGATATGTAGTAGCCAACTCATCATGTTTCTGCGTTAATATTGAATACATAACTCGAGGCGACACTTTGTCCACACAAAACTTCTTCTGAAAAAGCGCAATCACCTTACCCCAGTCATACTTTACCGAATCGGCTAATTGTTCGTATCACCATGACGCTGTGCTTGTCAAGCTATCAACAAACATTCCCAGACGTTGACTATCATTCCAATGTGATATATTAGCAACGTGTGAAAATCGAGCGACCCAAGCCCGTGCATTTCCAGCATCCTGCCTATTCCCATCAAACGATTTTATCTCAGTATTCTGAATGATGGCTGTAACTGGTTGAGGTGCGGTGCCCATGCGTTTGCACTTCCACCAGGCATACCATACACTGAAGTACTATGATTCATTCGTGGCTGCGTAGCCGGTGTTTGATATGAAGTACTAGGATCCCCTCTCGGTGTATTGGGTGTGCGACTAGCCGACAAGGCTGCCGTGAATGTAGCTAATTCTGCCAAACTTAAATACCCATCTTACATCATCTTCACCAAATTGGCTACCACTGGATCTTGTTTAGGTGCAGCCATCCCTGAACCCTGTCTAGGTGCAGCCACCCCTGGACCCTGGCTAGGTGCGGCCACCCCTGGTTCTTGCTTGAGCCCAGCTAGTTTTGGTGTGGACATGATTTCATCGTCATCAGATGAGAACTCCAACTTTTTTTTAGTTTTGGTAATTTTTCTGGGCAGCAACTGTGGTACTTCTTCAAGCTCGTTTCTGTCAATGAGCTCCAAAATACCCGGTGGTTTAGACTCACTTACCGGTGTATGTACGGTGTCTTCTATTATATAGTAAGTGGGAAATATATTGTCAGTTTCTTCTCGATATACCATTAATGATGTTTCCCACTGATTTTCTGCTAATACTAAAGACATCATCAGTCCAATATCTTCTGCGGTCCGTACCAAATCGTAATCACACGCATTCTCAAACTCATCCCGTCTGATAATCTCATACCCTAAATTTGGGAACAAATCCTCCAGTGCCAACACAGATGCTTGTAGATTTCCAAATGTAGTCAGATCTTACCGCACCCTAAAGTTGGGTGCAGCCCGCTTCATCTTACGTATCTCAAAAAATGAAAACCAATAGCTCGAATCACCAGGTAATCTGAGCACCTGTTGTTGATACTGCGTTACCTTTGCACGCTTCGGAAAACGTGTAAGTCCTGTTAGTATCACCATCGGAGTATTCTAGTGTAAAATGGAGATCTGGACCATCTTCTTGTGGTACTAATGCCATTGTGTAAGCTTGAATTTGAAGTCGACGTTAGTCCCGGGTCGCGGCACCTGTTGTCGTGAAGGAGTTGAAAATTATTATAAATCCACTTAATCAACAACACAAAGAGGTAATAAGGAAGTCCTCCTTGCTTTACTTCCAGGGTACTTAATACTTCCGTCCGAACCAACAAATCAGTCAACCGCACTAGGTTTACACTTCCAAAAGCGGTTCCGGGCTGCCCCCAACACTAGATCACTTCAAACGGCTGCTGCTCCACTTGATAGGGCGTTTGTTCAACTACTTCCTTGTATTACACTTGGTTTTTGTATTGGATAAATAAAGAATGTTTTCACGGCCGCCAGAGATCTGCGCACTTCAAGGGAAATTTCGTTCTATTAAGTGTTACTAACTCCTACATCAAAGCCAATCACTTTTTTCACCCACTACTTTTTGGTTACTTCAACGCTGACTTCAATACGTGGCAATTACCACTGAGTCCCTCTGTAACCTGATTGATCATCCTTGAGAGTTACCACTGATTCCCTCTGTAACCTGATTGATCATCCTTAACATTTACTTCAGAAAACCTCTGTAATATGATTGAGCGAGGTGGCCGTCGCATGTCGCTCCTGATTGGTCAAAATTTCCAAT
>CM047589.1:5839830-5902494 GCA_026184515.1 Peronosclerospora sorghi | reverse complement strand
GACAGGTAGTCACTCCACTGTTCAAAGGCATGTGCGTATGATCGCAACATGTCTCCGAGAACGCGGTTAACCCGTTCCGTCTGCCCATCCGTTTCCGGATGGTCCGCAGTTGACATCTTCAACTGGGTTCCCAACAATGAGAACGTTTCTTGCCAGAAACGTCCTGTAAATCTCGGATCTCGATCCGAGACAATGTCTTCCGGCATTCCGTGCAAACGGAATACCGTATCAACGAATATCCGCGCTGTTTGAGCGGCGGTTAAGTTCGCTGATACTGCAGTAAGATGTACAATCTTACTGAAACGGTCTACAAAGACCACTATTTCGGTCTTCCGACTATTGTCGGGTGGAAGACCGAATACGAAGTCCATTGAAATGGACTTCCAACACTCTGTCGGAACTGGCAGAGATTGCAGCGGAGCCTGTGCTGACTGCGCAGGCTTAACGCGCTGGCAAATCTCGCAAGAGCGTACGTATTTCCGTACCCACTTGTACTGGTTTCGCCAGTAAAAGTCACGTGCGAGAGAAGCGTATGTCTTCTCTCGACCTTGATGCCCCGAAATCGGTGCATCATGATACTCAAACATAATTTGATGTTTGAGATCATCGTCGTTTGGAACGACGATGCGACTTTCATCTTTTTGGTCTGTGCTGTAAAGCAGCAGACCATCGTGCAGTCGATATCGATGCACGCAAGCGCGGAGGAACTCTGGGAAATCGTCGCGTTTCTCACTTGATTGATTACGTAATTAATCAATCAACAGACGTGTCTCCTCTTCTGTTTTGTACGCCTCGCGTACTTGTTGTATAATTGACGACGACAAAGCAGTGCAACGGATCGCGTTTGCACTGGCCCCTTCGGTTACGGACGGTTTCATCTCGTAATCGGGCCTTCGTGATAGCGCATCCGCTATCACGTTCAACTTTCCGGGTTTGTATTCAACCGTAAAGTTGTATTCAGCAAAGAATGACATCCATCGAGCCATTCTTTAAGAAATGTGTGGTTAATTCACGGCCGTGCGTAGTGACGCATGGTCCGTGTAAGCCACAAACGGTCTATCTCCCAATAGATAGATCCGAAACTTGGCCAGTGCATACTTCATGGCAAGGAGTTCCTTGTCATGCTCTGGATAGTTGCGCTCGGCTGGGCGCAACTGACGCGATTGATATCAGATTACGCGATCACGATCATCGTGATCACGCTGCATCAAAGCACAGCCGATAGCGAAATTGCTCGCGTCGCAAACGACGTGGAACGGACGCTCGTTATCGGCTATATCCAAGACAGGCGATTCAGTCAAGCTTTTCTTGACTGCATCAAAAGCATCTTGGCATTGGGTATCCCAATTCCATTCGACATCTTTCTTAAGTAATTGAGAAAGAGGTCGTATTAACCCAGCATAGTTGCACGAATACTTGTGCAAATATGTGGCCAACCCAAGGAACTTTCGAAGTTCCTTAACGTTGTTTGGCGTAGGCCATTCAACGATCACCCTGATCTTTTCTGGATCAGGACGCACCCCGTTCTTGCCCACAAAGCATCCAAGAACGGGTATCTCAGGTGCACCAAAGGTGCACTTCTTCAGATTTGCATAGAGCTTATGCTTACGCATAAGCTCTAACACTCGACGTAGATGCTCCCTATGGACATCTACATCGCTTTTATCGTGTTCACCCTTACTATGGATGAACACGTCATCGAAATAACTCAGTGCGAATTCTCGCACCGGGCGTAATAGATGCGTTACGCATCTGTTATACGTAGTAGGGGCATTTCGAAGCCCCTGCGGCATAACAAGCCACTCCCAAAGCATGCCGCTTGGGGTGCTTACTGCCGTGAGAGGGATATCGTTCTCACGCATTAGGATTTGATAAAATCCATCTCTTAGATCGAGAGCACTAAAGATGGTGCTCCCGCACATGCCATCTATGATGCCATCCTTCCGCGGTATCGGTGTCTGTGCCGGTACCGTCGCTGCGTTCAGCTTGTTGTAAGCGTGAACGATTCTCCACCCACCTGTGGACTTTTTCACACAAAAGGTGGGGGTAGTGCAGTGAGATAGACTCCCGCACTTGGCCTGATTTACGACGAGCTTCGAAAAACTCGTCGATCGCTTTTACCCGATCACGCGGCAACGGCCATTGCCGCGTAACACAATACTTCGTGCCTGTCACGAGGTCAATCTCATGACGAGTTCCCTTATCGTTAGGAAGCTCGCTAGGTACTTCTTCTGGGAATACGTCAGCGTATTCCCGAAGTACCTCATAAAATGGGTAGTTCGCTTTAAGCGACTCCCAGCTCTGCGCTTCAAAGCGCTGAACTTTGGTTTGATCATTGGGAACCTCTTTCCCAATGTTTTCCACTTGTAATGTGTATATTCGCTCACGAATATACACTACATCATCTGTCGCTACGATAATACAGATCTGTTCAATCTGATCATCGTGCAAGTTTCTCATAAACTTCTTCCAGCTTAGCGCTGGAAGAGCCATCACCTCCGAACCTTCTTTCGGAGGGTGTTCCATTAACAGAGACTGGGTAGCTAATACGGTCTCCGATTGCGTCAAGACGTTGATCGTCTCGACGGAACTGCCCATGCAATCAGACGCACTCGTCTGATTGACTGCTACACGGTGATTACGATTCACCGTATGCGAATACTCATCATCATGGTGGCCACTGCCTACCATGGAGTTTTGACGATCAGATGTTCTCGTCGGATCGGCCGCCTTTTCTGCGACACGGTGGTCTTTATCACCCGTGTGCATGGCAAACGCAACTTGGTGGGCACTGGCCACCACGGAGTTGTGCTCACGATTGCACTCGATCGTGAGTTCACTCTCATCAACACGGAATTCATTCGTCGTGTTGGAACCTTCGGTCGCACAGTGGGTGTTTCCCACCGTGGATATCACTTCATTCTCACGGTGGTCTTTATCACCCGTGGAATGTTTCTCTCCAACACGCAACGACTCTTCTGTTGCGTGTGGTAGTCCCTCTGGACTCTCACCAGCGGAGGTACCTTCCGCGGATCGTGTCAGAACAGACCTGGTGGTGCCATCGCTATCCACCAGACTGTCTGACGCCGCGGTTGTATCTTCTGATACAGCCGGATTACACACAGGGTGATCAGATCCTGTGCATCCGCCGCAGTCGATCGATAGGTTAGCCCAGTCGATCGAAGGTTTAAGCTTGGACATCCATGGTATTCCAAGTATCACATCGAACTTGTCATCTAAATCGAGGACGATGAATTCATCCTCGAATGACAGTTCATTCAACTCGAAGCGTGTTTTAATCACACGCTTTGGAATAGTCACGCTTGCACCTGTTGCTAACCGGACTGAGAACATACTTCGTGGGGTTTCTACCTCCACGAAGCTCAACAGCGTTAGACTCTGAGTTCTAACGAAATTGTTTGACGCTCCTGTGTCAAACAAAGCTCGCATGGGGACATCGCTCCCGTGCGGATTAACCTCCAGGGTAATAAGAGGCTTACCATCAATCACCCTGCACCTTTTGACAGGACATAGTCCCGTCTGGGTCTATTACCCTCACATGCCCTATGTAGGCATGTGGGATAACATTCCCAGTAGGGCTCCCCGCCCCTACTGGTGATTTACGTTTTTTGCACCAACAGGGTGATGTCCCTGTTGGTGTCGCCGTGCAGCGGACGGTTCCGTCCGCTGACTGCGTGGCACCGGACGCGGTTCCATACACTCATGGACAAAATGCCCCATTTTCGCGCATCGATTGCAGCGAATATTATTCTTAAATTTCGGTTGCTTCGTGTTCGAAGAAACCGCAACCGATAGGTCCATCGGCTCTGGACCTCCACCGCCCATACTCTGGTGCGGGTGGCTGTTTCTTGAGACGAAGTGTGAGCTTCTTCTTCCTGAATGCTGCTTGTTGGAATGCCGTTGCGGCATGTCAAAAGCGAAGGGCTGTTGAGCCCTTCGGCTGTACCCAGCATGCGATGACGCTGATCGCATGCTGAACTCCTCACGAATGCTCATATCAATGGCATCCCTTAGAGTATCTGGCGGGTGCCGGTAAAGACTCTGTTTGACGGGACCATCGTTGAGTCCCTTCATGAAGCCAGTGACCTGCATAGCAGGGGGCACCGGCTCATACAAAATATTTGACAGCAAACATTGCGTCTTCTGAGCGTAAGCTTGAAGGTCAAGCTTACCTTGCCGGAGTTCCATGAACTCCTTCCGACTACTTAGCTCCATTTCTGGAGCTTCAAAATTGAGCTTTAGCTCAGCTTTAAATTCCTTATAAGTAAGTAACGAAGAGTCATCAGTGGCTCTGCGACTCATCTCCCATGCCCTGGCTCTGCCGCCCAGACATGTTGTGGCGAAGTACGCCTGTTGACGTTCGTCAACAATATTTTGCGCAGAGATGGCATCTTCCACCTCTGCGAACCATCTACGAAGGGGCTCGCCCCCTTCACCGGTAAAGGGCGGTACTCGCGCCTTTACCACTTCAACGCTATGCGTTGCAGGTGCAGTTGCGGTCCGCGCTGCCTCTGGCGCGGGACGTTCTGACTTTTCTAGGTGGTTTCGCCTAAAGCCATTCACCACCTGTATCACTTCCTCCGGGGACTTACTCTGGAGGAAGGTAATGATTTCGGTCCCCATAGACCGAACCATTTCCACCGTCGCGTCTTTACTACGCGACGAGAAGTGAGGGAAGTGTTTATTCACCTCTTCCAGCGTTCTCTCTCGCTCGGCAGCTGTCATGTCTAGCGACTTGATGCCGAGAGTAAATATCCCGTTGCAAATCTACACATGGATATACAGACATGTAACAAGTATCCAAATGAGCTGAATCATTAATAGGAGGATGGTTACAAATCTCGTGCAAAACAGCACGAAGTGCAGCTATCGCAGAATCCAAATTAGCTGTTGGCGGCGGTGTAGAACTAGTATCGGTGCTTAAAAAAAGTGATGCGACTACTTTAACTGAAGCGGGATATGTGAGTGGAATGATGCGAACAGGCGATAATCAGGCGCAATCAGGCGATAATCAGGCGCAATCAGGCTTGAATCACGTGCGATCAGGTGTGATCAACAGTGATCAGGCTTGGGCAGGCACTAAGAGTCGTCGATCAGCGGTAATCAGACTCGATCAGGCGCGATCAGGTGCTAAACGTCTGATCAGCTTAGTCGGCGCGAGTTGTTAGCAGCTGAGTGCAGGTCGCGAGTCGCTGAGTGTCGATCAGGTGTTTATCGGCGAAGGGGTACTCGATCAGGCAGCGGAAATCTTCACTGCCCGATCACAGAGCCTCCTTAAGCTTAATTCGTCACTATAATACCCAAAATACCTTGTATTCTGGACTTAAGCCTTAGAGGGACGGTCGATCAGCGCGTTCGACGGGCTGATCGACGATTACCACTAAAATCCTCCTAGTGTTACCGTGGGGCGCTTAAAGCAGCCGAACACTAGGGGCCAAAACGTGGACCAATGAGGGAAGAGGTGAGAGCGCACTTCTCGTATTTTATGGTTATGAAGTTAAATGAGCTGTAAGATGGATGCGAATTGCTGGATTGGTCTTTGAATCAATAGCTTTAATAGCCGGAACATCTATTCAAGTGTAGATTGAGCTTCATCCTCAGTCACTGCTTGTTGTAAATGAAACCTTTTACCCAGATTTTCATTTTTAACTTCAATATGGATGAGTGAACTAGGAATAACGTAGTAATATTCAGGTTAAGTCTGAGGAACTTGTTCAAGTTTTGAAATATAAAACCCCTTGCTCCAAGAGTTCTTGAAATAGCTTTTGTGAAATATCTGTAAAAAAAGCAAGCTTAGAGTGAGCAAAGAGAAAAAGGCGGCGGCTCTTAATCTTCGCTCCGCTAGTTGACTAGCGGAACGGAACTGTGGTCGTTAAGACGGACCACCAAATGCTACCAGGTGTAACAGGACTGATCCTATTACTGGCTTACACTGTAATTGAGAGGAAGCGCGCAATACAAGAGGGGTAGGATTAGTTGATAACAACTAATCCTATACTAAAAAGTGAATATAAATATTCACTTGCTATCTAGAACGCAAAATTAAGAGTGTTTATTTAATTGGTGGTTTAGAGGCTAATAGTATAGTAACTAACTAATTAATATAATAATATTAAGTCTTTAACTAACTGTACTATTAGTTAACCTACAAGATTAGGTATTTATACCGAATAAACTTTACCTTCGTATATTATAATAACTTATAATCTCTTATTTAAATTTCAGACGACGCGTCTGAAATTAAACTGTGATATTCTAACTTGAATATCAATTATGTAATGGCGCCCCATTACACAACACCTCAGCACCTAGTGCTGAGGCGGAGGAAGAAGCTCCTTCAATGCTTTTAGCAGCGCTCTTTAAAGCGCCGCCGTGTGCTTTGACCATCGAGTTGATGGTCAATCAGTTGGTGAATGAGAAATTCCGACCAACAAGTGCCACCTATGATTGGCAAAAATAAGAATTATTATTGGCCAACCACCTTAAGTGGGGGGTGATGTAATGGGGTGCCATTACATAATTGACATTCAAGTTAGAATATCACAGTTTAATTTCAGACGCGTTGTATAAAATTTAAATAAGAGATTATAAGTTATTATAATCTACGAAGGTAAAGTCGATTCGGTATAAATACCGAATCTTGCAGGTTAACTAATAGTACAGTTAGTTAAAGACTTGATATTATTATATTAATTAGTTAGTTACTATACTATTAGCCTCTAAACCACCCATTAAATAAACACTCTTAATTTTGCGTTCTCAAACCCAAGTAAATATTTATATTTACTTTTAGTATAGGATTAGTTGTTACCAACTAATCCTACCCTAATTGTATTGCGCGCTTCCTCGCAAGATACAGTGTAAGCCTGTAACAGAATCAGTCCTGTTACAGGTGGTTTACACTACATTTTAGCTAGGTACGAATATAGTAAGTTCTATTTAGTATTACATATAGTTTACATTAGTTTAATTAATTTAGGCTAATTACATATATTAAATATAAATCAGTTTACAAAAATACTTAAGACTGCTAGGCGCGCGACCACGCCCGGTCGCGCGCGCAGTGAGTATTGTAGCCTAAGGGATAACTCCCTTAGGCTACCTCCCTTTATAAGGGAAGCCTTGTTGAAAGGGGTTAGCGAAAGCTATCTGTAAACCACCCCGGGAATCCTGGCCCCGAGTAGGAGAGCTCTCTCTTACTAATCCCTTTATAAGGGCGTATCGGCTAAGTAGCGGCGAACGCCGCTTAAAGGAAAGTCTTCCTCTGTGCGCTAGCCGCACCGTGCGTATACGCACCGGCTATAAACAGAAAAACAGAAGGGAAGTCGTCGAAAGGTCATGGACACCATTTGTGATGAAAACTTTTTCACCAGTCTGGACAAGGCATTGCTATTCTTGAACCAATTGAGGTTGGGGTCAACGCTTTCCAGAATGATCAAATCTCATTGTCAATGGTGTACAAGCGCTTTTCATTGTCAATGCCAGAATCATACGAGAACATGATCTGTTTATCAAACGAGGAACGGTCGTACATATTGAATTTAGTCAAAGAGCGGATTTGTTTCATGTATGGTGATGCAATCGGCATAGCATACCTCCTGGACCCTGTGATGATTGGTGATGGTATGCTGGATGAACGTAAGGTTCAGGCGGAAGATGCACTACTAGTTTCCATCAGTCGAGGCATCAGCATCACTGATGTCAACAGAAAGGATATCGAACAGAAGAAAGAACAGTTGTTCGTTGAATACACGAACTGGATCATCAAGGCTCACCAGGATAGGACAAAAAATGATTTTCGCTTCAAGATGCTGTCGAAGGGAAGGAAGACCACAATGCAATACTGGCTCGTTTATGGTGCTACGTATCCAAGTCTTAGAGATCTTGCTGTCAAAGTTTTCAGCATGGTAACATCAAGTGCAGCATCAGAACGGGGATTCTCCGCGATGGCGTTTGTTACTCAAAGGTGAGAAATCGAATATCCGGAGAAAAGGTCAAGAAGTTGTTCTTTATTAAAAACAACGTACCTCAACTCATTTCTGATCAAGATGGAGTAGACTGGGGCTCATCTGATGGTGAGGAGCATGAGGTCGAAGCAGAATACATAACTTCAGATGATTGAATAAATGATTAATGATCTTATTTTGTACTAAATTTACAAAACCCTTAATTTTTGGCAATTGATATCCGTACCCAATAGATGGGGCAATTGACTCCCCCCATCTGGGTGTCGGGATGAGTCCCGAGGCCAGAAGTCAGCAGTCCTAGAGGATGCTGAATAGTGTGACAGGTGTTGTCACAGAAGGCGTAAGCCTGGAACGGTTGGCTGGGGTAGGCGAACTGTTGTCGTTGGAGGAGATGTCCTTCAACGAGTTTGAGACTGCTTTGAAAGCAGATGAAATCGACGAGGTTGTCGTATTACGTCCGGAAGAGGAGTTGAGCTCCTCATCCACGATGGACGAGTCGGTTTTAGTGCAAACCAAACAGGCATTCAATGCCCGAAGCGGCCTCAAGATCCTCGCGGATCCTGAGGACCCTTACCATTCCTTACTAAAGGAATTTGGAGATGTCATTAGTGGCAACCCACCGATGGGGCTACCACCGGATCGGGGAGTCCGACATGAAATTGATTTGGTTCCTGGAACCAAATACTACGTCACTAGGCAGTGGCCTCTCCCCAAGGAGCAATGCGATGTCATGACGCATTCTTCAAGGGGAAAGAAGAGTCAGGGATGGTACGGGAGAGCAAGCCTCCCCACTCATCTCCCACTTTTTGTGTTCGTAAACCGAACGGAAAGTGGCGCATTGTGCATGCGTACAACAAGCTGAATTCAGCTACTGTACCCATGCAGACTCCGATTCCTCGGAAGGATGTCCTCCAGAACAATATGGCGGGCTGTACTGTATACAGTGCCTTAGATCTGGTGGACGGGTATTATCAGGTGCTCATGCGAGCGTCCGATATTCCGCTTACAGCAGTCAGCACGCCTAGTGGCTTGCTGTGGAAGTGGCTTGTTTTACCACAAGGGATTTCAAATGCACCAGCGACTTTCAATCGATTGGTGACTCAACTCTCCCGCCCTCATAGGAAGTACGCTCAGACGTACTTCGACGATATATTCGTTCATAGTTGTGCTCGTCTGATGTTCAGACGCATCTGATACACCTTCGAGCAGTGCTCGAATGTATGCGAGAGCATACGTTGTATACAAACGCATCCAAATGTATCTTTGGTGCTGAGGAAATTCCTTTCCTCGGATGCTTCATCGGTAAGGATGGAGTGCGGGCGGATCCCGCGAAGGTGAAAGCCATTGAGTAGTGGTCTTCGCCTGTAAATCTTAGAGATTTACGGAAGTGGCTTGGATTAGCCACTATCTCCACAAGTACAGCGAGAACTACGCTGAAATGGCGAAGCCATTGACCGACCTTCTTAAGAAGGATATTGATTGGTCTTGGGAAACCAAACACCAAAACGCTTTTGAAGCGGTAAAGGGGAGCTTGTTAAAAGCTCCCGTTCTTGCTCTCCCAGATTCTGGGAAACCATTTAGTGTCGTCTGCGACGCCTCCGATTTCGCAATCGGATGTGCTTTGTTACAATCAGACGATGCAGGAACGGAACGCGTAATTGCGTTTGAGTTGAGGCAGCTTAAAGCTGCAGAACGGAATTATCCCGTTCATGACAAGGAGCTACTTGCAATGAAGTATGCTCTTGTCGAATTTATGGTTCACCTACTCGGCTCTAAGCCGTTCGTGGTTTATACTGACCACGCGTCCTTACGTACAGCGACAAAGTCGCCTCATCTCTCGCAACGGATGGCCCGTTGGCTCTCCTTCTTTGCGTAGTACAACTTTGAGGTTAAGTATAAACCTGGCAAGCAGAACGTGCTTGCAGACGCGTTGTCGCGTCGTCCCGATTACGAGCTCGCTCACGCGACATTCGTCACCACATCTGTGGTGGATCTCATACGCCAGGCGTATGAGAAATACCCACAGTGTACGGCGCTTATCCGCGCGTTAGGTGAAAAGGGTCTTGGCTTGTCTGAGCCAACCCTGTCAAGTCGAGCTAGAGCTCGTTTACACCGTTACAGGTACTGTGACGGTCTGCTATTTTATAGCACGAGCGCGGAGGACACTCCGCGGGTGGTAGTTCCTCACGATGAGGAACCCAAGTATAGAGTCCTCTTTGAGTCATATGACGCCCCTACCGGGGGTCATTTAGGTCTGGATAAGACCTAAAGCGCATTAAGCGCTCTGTATTGGTGGCCCATCATGTATAAGTGGGTCGGTGCGTATATACGCACCTGTGAGACGTGTCAGAGGGTCAAAACCTCTGCAAGTTCAGCTTCGCCTTTGGCGAGCTTATCGGTTCCAACGGAGTGTTGGAAATCCATTAGCATGGATTTTATCTTCGGTTTTCCGAAGGATAAGGCCGGGAATACCGGCATATTGGTTTTTGTAGACCGATTGAGCAAGATGGGTCATCTGGCGGCGGTGCCAGAGTCCATAGATGAACAAGGAACAGCGAAAGTGTTCCTAGACCGTGTCTTTCGACAGCATGGTCTACCCGATTCCGTTGTGTCGGATCGGGATCCCCGTTTTACGGGACAATTCTGGGGAGCGTTGTTTAAGGTGTTAGGCACCAAGCTCCTCATGTACACTGCGGATCACCCGCAGACGGACGGTCAGACGGAACGCGTTAATCGCGTTGTGGAGGATATTCTCCGGAGTTTATGTCCGGATTCTCCAGAGAGTTGGAGTGAGATGCTTCCGATGGTTGAATTTGCTATCAACAATTCGGTACATGCATCTAGGGGGTTTACCCCGTTTTACCTGAACGGATTGGTGAATCCGAGGGTTCCATTAACGCCACATGTGTGTGTCCCAGGGCTTGAGGGGGGAGGATTCTCCGATGTCAGCCCTGTATCTGTGAGAAAGCACGTCGATAAGTTCTTATCGACGCGCCTTAGTGTCTTACGACACGTCTGCGATGCCATCGCGGAAAGCCAAGACAAGCAGAAGGAGCAAGCTGACCGCAAGGGGCGGCGTAACGAAAAGATATATAAAGTAGGAGAAAGTTTTTATTAAACGCTAAAAATCTTCCTACACATGCAGTTTCCAACGTGTTAAGGAATAAACTGCGCCCCAGGTTTGTGGGACCCTTTAAGGTACTAGCCCGAAAGGTCTTATCGTATACCTTGGACATCCCGAAAGGGATGCGTACGCATCCAACCTTTTATGTCGGTATGCTTAAGCCATACCAGGACCCGGAGGCGGGGCCCCTCCTGGAGGAGGGTGGAAAGGCGGATAGCCGTAAGGCATCGCAGGGCGAAGGAAGCCCGAAAGGGCTAAAATGCGACCACGAAGCTCCGCAACGGTGTTCTCGAGAGAGGCAAGCCGCCTCTCGAAGCGATCAGTGGCATCCCGCTCATCGCGGATCCCCTCGTGAAGATCATGGATGCGAAGGCTGTGTCGATCACAGCGCGCGCGAATCTCACGTCGCAATTGTGCGACCTCCTCCTCCAATGCTCGATGCGGAGAGTAATCCACACTTTCATATGGAGCGGCTGATGGCGCGGCGCCATCATCGGGGTCAAACCCAGTATCTGGTGAAGTGGAAGGGTTATCCACACTCACAGAGTTCGTGGGAGTTCGAGACTCCCCTACGGCAGGATTGCCGCGACGTCGTTGACGCTTTTGAGCGGGAGAATCCCGCTGTAGGTCAACGACCAGAGGGTCATGAGAAGCCTCTTTACTCCCAATAAGTGGGAGTTGGCCGGAGGCAGATGTGGCGACCACACTGTCTCCGGACACCAGGGTGGAGACAGGGGCGCTGGCGTAGCGCGTGCGATACGGAGCACGTAGTTGCTCCATCGCCTTAGATCTGGCAAATGTAAGGCGCAACACCCTCTCCACCAAATGTCTCGACAGGAATAGCTGTCATGAAGCTCATCGAAGCTGGGGAGAAGCTTCTCCCCTTCCGCCCAAGCGCGGAACTTCTTCTCTGCATCATCAGCACTTTCTCCCGGAGAAAGAATGAAAGGAACCTCGCGGAGGTTCTCAACAGGGGCACCTTGTGCCTGCCTGTTTAAGCGCTCTCGGTACGAGACGCTAGTGAACTGCTTTTGCGTAAGCAGTTGTTGCCGGAGTTTCTCACGGCGTTCGCGTTGGTACGGCTGTTCAGCCGCGGGTCCAGGGGTATAGGACGCTAAACTGGTCCTTACCAAACGCCTGGTCCACCTTGGAAGGTCACGAGGACCATCGAAATTATAAGCCGCCCTTGACGGGCGTTTGGGGGCGCGCAACGCAGCCCTTAGTGCCTGTGCGGAAAGTTGGGAGTCTTGAGCTGCGTCCAGATCATTAGTGATGATCGCCTTTGGCGATTCGTATGTATCATCCGATACAGGCAGGGATGCCGCACTGGTTAGTGCATTTTCCTCACGTGTGGGGAACGGATTAGGCTGCCGACAACGCCGTTCGGCGCTGTTGGAGGGGCTAACCGTTGGGGAGGTATCCCCAATGGCATCCACCTCCGAGTTTTCGGAGTAATCTACCTCTTCTAGAGGATACGCCATAGCACCACTGAGGTGTACATATGGAGGGCCAGAGGAACTGGCGTTGGAGTTCTCCAACAAGATTTTGTTTATTGCGTAAGCAATAGTCTTGATTGGGGAGGATGTAACGGGGTTACATTCGGGTTACATTTAATGTTGGTGTACATGAGTACACCACGGTTGAGGTCAGTATTGGCCGTTTTGAAAGGTTCTGAACCTTTGGTTATTTTAACCAATCAGGGCAGGGGCCCTTGGTGTGGTGGTGTGTCAGCCATCCACGTGTCAGTACAGAGGTGTGTACACTACATTTTAGCTAGGTACGAATTAGGAATATTCTACTTAGTATTACATATAGTTTATATTAGTTTAAATTAATTTACGCTAATTACATATTTAATATATTCAGTTTACATTTCACTCTATTTTGCGGACGTGCGACCTCTACCGGTCGCACGTGCAGTGAGTGTCGTAGGTAAGAGGGAGCCCTCCCTTTACTTACATCCCGTAAAGGGAACACAGCCGTTAAGGCTAATTAGTAAACCAACCCGGGAATCTTGGCCCCGAGTAGGGGATCTCTCCTACTAAGCCCTTTATAAGGGCGTATCGGCTAAGTAGCGGTAGACACGGCTTTGAGGAAGAGTCTTCCTCTGTTCGCTAGACGCACCGTGCGTATACGCACCGGCTACAATAAGCGTCTCGAACGAGAATATCTTGAACGGAAGGGTACTTAGTTTGTTCTCTATTCCCTATACCATGGTACGACGAACTACGGCGTCTTTTTTTGGGAGTGAAAATCGGAGCAAAAATTACTTACTGATATTAAATAACGATGTTCTCCTTCCTATGTAAAGACATGAATAACGTAAAAATTCATAAGTTTGTCTTCTGTAACGTGATGTCGAGATCACCTTTTGTAGACCACTTGATCTATCGTACCTGTGCTACGTCTCCTGCGGGCAGTATGGACGGTCCGATAGATAGGCTGCTCCACCAAAGATGTCGATAATCGCCTGATCTGATTCGCTCCGATCGGAAACAATTTGCTCCGATCCGGCACAATTTTCTTCCGATCCAATACGACTTCCCCCAATCCGCAACGTTCACCTGCTTCGATCCGATGCTTTGTACGACCATCCGAGGTATGGCGGCCGATCGCCACAGCCTGTTAGCCATATTCTTCTGATTCGCCATTTGACCTATTTCATCTGCCTTTAATTGGTCTCGTCATCAGATCCGCTCGTCGTCAGATCAATACACCATTACCCGGTCGGATAAACCTACAAGATGTGGAACCTATAGACCACTTATTTTTACTTGTATCGCTTAACCGCAGTAGCTATGGAGTACGTCCTTAATTTTCTTTCAATATAGTTTTTTCTCTTTCTTCCTACGAATTGGCTATATATCCAATCGAGTGGCTGATATTAAGAAGATGCTTCTTGCTTCCTCCTTATCGTTTCACACTGTAAGTAATTGGCTCCGATGTAGTTGGGGGCCACTACGCATATGGGTGATGGAAACGGACACTGGCGACAACGTTTATTGGACTACGTTGACGCCCTCGATCACCTATCGCACCTGTCAGAGGCAGCATTTCCCTGCAAGAAAGAAAACACCGGCTTTTTATCGGAGCTATGTATAGCAGAAAAGCACTGAAATCTCGAAAAAAAAGGTAAAGGCACCGATGCACATCATCACCTGTTGATCAGGTAAAGATTTACACCTGACCTACACAACAAGTTCAGCCGGCCGAGGAATTTTTCTCAGGCCACGGGTATAGGGAAATACCTCAGTTAACGTTTGACTAAGATTTCGTTACCCCTGATCTCTTCGCCGCTGGTCAAGAAGAGCTTGGAGCGACGAGTGGTCTTTTGGTCACATGTAATATTTTAGTGATTCCCGTGAAGGTGATCAAGGTAAAATCAAGATTAAAGTGAAGCGGGGTTGGAAGCGTCGGATGAAAAGTAAATCACCATCGCAGCGGATTAAAGAAGAACTATTTACCGATGTGATGAGATGGAAGAGAAACCTCTACATTTCCCCAGGGCTCCGGCACATATAATAATTTTTATAATTTTTTTTACGTGTTTGTGAAAGATGGAGAGCCTTTCAATCCAAGATTGATCTAAAGGGCAGCCCGACGTCACAATAACCCGATGAAAGATAAAGATGGAGGTGCCGGATGGCCGATAAACTTATCAAAACCGGATAACCCAGATTACTAATACGGATAATCAGGGTCCCAATGGGAAAAATCCATGACAAAATTAAAGGATATTTCTACAAGAAAGCACTCAGGGTTTATTATCCATTAACAAAAGTATTCGTTTGGGAACTTCACTAATTGTTGCTATAATAAAGCGTTCGGCATGAAAGTCGCCAGGAAGCGCCATCAAGAAGCTCTTACACCTTCGGACTGGTGTAGGTTCGACATATTTTACTGTCGCAACATCCGCGACAGGAGTCATTCTGTAATGGGAGTCCATTTACAAAACACCGAATAATATTATTTTAAACACGTTAAGGTCGTTCAAAAAGAAAATTTAGGATTATAAATTCTTGTAATCAACTCTAATATGATTCGGTTCACCTAACCAAATCGAAAAGGGAATTAATATTGTAATTAAATCAGCGAACATCAATACATGTTTGTATACTTGTTCTGTTTTAGTTATTCTTAGTAAATCTAAGCCATCCGTAATATGTTACTTCTTTATTTTAACAGTTCTTTAGGTAGGATTAAAATAGTTAATTAATTGTATTAAATTTATTTAAAGGGAAAAACTAAACAGTACCGTGTCCAAATAGGCTTATTTAGAGCTCGATTTTACTCGATTTTGATTGGCTGTTTTCATCCTGCAGGGTTTAGGGTTGATTGGCTCTTTACAGCCTGCAGGGTTTAGGGTTTAGGGTTGTTTGTTTGTTGGTTTGGTAAGTTTCCGTGGTCAACTGGTTGGTTGGTTGCTTGCTTGTTTGCTTGGTGGGGTGGGGTGGTATATGTGAGACAGGGAGTGTTTAGTTAAACGCTAAAAACCTTCCTACACATGCAGTTTCTAACGTGTTACGGAACAAACTGCGCCCCAGGTTTGTGGGACCTTTCAAGGTGCTAGCCCGAAAGGGACTAGCATATACCTTGGATATTCCGAAGGCGATGCGCACGCATCCAACCTTCTACGTGGGTATGGTTAAGCCATACCAGAACCCGGAGGCGATGCGCACGCATCCAACCTTCTACGTGGGTACGCTTAAGCCATACCAGAACCCGGAGGCGGGAGGAGGTTGGGAAGGCGCATAGCCGTAAGATACGGCAGGGCGGGGTAATAACACATCCGTCAGGGTCGAAATACAACCACTAAGCTCCGCAACGGAAGCTTCAGATAGCCAAGCCGCCTATCAATGCGTTGAATCGCATCCCCTTCATCGTGTAGTCCCTCCTGGACTTCCATGATGCGACGGCTGTGTCGATCACAGCGCGCGTGAACCTCACGTCGCAATTGTGCGACCACCTCCTCCAATTCTCGATTCGGAGGGTATTCCACATTACCATGTGGAGCGTCTGATGGCGCGACGCCATCATCGGGGTGAAACCCAGTATCTGGTGAAGTGGAGGGGTTATCCACATTCACGGAGTTCGTGGGAGTCCGAGACTCCCCTGCGGCAGGATTGCCGAGACGTCGTTGACGCTTTCGAGCGGGAGAATCCCGCTGCGAGTCGGCGACCAAAGGGGCGGGGGCATCCCCTTCACTCCCAATAGTTGGGAGTTCGCCGGAGGCAGATGCAGAGCTTGCATTTCCCTCCGGCACCACAGTGAGGGCATCGGCGCTAGCATAGCGCGTATGATAAGGGGCACGTAATTGCCCCAGAGCTTTGGCTCTGGCAACCGCCAAGCGCAATGACATCTCTATCCGAACGTCACGTTCGGAAAAGCCTTTGTACGGCGATAAAGCTAGGGAGGCGTTTCTCGCCTTCCGCCCAAGCGAGGAACTTCTGCGCTGTAACGGGGTTACATTCCAGTTACATTTAGTGTTGGTGTACATGAGTACACTACGGTTGTGGTCAGTATTGACCGGTTTGAAAGGTTTCGAACCTTTGGTTATTTTAACCAATCAGGGCAGGGCCCTTGGTGTGGAGGTGTGTCAGCCATCCACGTGTCGGTACACAGGTGTGTACAATGCATTTTAGCTAGGTACGAATTTGGAATATTCTACTTAGTATTACATATAGTTTATATTAGTTTAAATTAATTTACGCTATTTACATATTAAATATATTCAGTTTACATTTCACTCTAAAGTGCAGTCGCGCGACCTCGACCGGTCGCGCGTGCAGTGAGTGTCATAGGTAAGAGGGATCTCTCCCTTTACTTACATCCCGTAAAGGGAACACATCCGTTAAGGCTAATTAGTAAACCAACCCGGGAATCTTGGCCCCGCGTAGGAGATCTCTCCTACTAATCCCTTTATAAGGGCGTATCGGCTAAGTAGCGGTAGACACCGCTTTAAGGAAGAGTCTTCCTCTGTGCGCTAGCCGCACCGTGCGTATACGCACCGGCTACATGCGCTGCCTCTCCGTCATCCTCTCCTTGTAGGAGAACGAAGGGAACCTCGCGGAGGGTCTCAACATGGGCACCCTCCGCCTGCTTCCTGATTCGCTCCCGGTATGAGGTGGCAGTAAACTGCTTCTGCGCGAGCAGTCTTTCCCGTAATCGTTTCCGGCATGCGACTTGACGCGTCTGTACAGCCGCAGGTCCAGGGGTATAAAAGGCTAGACTCTTCCTTACCTCGTTCTTGGACCACTTTTGGAGGTCACGAGGACCTTAAAAGTGATAGGCCGCCCGTGGAGGGCGTTTGGGGGCGCGCAACGCAGCCTCTCGTGCCTTTACGCCAGTCTGAGCTTCCTGAGCCGCGTCCATCTCATTGGTGATTGTCGCCTTCGGCGACCCGGATGTATCATCCGAAGTTGCTAGGGGTGGCGCACGAGTTAGTGCATCTTCCCCACGTGTGGGGAACGGATTAGGCTGCCGACATCGCCGTTCGGCGTTGTCGGAGCGGTCATCCATAGGGGACTCATCCCCTAGGGCCCCCTCCTCCGAGATACCGGAGTCGGAGTAGTTGTCATCCCCTTCTCGGGGAGAATGTTCGTCATCACTAAAGGTGATCATTTAAGCCACAGTTCTGGCAGTTGGGATCTCCAACTATAATTGATTATTGCGTAGCAATAGTCTTGATGGGGCAGGATGTAACGGGGTTACATTTGGTTACGTTGGTGTACCTAGGTACACAACGGTTAAGGTCAAGTATTGACCAGTCCGAAAGGTTCGGACTTATTGGTTGTTTTAACCAATCAGGACAGGAGCCATTGGTGAAGGCGTGGCAGCCTGCCACGTGTTGGTACACAGGTGGTGTACACTTCATTTCGGCTAGGTACGAATTAAGTAAGTTCTACCTAGTATTGTATATAGTTTATATTAGTTTATTAAGTTAGGCTAATTTTATATTAAATAAATAAATCAGTTTACAAATACACCGAATACTGCTAGGCGCACGTCTCAAAACAGTCGCGCGCGAAGTGAGTGTTAGAGCGAAAGGGAGCACCTCCCTTAGCTACTCCCTACTCATGGAAGCCTTGGCATAAGGCGTTAGTGTTTACTAACCGTAAACTCAAGGGAATCTTGGCCCGGGTGAGAGAGCAATCTCCCACTAAGCCCTTCTATAAGGGCGTATCGGCTAAGTAGCGGCGTATCGCCGCTTAAGGGAAGTCTTCCTCTGTGCGCTAACCGCACCGTGCTTGTACGCACCGGCTACAATTATTTTCTCCGCACTCTTCGTCACAATGAAAAGGTGAGTCAAGGTCCCAGTCGAATCTCGACCCAACTGATGGGTGATTCCTCGTTCGACCAAACCATCAAGAAGCGCTTCCAACGTCGAGCGACCATTCTAAGTTTACAATCTCAATTTCTGTTTGACATTATAGATGTCTCTGCTCATAGTGTTGCAGTCTGGAAAGGATTCGCTCGAAGTCCTGAGGATATCCAGTGGAGCAACTCCTGACCTGATAGATTGATTCACCAACTGCAGTTGTGCCTCGGTTAGCACCCTTGCGGATGCATAGGCCGAAAGATCCTCAGCGGCATCATGATTGTGCGTTGCATTCATAACCGTAGCTTTCCATTTTCCGGTTGCACCATTTCGTTTGACACTAACTTTAAACGGCAATTAGTACGGACTGTGGTACGGATGCGAACTTGTTCTCCTTTAGGCGTTTGCTTTCCTCCATGGAAACACAGCAGCTCAACGTTTTTGAGACCGCCTCCTTCTCTGCTTCCAACAGTTCTTGACTTCCCAAATTTCACCGCATATCCATCGGATTCTGCAAACGATGCGATATCGTCGCGAGCGTCATCGGCGGTGTCGTACTATGCTTCCTGAGGTGCTTCGAAGACCATGACTAGAGGGACGGTTGTTAATCTCGGGTGAAGGATGCTGAAATGGAAAAACCTTACAGCACGCCGTTACAGGCCGTTTAAAAGTTTAAACTTACCCCTCATGATCCTCGTGTTGTTCCTCTATTACCTACTGGCTATCAGTGGCCGCTGTAGTTGTTGGTTTGCTGTTGTGGGGAGCTGATCGCAGACTGGAGTCGGTGGTAATGGTCACAGGGGCGAGAAAACAGAACGGAGTGTAAAACGGAATGGAGTACGAGTAAAAAAACGGTACGGAACGGAGTACAGTACCAATTTGCAGTCTGTACTCCAGAGTGTGTACTGTATTATTTGGTCAGAGTGGTGTCAGGTGAAACGGACAGACTGAGGTACACGTATCAAAAGTGAGGTACCTATCACTCCCCTGTTTGTTCGGTTGTATTTATACTAGTAAATCTAAACCATTTACAATACATTAGGGGGGTCAAACTTAAAGATCGTGAAATCAAATCAGGATGACCAAAGCCGACACGTGTGGATAAACCAAAAAAAAACATGTGGAGCTAAAAGCGTCCCCATTGAAGTGGAGAACTGCGCATAATGCGCTTACGCAGTAACCGGACTATGTGACACGTTAGATTAACGTGCTTAACACGGAAACATGTAGTTCTACTGAAAGCATTAATTGAACTCGAGCAGAAGTCTGCCGCTCGAGCTCTTCCAAAAGGTTTGGCGTCCGCCCTCAGTACATCTAATAGTCTCCCAAGAGTCAAACCCTAGAGGGTAACCAAAAGCCAGCGTAAAGTACACGGTACGCTGCTTGCGTCTTTGAGCGCTTTAAAATCAAGCGCTCAAGAATATAGCGTTGACTATTAAGAATAGGAAGAGGTGGCGTCAGAAATATACCCGTCGATGTCGAGAAGCACGAGAGCATCTTCTCGAAGCTAAGAGGGGTCAATCTGACTATTGCTCTCTCATTACCGATTTCGGCTCGATAAATAAGTACCCCTGTTTCCTTCTCGATGAGAAGCGAGATTTATCTTGATCTTAGACAGAAAGTTGATTGGCATCGGACGGATCATGAACGTCTGCTGAGATCTCATGCTCAAGTCGGATTATTGGTCTCTTCCTGGACGGCAGATCTGTCTTGCCACGACATTTGTATGTCGCCTTTGCGATGAATTAATGCGTAAGGCTTAATGCGATAGACATAAAACGTTTGGTGAAGACGCATCGCCGCGGGAATGTCTGATGTGCAGGGATTCCCCCTGGGACTTTGGACCTTCAGGTTCTGGTAAACTTAGGCAGCAAAGTCCAAGCCGGGAAATTGCTGGTTGCATGTGTAGAAACTGCTGAAATGTCTCGATATCAATACTTGCGTAGATAGAAACTTGAGTCGTAGATGTCCTTTTAATGTCTTCAATATATTGAATTTTTCCTTTACTAATTTTATCGTAACCAATGTTCCGTTGACGACGAAAACAACACCCCAAGACAGTTCGCAGAAAACAGAAGAAGATAACCAAGTCAGGGACTTAATCAATCCAATTTTATTGAGAAGTGATAAGCTATCCTAACATGTAATATGCATTAAGTTGAAGTTATAGCGAACTCCATTTGTTGTGTATCCTACACTACTTGTTCGTACCTAATAATGGGTACTAAAACGTTTAGGTACCAAATCTTATCTGTTAAAAGTACGAAATTATCAATGCTATATACTAAAATATAAATATAAACATACCCGGTTTTGACAAAAAGCAATATAGTTAATATTTTCATCAGGTACAATGAACCTTGTTTGAATGAACATCAGTTCTTTCCTTCATTCTTGTAACTATGCTGATTCTGCTTAACATAAGCGAAATCAGGTGCATCCTTCATATAGCGTATTATTGCGTCAAGCAGTAATACAAATTCATCTACTACTTTATTACAGTTACAGTTAGATGTATTGTCTACTTCATCTGCCGCGGAAGCGGCAGATGCGTAGTGTTAATATTTTCAGTATTTTATTTATTATAGAAGATAATTTTCTATTTCAGTTTGTATTTTTGATTTTCTCAATATTACGGGAGATGTAGCACATCTACTACGGTATCAGCAGTTGTTCGATTGGTATCAGTAACATCTACTTCTATTTTAACAGTAAGTGCGTTCAACATTCCTTCGCGAGTTGCCACTGCAACTTGCGTTTCGTTTGCATTAACTCGATCAAAATTCAAATGGCACTTAGATTGGGCATTCCTCCACCTAAGGCTCGGGTCGTGGATGTCGCTTCGAAGTCGCGTGCGGGAGAAGGATATCTCTTCCCCCGACTTTGATGCCTCGAAAATCGGTACTCACATACGATTATGTGTTTTAGATTATCATCGTTGGTGAAATGACGCGACTGTCATTCTTTGGTCTCTGCAATATAGCAGAAGAGCATCGATCAATCTATAGCGATGCACGCTTACGCGAAAGAACTCCGGAAGTTATTTGGGTTGCTTTGCTGATTGATTGTTTAAAATTAACAAATAGATGAATCCCTCCTTCTCTTTCAGGTACCTTGTAGCTTCTGTGCAGGAGTTGCAGTGCAACGGACTGTATTTGAACTTTACATTTCTGTTACGTAAGTTTTCGTCTCGTAATAAGACGCACGTGATATATATAGACTTCCCACAATGCTCATCCCTCAAGTTGTATTATACAAAGAGTGACAACAATCTTGCCATTTTTGGGAGATATCCGGCGAATGTTAGGCCGTGCGTGCGTACAGAGACGTACGCTCGGTATAAACCTCAAACGGTCTATCTCAAAATAGATCCTAGATTTAGCCAGTACATACTTCATGGCCAGGCGTTTGTTTTCGTTTATTGGATGCATGGCAACAAACCCTAGATAACCATGCGAAAGGATAAATTCTTTTCGAACTTAGAGAAATACACATTTTGTTGCTTTGGGCAAGAACAGCACTCACAGAAGTTCAGCGTAATAGTTGAACAGCCAAAGCTAAACAACGTAATGGAACTTAAAAAATTTTTTCTGCTAGAAACATATTTATAAAGTATTCATACAAATATGAAGGCATAATGCGCCTTCATTTGCAAATTCTTAAGAAAAACGTTGATGGCATTGGGATGTTGACATCTGCTGAATGTTGCAGGGGTGCTCTTCAACCCATGTAGTATAACCAGCCAATAAATCATTCCGATTGCAGTTCTCACCGCCGTGAGAGGCATATCCTTCTCGCCCACTAAGATTTGATAAAATATATTCCTCAAATCAAGAGCACTTGAGACGGTGCTCCATCAATGATGACATCCTTTTTTAAGCAGTTTCTTTAGTTGGTATTGTTTCCCGTTCAGCTTATTATATACATGAAAGATCATTGACGAAAAAGTTGGGTCTGTGTGTCCCGTGAGGTTGACTCGCACACATGGCTTGCCTTACAACAAGCTTCAAACTCTTCAATTGCTTTTATTTGATCACGAGGTAAAGGATGAAGCAATTCTTCGTGCCTGGAACGAGTTCTATATCATGTTGAGTCCTTTGTTTTTTGGAAGCTCGCATGAAATTTTTTTGGGAATATGTCACCGTCATCCCAAAGCAAATCAAAATGAGGGGATGCCGCTTTAAGCGACTCCGAGCTTTGCGCTTCAAGGTTCTGAACTTGGGTTTTATCATCTGGAATACACTCGTCCCTCCCTATAACGTCGATATTGGTCGTACATATCCACGGTTTCATCCTTCGCAACGATGATACAGATTGGTTCGATCTGGTCGTCACATATGTTCTTTACCATTTCATAACGTGGCAACATTACGTCCCTCAAGGGGGCCACTGCCTGCCGTGGTAAAAATTTCTGCCTCATTGTGATCAATGCCTACTATGTGTAGTTTTTATCGTTTACGATCGCCTACCGTGATATTTTTTTTTCTCTTCACGCAGCTGTTCTGCTGCTTCGCGATCAATCCCTACAGGAATATTTTCAACCGATGAACAGTCGGTAGAAATTGTCGGGTCAAAGCGGATGGTGTCATGTCTACTCACCAGCGTATTGGCGGGTGCGAGTGTATCCACTAATAAGCTTCAATTGCTCCTAGGATGATCGTCTCTGTGGCATTGCAGCACCGAATGGATAGGGTTTCCCAGTCTATCACCGTTACATTCATGGATGTCCAAATAAGATCAAACTTGTCATCATGATTTGTCGATTAAAAGCGTGTGCGTACTACGCGCTCTGGCAGTGCTACGCACTCGCGTCTTAATGGACGCTGTCACATACCAGATTTCGGCACGCGAAACAACAATTCCAATAGGGGGCCCCGACCTTATAGGGTGTTCACGTTTTTTGACCAACACGATGTCGGAACTGTTTATTACGCTTTCCAGATGACTTATCCGTCCGCTGAATGTGTTGCTCCGAACGCGGTGCCATGCACTCATTTATAAAGGGCCCCATCCTCGTGCATCTATTGGAAATATTATTATTTTTTCGATTGCTTCGGTTTCGACCCTTTTCATCGTTTTTGGACTTCCGCCCCCGTTTGTCGTGGTTGCGGTACGGCGAAGGGTGAATACGGTCGTCACTGATAGCTGCGTGTGGCATTGTTGAAGCACGTCAAAGTCGACAGCATGTTCCCTCTGTCGCCCTATACTAAAATCTTCATAAATGATTGGAAGATAGCATCCAGGAAACCCTTCAGCTGGTACCGTAATGTATACGGCTTAACGGTACCGTTATTTAATCTCTTCGACTACTCGTCTATAGTTTCACGCACATTAACTAAAAGAAAATATTGTGCCTTCGGTGAGTAATCTTGAATGTCAAGCTAACATTGACGCAGATCCACAAATTCAGATTGGTTTTTGCATCTTTTTCAGCAGGATCAAAGGTTCGCTTTAACACCTTAAACGCTTGTAGTGTTTCGAGAGCAGACGGGTCAGCCTGTCTGCGTCTCCATTCCCGGCAAAGTGTACCTGTAACCTGGGTACACTTATATTTAGCGACTTTATGGCTGTCCGTAATTTGATGTAGCCATCGCATGGTAGGTTCTCCGCGTCCCGTACGGAGTTACGTTGGTCTCGATGTGCATTGTCGTGGGCACTGATGGAACCGGAGAAATTACCAAATTCATCCGAAATCTGTCAATGATTTTGATTTGCTTGATCAGGATTTTAGCCTCGAGCATTGTTTTCATGTCAGGCCCTGTGATACTTATCATGTTTACCAGCGTGCGGAACTGGTGCGCTGAAAGATGGGAACTCCTCATGAGTAACCACATTTAGGCGCTCGGCTAGACCATCCTAAACAAGGACTCTTTGTCGTCCTATGCTCTGTGAGATGACTAGCAGAACGTGCAAGGGTTGTTAAGACGGACCACAACGTGCTACCAGGTGTAGCAAATGGTGTTGTTATAGCATTGCGCTGTAATTATTGCGTTAAGGAAGCGAGCAAAAGGGAAGAAACATAATATATATATATATTTAAATAGCCATGTTTTAAATAAGGGGTCCACTAAACAGTACCGTGTCTAAATAGGCTTATTTAGAACTATATTTTGATTAGCTGTTTTTAGCCTGCATTTTTTGTGGCCCGGCTCATTTTTGGCGCCTCTTCCCTCCTACTTTATACGCCCTTTTGTTACGCCGACCCTTGAGGTCGACCTGTTCCTTTTTTTGCTTGTCTTAGCTTTCCGCATGGCGTCGCAAACGTGTCGTAAGACACTAAGGCGCGTCGATAAAAACTTATCGATGTGCTTTCGCACAGATACAGGGCTGACATCGGGGAATCCTCCCCCCTCAATCCCTGGGCCGTACACACGTGGCGTCAACGGAACCCTCGGATTCACTAATCGGTTGACGTAAAACGGGGTAAACCCCGTAGATGCATGAACCGAATTGTCTATAGCATTTTTTTTATTCGGCCATAAGAAGCATCTGTAACAGGACTGATCCTGTTACAGGCTTACACTGTATTTTGCGAGGAAGCGCGCAATACAATTAGGGCAGGATTAGTTGGTAACAACTAATCCTATACTAAAAGTAAATATAAATATTTACTTGGGTTTGAGAACGCAAAATTAAGAGTGTTTATTTAATGGGTGGTTTAGAGGCTAATAGTATAGTAACTAACTAATTAATATAATAATATCAAGTCTTTAACTAACTGTACTATTAGTTAACCTGCAAGATTCGGTATTTATACCGAATCGACTTTTCCTTCTTAGATTATAATAACTTATAATATCTTATTTAAATTTCAGACAACGCGTCTGAAATTAAACTGTGATATTCTAACTTGAATATCAATTATGTAATGGCACCCCATTACATCACCCCCCACTTAAGGTGGTTGGCCAAAAATAATTCTTATTTTGGCCAATAATGGGTGGCACTTGTTGGTCAGAATTTCTCACACCAACTGATTGACCATCGAATCGATGGTCAAGACACACGGCGGCGGCGCTCTAAAGAGCGCTGCTGAAAACAATGAAGGAACTTCTTCCTCCGCCTCAGCACTAGGTGATGAGGTGTTGAGTGACAACAGTGACGCTGCATTAGCAGCGTCAACTACGCAAAGGTCGGAAGACGTACCGTCTTCGACCACAGATGCTGCTAAGGCGGCATCTGACAAGAAACAGGGAGATGTTGCTAATGCAACATCTCGCACGATGGCAACTTCCGAATGGCGTGTTGCCAAGAGGGCCATGTTCGGGAGTTCTGACTCCGAACAAAGTGATGGGGATACAGCTGTCCCCACTAAAGGATCTAGCGAGTCGAAACTCGCTAGGTGCTCATTTCTTAACAGAGATGATAACTCTTGTGTCGCTGTCATAGCTGACAGCGACAATGATCATCACAGATGGTTGCGGTAACGCAGAGCCCCACCTGGACCAAGTACTTCTCCACGTCGGGGTGATTTAACCCCGGAGCGTGGTGTTGAAGCAGGCGGTGCTCCGCCTGCTAAAAGAGCTCGAACAGAAGCGGCGCCTGCCGCTTCTAAAGCGTATCATCGTACGGAACCACATGTTCCGTAAAGAGTGGGGTTTTGGACACCTGGCTAGGCTATTGCACCCAACAGTGGCGGTCACCGTAAACGGGACTGCCAGTATGCGTTATTCGATATCAACGTGCTGGATGACTGCAAAGACATCCAGTCACGTCGATTCGATCGAAGTACAGACGATAGACGTCTGTACTTTATTGACCTCTTTTTCCAGGTTCGATATTATTCGAGCCGGAAAGGGTCAAGGCAGAACAGGGACGATAAAGACGCCCTGACTCAGAGTTGGAATTCTTTTGTTGATAACTACAACAAAAGCCCAGATAATTACGTGAATAAAGTTCACGTAATTCGCGAGCGCTTTTTAAAGAACTCACGAACAGGCAAAATGGAATACATCCATTATGCTTGTATCAAAGAAGGGTTAGAGTGTGGTGTCCCTTCTCACCTCGTTTTCCCGCGGTATACGCAGGGCGCTCCTCGTCTGTCAGAGGAGGAGTTGCGGGGGTACGGTGGTTTTCCCGTACCCGCCGAAATTCAGGGTTTAATTGATACCCGGAATGCATCAACACCTACTGTTGATGCTACTTCGCATTATGAGCTTGAGACTTCTTCTCAAACTCAGTCAAAAGGTCTGGGGCGTCGTCCCTCAGAACCTCAATCGGCTCCCAAGAGTCGAACTCTTGGGGATATCCCAGCCAGCGTACCAAGTACTCGGTACGCTGCCCCTTCTTCAAAGGCACCGAGCGCTTCGAGATCAAGCGCTCGAGGATATATCGCTTATTCCCCTGATTATCAATCAGGGTCGGCGGAGGTTGAGTATTCCCTCGCCGTTGTTGTTGCGAAGCATGGTTCTTCGCTCCGCAAGCTCGAGGAGGGTAATTCCTCCTTGAGCAGCGATATGTCTCACTGTGTGAAGACATATCGGTCTCTTCGCGAGGATGTCCGCGACATCCTCGGAGCGCACAGTGCCCTCCAGCAGAAGAATGATCTTCTGTACATTGATCTTTCTCTCTATAAGGGAGAGCTCGATCGGCGCACGGCTGATCTCGAGCAGTCGAAGGCGGAGGTAACGACTCTCCGCTCTGCTCATCAACGGCTGGAGGCCGATTACAAGTCTCTCTTGGGAGACTTGGAGAAGCACGGCATCTCCCGTGGTTCTGCGTCTCGTCGTAAGACGAAGACGAGTGATACGGCTTGAGCCGCTCAACATAGAATGTTGGGTGAAGCCGCATTGCTGTGGGAATGTCTAAGGTGTAGGCATTCCCCCGAATATCTTGGACCTTGAAGGGTCCAATGTACTTAGGAAGCAACTTCCGTGTAGGGAAGTTTCTTATTGCATGTGTAGGCAAATTAGTAGTACTTAGTAATACTAATTCACCTAAAAGAAAGGAGTTTTTGTTCTTCCTTCCTTGTTTATCTGCATTTTGCTTCTGCTTATCAAAATCAGAGGCAAGTGCATCCTTTACATAGCGTATTACAGCTTGGCGCTGTAATACAAATCATCTACTGCTTTATCAGCAGTAGGTGCATTATCCTCGTTGTCTGCAGCCATTGCTGCAGACACATATTCATCGTATGCAGCTTCAGTTTCAATTGAAGCTGCTTCCGCTTCTACTGTATTTTCAGTAGAAGGGCCATCGTTTTGTTCACAAGTTGCAGTCGCAACTTGCGCATGACTCGCACAAAATTTGAGCGGGTCCCTCCCCCACTTAGATTTGGCGTACCGCCAAGTAAAGCTGGGGTTCGTGGATTCCTTAAGGCATTCACTTAGAACGGTGTATGCTTAGTTGAAGCATGCACCGAGTTGTTAATCGCAAATTCAGTGGAGTGACAGGTAGTCACTCCACTGTTCAAAGGCATGTGCGTATGATCGCAACATGTCTCCGAGAACGCGGTTAACCCGTTCCGTCTGCCCATCCGTTTCCGGATGGTCCGCCGTTGACATCTTCAACTGGGTTCCCAACAATGAGAACGTTTCTTGCCAGAAACGTCCTGTAAATCTCGGATCTCGATCCGAGACAATGTCTTCCGGCATTCCGTGCAAACGGAATACAGTATCAACGAATATCCGCACTGTTTGAGCGGCGGTTACATTCGCTGATACTGCAGTAAGATGTACCATCTTACTGAAACGGTCTACAAAGACCACTATTCCGGTCTTCCGACTATTGTCGGGTGGAAGACCGAATACGAAGTCCATTGAAATGGACTTCCAACACTCTGTCGGAATCGGCAGAGATTGCTGCGGAGCCTGTGAAGACTGCGCAGGCTTAACGCGCTGGAAAATCTCGCAAGCGCGTACGTATTTCCGTACCCACTTGTACTGGTTTCGCCAGTAAAAGTCACGTGCAAGAGAAGCGTATGTCTTCTCTCGACCTTGATGCCCCGAAATCGGTGCATCATGATACTCAAACATAATTTGATGTTTGAGATCATCGTCGTTTGGAACGACGATGCGACTTTCATCTTTTTGGTCTGTGCTGTAAAGCAGCAGACCATCGTGCAGTCGATATCGATGCACGCAAGCGCGGAGGAACTCTGGGAGTTCGTCGCGCTTCTCACTTGATTGATTACGTAAGTAATCAATCAACAGACGTGTCACCTCGTCTGTTTTGTACGCCTCGCGTACTTGTCGTATAATTGACGACGACAAAGCAGTGCAACGGATCGCGCTTGAACTGGCACCTTCGGTTACGTACGATTTCGCCTCGTAATCGGGCCTTCGTGATAGCGCATCCGCTATCACGTTCAACTTTCCGGGTTTGTATTCAACCGTAAAGTTGTACTCGGCAAAGAATGTCAGCCATCGAGCCATTCTTTGAGAAATGTGTGGTGAATTCCCGGCCGTGCGTAGCGACGCATGGTCCGTGTAAACCACAAACGGTCTATCTCCCAATAGATAGATCCGAAAATTGGCAAGTGTGTACTTCATGGCAAGGAGTTCCTTGTCATGCTCTGGATAGTTGCGCTCGGCTGGGCGCAACTGACGCTATTGATAGCAGATTACGCGATCACGATCATCATGATCACGCTGCATCAAAGCACAGCCTATAGCGAAATCACTCGCGTCGCAAACGACGTGGAACGGACGCTCGTTATCGGCTATATCCAAGACAGGCGCTTCAGTCAAGCTTTGCTTGACTGCATCAAAAGCATCTTGACATTGGGTATCCCAATGCCATTCGACATTTTTCTTAAGTAGTTGAGAAATAGGTCGTATCAACCCAGCATAGTTGCACGAATACTTGTGCAAATATGTTGCCAACCTAAGGAACTTTCGAAGTTCCTTAACGTTGTTTGGCGTAGGCCATTCAACGATCACCCTTATCTTTTCTGGATCAGGACGCACCCCGTTCTTGCCCACAAAGCATCCAAGAACGGGTATCTCAGGTGCACCAAAGGTGCACTTCTTCAGATTTGCATAGAGCTTATGTTTACGCATAAGCTCCAACACTCGACGTAGATGCTCCCTATGGACATCTACATCGCTTTTATCGTGTTCACCCTTACTATGGATGAACACGTCATCGAAATAACTCGGTGCGAATTCTCGCACCGGGCGTAATAGATGCGTTACGCATCTGTTAAACGTAGCAGGGGCATTTCGAAGCCCCTGTGGCATAACAAGCCACTCCCAAAGCATGCCGATTGGGGTGATTACTGCCGTGAGAGGGATATCCTTCTCACGCATTAGGATTTGATAAAATCCATCTCTTAGATCGAGAGCACTAAAGATGGTGCTCCCGCACATGCCATCTATGATGACATCCTTCCGCGGTATCGGTGTCTGTGCCGGTACCGTCGATGCGTTCAGCTTGTTGTAAGCGTGAACGATTCTCCACCCACCTGTGGGCTTCTTCACACAAAAGGTGGGGGTAGAGTGCGGTGAGGTAGACTCCCGCACTTGGCCTGATTTACGACGAGCTTCGAAGAACTTGTCGATCGCTTTTACCTGATCACACGGCAATGGCCATTGCCGCGTAACACAACACTTCGTGCCTGGAACGAGGTCAATCTCATGACGAGTTCCCTTATCCTTAGGGAGATCGCTAGGTACTTCTTCTGGGAATACGTCAGCGTATTCCCGAAGTACCTCATAAAATGGGGAGTTCGCTTTAAGCGACTCCCAGCTCTGCGCTTCAAAGCGCTAAACTTTGGTTTGATCATTGGGAACCTCTTTCCCAATGTTTTCCACTTGTAATGTGGATATTCGCTCACGAATATACACTACATCATCTGTCGCTACGATAATACAGATCTGTTCAATCTGATCATCGTGCAAGTTTCTCATAAACTTCTTCCAGCTTAGCGCTGGAAGAGCCATCACCTCCGAACCTTCTTTAGGAGGGTGTTCCATCAACAGAGACTGGGTAGCTAATCCGGTTTCCGTTTGCGTCAAGACGTTGATCGTCTCGACGGAACTGGCCATGCAATCAGACGCACTCGTCTGATTGACTGCTACACGGTGATTACGATTCACCGTGTGCAAATACTCATCATCATGGTTGCCACTGCCTACCATGGAATTTTGGCGATCATATCTGCTCGTCTGACCGGCCTCCTTTTCTGCTACACGGTGGTCTTTATCACCCGTGCGCATGGCTAACGCAACGTGGTGGGCACTGGCCACCACGGAGTTTTGCTCACGATTGCACTCGATCGTGAGTTCACTCTCATCAACACGGAATTCATTCGTCGTGTTGGAACCTTCGGTCGCACAGTGGGTGTTTCCCACTGTGGATACTATTTCATTCTCACGGTGGGTGTTTCCCACCATGGATATCACTTCATTCAGACGGTGGTCTTTATCACCCGTGGAATATTTCTCTCCAACACGCAACGACTCTTCTGTTGCGTGTGGTAGTCCCTCTGGACTCTCACCAGCGGAGGTACCTTCCACTGTTCGTGTCGGAACAAACCTGGTGGTGCCATCGCTATCCACCAGACTGTCCGGCGCTGCGGTTGGATCTTCTGATACAGCCGGATTACACACAGGGTGATCAGATCCTGTGCATCCGCCGCAGTCGATCGAAGGTTTAAGCTTGGACATCCATGGGATTCCAAGTATCACATCGAACTTGTCATCTAAATCGAGGACGATGAATTCATCCTCGAATGACAGTTCATTTAACTCGAAGCGTGTTTTAATCACACGCTTTGGAATAGTCACGCTTGCACCTGTTGCTAACCGGACTGAGAACATACTTCGTGGGGTTTCTACCTCCACGAAGCTCAACAGCGTTAGACTCTGAGTTCTAACGAAATTGTTTGACGCTCCTGTGTCAAACAAAGCTCGCATGGGGACATCGCTCCCGTGCGGATTAACCTCCAGGGTAATAAGAGGCTTACCATCAATCACCCTGCACCTTTTGACAGGACATAGTCCCGTCTGGGTCTATTACCCTCACATGCCCTATGTCGGCATGTGGGATAACATTCCCAGTAGGGCGCCCCACCCCTACTGGCGATTCTCGTTTTTTGCACCAACAGGGGGATGTCCTTGCTGGTGTCGCCGTGCAGCGGACGGTTCCGTCCGCTGACTGCGTGGCACCGGACGCGGTGCCATACACTCATGGGCAAAATGCCCCATTTTCGCGCATCTATTGCAGCGAATGTTCTTCTTAAATTTCGGTTGATTCGAACACGAAGCAACCGCAACCGATAGATCCATCGGCTCTGGACCTTCACCGCCCATGCTCTGGCGCGGGTGGCTGTTTGCTGAGACAAAGTGTGAGCTTCGTCTGCCTGACTGCTGACTGTTGACATGCCGTTGCGGCATGTCAAAAGCGAAGGGCTGTTGAGCCCCGGCTGTAACCAGCATGCGATGACGCTGATCGCATGTTGAACTCTTCACGGATGCTCATGTCCATGGCATCCCTTAGAGGCTTTGGCGGGTGCCGGTAAAGACTCTGTTTGACGGGACCATCATTGAGTCCCTTCATGAAGCCAGTAACCTGCATAGCAGGGGGAACCGGCTCATACACAATATTTGACAGCAAATATTGCGTCTTCTGAGCGTAAGCTTGAAGGTCAAGCTTACCTTGCCGGAGTTCCATAAACTCCTTCCGACTACTTAGCTCCATTTCTGGAGCTTCAAAGTTGAGCTTTAGCTCAGCTTTAAATTCTTTATAAGTAAGGAACGCAGAGTCATCAGTGGCTCTGCGACTCATCTCCCATGCCCTGGCTCTTCCGCCTAGACATGTTGTGGAGAAGTACGCCTGTTGACGTTCGTCAACAATATTTTGCGCAGAGATGGCATCTTCCACCTCTGCGAGCCATCTACGAAGGGGCTCGCCCCCTTCACCGGTAAAGGGCGGTACTCGCGCCTTTACCACTTCAACGCTATGCGTTGCAGGTGCAGTTGCGGTCCGCGCTGCCTCTGGCGCGGGCCGTTCTGACTTTTCTAGGTGGTTTAGCCTAAAGCGGTTCACCACCTGTACCACTTCCTCTGGAGACTTACTCTTGAGGAAGGTAATGATGTCGGTTCCCATAGACCGAATCATTTCCACCGTCGCGTCTTTACTACGCGACGAGAAGTGAGAGAAATGTTTATTCACCTCTTCCAGCAATCTTTCTCGCTCGGCAGCCGACATGTCTCGCGACATGATGCCGAGCGGCTCTTAATCTTCGCTCCGCTAGTTAACTAGCAGAACGGAACTGTGGTCGTTAAGACGGACCACAAAGTGCTACCAGGTGTAACAGGACTGATCCTGTTACAGGCTTACACTGTATCTTGCGAGGAAGCGCGCAATACAATTAGGGCAGCCGATGGCGCATGACTTTCCGGGGGCTTCCCACCACGACCAGACCTACCGCTATGCTTGTAAGGTGCGCCTGTGTCTTGACTTTCTTTAGTAGTGCTGACGATCTGTTTTCGTGATCTGGTTTGTCTGCTACTGCCCGCGCCCTAGTGCCCATAGGTGCAGGACAGTCTGCGAAGCTGAGGGCACGTGACTTCACGTTGGATTTACTGCTAGGATTGAACCTGCCGTTGTACATGTAAGATGCGTATATGTCTTGGCTTTCTGTAGTGGTGCTGACGATTTGTTTGCGTGATCTGGTTTGTCTGCTACTGCCCGAGCCCTAGCGCCCATAGCTGCAGAGTATCAAATATAGCTGAGGACGCATGACTTGTCGTTGGCTTTGCCACGATAAATGAGCACGTTGTTATGCTTGTAAGTTGCGCCAATGTCTTGACGTTTATTGATGATGCTAATGTTTTGTTTGCATATTCTGGTGAACTTATTACTTCATGCGCCGCCCTAGCCTTCACTGCCGTGATGCTAAACCAACACAACTGTAATGAGACACCGTGTGGATGCAAGACACACTACTCAAAGACGGACGCATCGTTCTCATTGTTCATAAGATGAAGGCACAACACAATCTTTGTTGTTGATGTTCAATGTTTGCAGACACCACATCAAGTCAAGGCAACATTGTGCTAGCATGTAGAGTTTTGGCATAGTAAAAAATATACCGTGAATTGATAACTACCACAGATCATCTTCTATAATAAAGATTTCACTCGGCTTGTTCCTTGATCTTGAACGCCTTCAGTCTTCCAACAAATTCTTAAGTTGCTGGTTCTGCGTGTCCGTTAATGTCTCCACTTTTTTCACGTGTTGAGTGACCGTCACCTTCTGCTCCTTTTTCAATAAAACCTTGTATCCTTTTGTTTCCTCGCTGCAGCCTATTATCACTGCAACCTGCGCACGCGGTGCCAGCGCGTTCGACCCGGGGTTGCAATAGACTGTGCATGGCGAGCCGAACGTAGCAATTTCCCCAAAATTCGGTTTAAATCCAGTCAGCAATTCCAGCGGCAACATCTTTCGCGGGTTCGCGCTTGTGGGGGTGCGGTTCAGCACATAAGCTGCGTATTCCGCCGCATCCCCCCAGAATGACAATGGCAAACCACTTCCAAATAGCATGAACCGGGCCATATTCATGACCGTTCGGTGCATTCGCTCAGCCTTCCCGTTGCTGGCTTGATTTCCAGCCTCTGTCACTTGGCGCGCAATTCCAGTACTTTGACAAAATAATCGACATTCTTGAATTCCGCGCCGCCATCTGTCCTTAGCACATGAATCCTGCAGTTGAACTTTCGTTCAAAAAACGCCAGGAAGTGCTCGAACTTTTTGGATGCGACGTCCTTGGTTTTTGCCAGAAAAATCCGAACGTAACTGCTTTTATAGTCGATGTAGTTCACGAGGTATCGGTTTGCCAACCGATCCCTTGGCGTGATCGGACCCTTAAGGTCCGAACATATCACGCCGACGATCTGTTCGATCGGCGCATTCTTGCCGCTTTCCCTCTTGGACTGTGCGTTCTTCGTCTGCTTACCCTGCGCCCACGTGACACAGTGGCGCCTGGTGTAATCTGTAATCCGATCCCATAGAGGGATCCTTCGACAATGAGACTATAGTCTCGAAATTTAGATGTCCCATCCGAGAGTGGAAGTGCATCAGACTTTCACTCTGGACATCTTACCTGGCTGCATAGTCGGCATCAATCGCCGACGCCACGGACATTATAAATTATTTTTTGGACTTTCTTGGTCTGTCCGCCTTTCCTTGCGTAGCCGGTGCGTATACGCACGGTGCGGCTAGCGCACAGAGGAAGACTTTCCTTAAAGCGGCGTTCGACGCTACTTAGCCGATACGCCCTTATTAAGGGCTTAGTAGGAGAGAGCTCTCCTACTCGGGGCCAAGATTCCCGGGTTTGTTTACTCTAGCCTGTACTAGTGCCTTAACGGCAAGGATCCCTTACAAAGGGTGTAGCTAAGGGGAGGGCTCCCCTTACGCTACGGCACTCACTAAACGCACGACCGGTCGAGGTCGTGCGTCTGTACTAAGGAGTGAAAAGTAAACTGAATATATTTAATATGTAATTATTTAAACTAATATAAACTATATGTAACACTAAGTAGAATATTCCGAATTCGTACCTAGCTAAAATGTAGTGTACACACCTGTGTACTGACACGTGGATGGATGACACACCACCACACCAAGGGCCCATGCCCTGATTGGTTAAAATAACCAAAGGTTCGAAACCTTTCAACCCGGCCAATACTGGCCTCAACCTTGGTGTACCAATGTACACCAACACTCAGTGTTACCCGAATGTAACCCCGTTACATCCTCCCCCATCAAGACTATTGCTTACGCAATAAACAAAATTTTGTTGGAGAACTCCAACGCCAGTACCTCTGGCTGTCCATTGTACACCCTCAGCGGTGCTATGGACGCAAACTATTCTGACGGCTCGGAAGTGGACGCCCTTGGGGAGCTCTCCTCAACGGCTGGCCATGTTGATAGCGCCGAACGGCGCTATCAGTCATCCAACCCATTCCCCACACGTGGGGAGAACGCACTAACTCGTGCGCCACCGTTACCCGCTAGGGGCGATACCTCCAGGTTGCCACAGGCAACCACCACCAATGAACCGTCCTTGGTTCAAGAGTCCCGACGTGCCGGACGGGCACGTAAGGGACCTCGCGACCCTCAAAAGAGGGCTAAGAACGCGGTCAAGAGAGGCTTAGCCTCTTATACCCCTGGGCCAGCGGCTATACTGTCGCGTGAAATTGCGCATCGGAACCAGCTCCGGGCCCGACTACTAACGCCCAAACATTATTCCGTTAAGGCCTACCGGACGCGCCTCGGGAACCAGGCACGCGGTGCCCTCGTGGATGTTCTGCGCGAGATTCCCCTTGTTCTCCTGAGGGACGAAATCGTCGAAGACGCAGAACAGGCGTTTCGCGCCTGGGCGGAAAGGGAGAAACACCTCCCCAGTTTCGATGCGCTGTACAACAGCTTTTCCGAACACGACGTCCAGGTAGAGAGAGCGCTACGCTTGGCCTATGCTCAGGCCAAAGCGCAAGGGCAATTGCCTGCCTCCTATTATACGCGCTCTGCTCTCGATGTGGTGCCGGAGAGCAATGCAAGAACAGCATCTGCCTCCGGCGAACTCCCAGCTATTGGGAGTGAAGGGGCTTCTTCAGCCCCTTTGGTCGTTGACTCTCAGTGGGATTCTCCCACTCGAAATCGTCAACGACGTCACGGCAATCCTGCCGCAGGGGAGTCTCGTACTCCCACGAGTTCTGGGAATGTGGATACCCTTTCCACTTCACCAGGTACTGGGTCTCACCCCGGTGATGGCGTCGTGCCATCAGGCGTTCCACATGATAATGTGGCGTACCCTCCGTATCGAGCACTGGAGAAGGGGGTCGCGCTATTGCGGCGTGACTTCCACGAGCGCTGTGATCGGCACAGCCTTCGCATCCAAGATGCTCAGGAGGAACTCCGCAGCGAGGGGAGTGCGAATGAAAGCCTCGAGGAGCGTCTTTCCTCTCTCGAGACTCTCGTTGCGGAGCTTCAGGGTCGTATATCAACCCTGTCGGAGATGTTCCGACCTGTTGCGCCTTTCGGCTATCCGGTTTCTCACCCTCCTCCGCGAGGGGACCCGCCTCCGGGTTCTGGTATGGCTTAAGCATACCCACATAAAAGGTTGGATGCGTACGCATCGCCTTCGGGATGTCTAAGGTGTACGACAAGCCCTTTCGGGCTAACACCTTAAAGGGACCCACAAACCTGGGGCGCAGTTTATTTCGCAACACATTTGAAACTGCATGTGTAGGAAGATTTTTAGCGTTTAATAAAATACTTTCTCCTACTTTGTATACCTTTTTATTACGCCTCCCCTTTCAGTCATCTTGCTCCTTCTGCTTGTATTGGCTTTCCGCCATGGCATCGCAGACGTGTCGTAAGACACTAAGGCGCGTCGATAAAAACTTATCGATGTGCTTTCGCACAGATACAGGGCTGACATCGGAGAATCCTCCCCCCTCAAGCCCTGGGCCACACACATGTGGCGTTAATGGAACCCTCGGATTCACCAATCCGTTCACGTAAAACGGGGTAAACCCCCTAGATGCATGTACCGAATTGTTGATAGCAAATTCAACCATCGGAAGCATCTCACTCCAACTCTTTGGAGAATCCGGACATAAACTCCGGAGAATATCCTCCACAACGCGATTAACGCGTTCCGTCTGACCGTCCGTCTGCGGGTGATCCGCAGTGGACATGAGGAGCTTGGTGCCTAACACCTTAAACAACGCTCCCCAGAATTGTCCCGTAAAACGGGGATCCCGATCCGACACAACGGAATCGGGTAGACCATGCTGTCGAAAGGCACGGTCTAGGAACACTTTCGCTGTTCCTTGTTCATCTATGGACTCTGGCACCGCCGCCAGATGACCCATCTTGCTCAATCGGTCTACAAAAACCAATATGCCGGTATTCCCGGCCTTATCCTTCGGAAAACCGAAGATAAAATCCATGCTAATGGATTTCCAACACTCCGTTGGAACCGATAAGCTCGCCAAAGGCGCAGCTGAACTTGCAGAGGGTTTAACCCTCTAACACGTCTCACAGGTGCGTATATACGCACCGAACCACTTATACATATTGGGCCACCAATCCAAAGCGCTTAAAGCGCTGTAAGTCTTATCCCAACCTAAATGACCCCCGGTAGGGGCGTCATGTTCCTCAAAGAGGACTATACTTCAGTTCCTCATCATGAGGAACAACCACCCGCGGAGTGTCCTCCGCGCTCGTGCTATAATATAGCAAACCGTTACAGTAACTGTAACGGTGTAACTGAGCGCTAGCTTGACTCGACAGGGTTGGCTCAGAAGAGCCAAGTCCCTTGTCACCCAACGCGCAGATAAGCGCCGTACGTTGTGGGTCTTTCCCATACTCCTGGCGTATGAGATCCACCACAGATGTGGTGACGAATGTCGCGTGAGCGAGCTAGTAATCGGGACGACGCGACAACGCGTCTGCAAGCACGTTCTGCTTGCCAGGTTTATACTTAACCTCAAAGTTGTACTCCGCAAAGAAGGAGAGCCAACGGGCCATCCGTTGCGAGAGATGAGGCGACTTTGTCGCTGTACGTAAGGACGCGTGGTCAGTATAAACCACGAACGGCTTTGAGCCAAGTAGGTGAACCCTAAATTTGACAAGAGCATACTTCATTGCAAGTAGCTCCTTGTCATGAACGGGATAATTCCGTTCTGAAGCTTTAAGCTGCCTCGACTCAAACGCAATTACGCGTTCCCTTCCTGCATCGTCTGCTTGTAAGAAAGCACATCCGATTGCGAAATCGGAGGCGTCGCAGACGAAACTAAATGGTTTCCCAGAGTCTGGGAGAGCAAGAACGGGAGCTTTTAGCAAGCTCCCCTTAACCGCTTCAAAAGCGTTTTGGTGTTCGGTTTTCCAACACCAATCAACATCCTTCTTAAGAAAGTCGGTCATTGGCTTCGCCATTTCAGCGTAGTTCTCGCTGTACTTGTGGAGATAGTTGGCTAATCCAAGCCACTTCCGTAAATCTCTAAGATTTACAGGCGAAGTCCACTCCACAATGGCTTTCACCTTCGCGGGATCCGCCCGCACTCCATCCTTACCGATGAAGCATCCGGGGAAAGGAATTTCCTCAGCACCAAAAATACATTTGGATGCGTTTGCATAAAACTTATGCTCTCGCATACATTTGAGAACCGCTCGGAGATGTATTAGGTGCGTCTGAACATCACAAGAGTCGCCTTCCGCACGACTATGGATGAATATATCGTCGAATTACGTCTGAGCGTACTTTCTATGAGGGCGGAATAGTTGTGTTACCAAGCGATTAAAAGTCGCTGGTGCATTTAAAAGCCCCTGTGGCATAACTAGCCACTCCCACATCATGCCACTAGGCGTGCTAACCGCTGTCATCGGAATATCAGACGCTCGCATGAGCACCTGATAGTACCCGTCCACCAGATCTAAGGCACTGTAACAGTACAGCCCGCCATATTGTTCTGGAGGACATCCTTCCGAGGAATCGGAGTCTGCATGGGTACAGTAGCTGCATTCAGCTTGTTATACGGATGCACAATGCGCCACTTTCCGTTCGGTTTACGAACACAAAAAGTGGGAGATGAGTGGGGAGACTTACTCTCCCGTACCATCCCTGCCTCTTCTTTCCCCTTGAAGAATGCGTCGATGACGTCGCATTGTTCCTTGGGGAGAGGCCACTGCCTAGTGACGCAGTATTTGGTTCCGGGAACCAAATCAATTTCATGTCGGACTCCCCGATCCGGTGGTAACCCCATCGGCGGGTTGTCACTAATGACATCTCCAAATTCCTTTAATAAGGAATGGTAAGGGTCCTCAGGATCCGCGAGGATCTTGAGGCCGCTTCGGGCATTTAATGTCTGTTTGGTTTTCACCAAAACTGACTCGTCCATCGTGGATGAGGAGTTCAACTACTTTCCGGACGTAAAACGACAACCTCGTCGATTTCACCTGCTTTTAAAGCAGTCCCAAACTCGTTTAAGAACATCTCCTCCAACGACAACAGTTCGCCTACCCCAGGCAACCGTTCCAGGCTTACGCCTTCTGTGACAACACCTGTCACACTATTCAGAGCCCTGTAGGACTGCTGACTACTGCCCTCGGGACTCATCCCGAGACCCAGATGGGGGGGGGGGAGTCAATTGCCCCATCTACTGGAAGCGCCACGCGCCTATCCACAGAGGTCTCTACCTCTACCACCGGTGACTCGCCGGTCTCGCCTATACCGGCGTAATCGGAATCATTTCCGACGTGCGAAAGAGACGAACTTCGGGTCTCTTCGCCTGGAAGCGCCTCGCGCTTAACCACAGGGGTCTCCACCCCTACCACTGGAGTCGCAACTTCTTCGCCGGACACGGTGTGGTCGGAATCAATTCCGACCTGCAGAAGGGACAAACTTCGGGTCTCTCCTCCAGGAAGCGCCTCGCGCTTAACCTCAGAGGATTCCACCTCTATCACTGGCGACTCACCAGTCTCGCCTATATCGGCGCGGGGATTACCGCCGAATCCCCCTCTTTAAGGAACTCTTCCTTAACGCCGTTGGGAATGATCATTTCTGACATACCAATCTCTGGCATCTCACGCCAGAATCGCTTTTGCGATCGAGCAAAGGTGGGTTCATGACTCGCCAATGCTTCACCCGACCGCGGGTGCGTTGAGCCAATGGACTTAGACTTCCAGTCTATCCATGGCTCGTGGCGTTCCAGCCACTTCATGCCCAGAATGAGGTCATACCTCGAGTCCAACTCCAGGACTAGGCAACGTTCTAAGCTGTCGAAGTCTGCAAAATTCAGCTTAAGGTTAATCGAGACCTTGGGTACAGAAACCTGTACGCCCGTCGCAAGAAGGACCGTGACAACGTCACGAGAACGTGCCTCTAGGGCCTCGGCATACAGCCGACTATTAACAACAGAAGCGCGTCTGACATAATTTTCAGACGCTCCAGAGTCTATCAAGACTCTCCAGGGCTCATCAAAGCCTTTCACGTCCGCAAGGACGACCAGCAAAATTGGCTGGTACACCAACTTGGTGCTAGAAAGCACCGTTTCCCTCGGGGCTTTGTGCTTTCGTCCCCTGTCCGGGGGCTTAACAGCACTGAGGGATCCCCCAGTAGGGCGCCCCGCACCTAATGGGAGCCGTCGTTTCCCGACGGCTTGGGCGAGGGCTTTTTACCTACCCTCGGCCCCTTAAAGCGAGAGTCTCGCTGGGGGTTTTCGGACATCTGTTCCGCAGATGATCCGTGCTTGCACACAGGAAGCATATCAGCGGTCCATTCTGCTGAAGCATGGCCAGGAGCTCCGACTCAGAACCCAACGAAGCAGAGTCAGCGTGACTCTTAGCGGAAGGTTTCTCTTTCGCTTCGACCTGACTCAGGTCCATGGGTTCGGGACCCACCTTAGAGGAACGAAAGTTCCTTTCGGCGTTAAACGCCCATGTACGGGCTTTGCCCGTAAGATGGGTCAATGCAAGTCCCACTTGCAAGTGATCAGCGGTCATGTTAGCTGTGGCGAAGGCCGTTTCGACCTCTCGCAACCAAACATAAAGGTTGTCACCCTTCTCTCCGGTGAACTCCTTTATCTTAAACGATAATGGAGGGCACACCCCCGTGGAATGACCTCCACCACAACTCGCCTCATGAGCGATGAGGGAATTCACCCTTGCATTTACGGTCTCAAGGTCCTGCTCCACTAGGAGCTTCATACTTTCTTCCCCCGTTAAGGGTAACAGCCTTTTAAAGGCTTCCTGTTGGACGAGGGTCAAACCTATCCCAATCGTCCTGATTCATCCTTTGCAGAGGATGTCTAGTCTACCAACACAGGTGTTGGATTGACTACGAGTGCTACCAGATGTAGCCGGTGCGTATACGCACGGTGCGGCTAGCACACAGAGGAAGACTTTCCTTAAAGAGGCGTTCGACGCTACTTAGCCGATACGCCCTTATTAAGGGCTTAGTAGGAGAGAGCTCCCCTACTCGGGGCCAAGATTCCCGGGTTTGTTTACTCTAGTCTGTACTAGTGCCTTAACGGAAAGGCTCTCTTACAAAGGGTGTAGCTAAGGGGAGGTCTCCCGTTACGCTACGGCACTCACTACACGCACGACCGGTCGAGGTCGTGCGTCTGTACTAAGGAGTGGAAATTAAACTGAATATATTTAATATGTAATTATTTAAACTAATATAAACTATATGTAACACTAAGTAGAATATTCCTAATTCGTACCTAGCTAAAATGTAGTGTACACACCTGTGTACTGACACGTGGATGGATGACACACCACCACACCAAGGGCCCATGCCCTGATTGGTTAAAATAACCAAAGGTTCGAAACCTTTCAACCCGGCCAATACTGGCCTCAACCGTGGTGTACCAATGTACACCAACACTCAGTGTTACCCGAATGTAACCCCGTTACACCTTGGATCGTCAATACGTTGTTTTCAACGTCCACTCCGACGATACCAGCACCGGAATCACGCTTCACTAGCGTCCTCTTTCCGTTTTTGTACGGCAAGACCAGTCCACCAAGCTCGAAAAGGACATACGAAAAGATATTCTTTGAGATCCCTTCGGTGTAATACACGTTTCTAGCTTTAATTCGCGTACTAGTGTTTCCGCAAACAAAATTAATAAACCGTGTGCCTTTTCGGGTGACTTTCACCCGCTTTGCATCCACTTGGAAATACTCGCGGACGGCACTTTTCACGTCAATCAGACACGTCAGGTCTGACGTTAGGTGCATACTCGCACCACTGTCCAGTACCCACGTGTCTGATGCCACATCACCAGTCAAATCATCAATCATTAACGCAAAGTATTCTTTCATGTTCTTGCTCTTGCGGCAATATCGTTTGATATGCCCTTCTTCGCCACACGAGTAGCACACTCGTTTCTTGACGTACTTTTTCGGATTTTCAGCCACCATATTCACAGCACCGCTCTGCGCGTGATTCATCGGTCGTTCTCTGTACTCGACCGCTTGTGCAAACTGGCACAGCTTCTCTTCGTGCCTCAGGTAGTCTTCGCGCGCGCTATCGTACTTGGAGATGAGGACCTGCCTTATCTCCGGCGCCGCTTGAAACACAATGTTGTTTAGGACCAAATTTTCGGTATTCGATCCCATCGCTTCTGCGACAGCGTTCAGATACAAGAAGTGCTCTGACCATGATCTGCCGGGCATCTTCCGAGCCATGAAAAGTTTCATGCCTTGTGAAGGCGTTATCTGCACGTTAAAAAAAAGCGGCCAACAGTTGATCCATAATGTACCACAATTCCGGCTTTTTACGCCACCACGCGTCTATCTGGCGGTTATAATACGCCTCCGCTAAGCCCACCAAATAATGGCCCAGCAGGTCGACTTTTACATCCTCGGTCCATGGGAATCCACAATCGGCTTCGGCAAGGTTATTTTGGCGCAAGAACTCCACCCCAAGCCTAAAAGCCGGATCCCAGACCCTTGTACACATCCTTTCCATCGAAAGCCTTTATTTGCAGCGTTCTCTGCTTAGGGAGGGCGTTCGCACCGCCCCGTACCCCTGGAACGGCGCCTGACCGTGCCAACCATTCGCTTGTTGTTGATTCACGTTGTAAACTCCTGCCTGCGGTATTCCTGCGCCCGCAGCACCAACAAACATAAGCGCGTCCCTTCCGGCGCGACTGATTCCCAGGAAACTCATCTTCCCTTGTCGCCCGGTGGTATACCCTTTTTCTCTTCGTCTCTATCATCGAGGGAGGCAATGCTCATCCTTCTGTCCCCCCCCCCCTCGACTTGGGCAGCGACGACACTTGCTGCTTGGGCGCGCTGTTCGCTACCTCAAGCTTTTCAAGGCGCGTCAAAGTGTTCCAAACATCCGCATGACATCTGAAACCTTGCCTTCTCTTCTGATTCGTTACGGTCCCCATTTGGGATCATAACCCGTTCAGAATCGGACATATTCGCACGCTGTACTCCAAATCACGCGTTCCAACACTGCCAGCGTGTACTTGCGTATGTAATTCCAAGCGTAAGAAAATGCGATAGAGGCGATAACGTAAAACCAGAGATTCAATCGTAACCACAACATATTCTACACGTAATGCGTAACGGGACACGTAACAATTCCACTATTCCACGTAATTCAGCAAGCGAAAGTTTTCACACGAAAACAGTCGTACTCCCTTCCTGCTAATCACAGTACTGAGAACTAATCAAAATCCAAAGTGATTTATTAGTGTTAAGTTAAGTACTTAAACTAATAATATGCATATATGCAGTTTTCTAGGTTTTTGCTAAAAAGACACAAACTAAATGAAAGTCCTTGGCGACGCTGAGTGCCGCGCGAATTGCGCGCACTTTCAACACAATGGACTCTGGTACCGCCGCCAGGTGAGCCATCTTGCTCAAACGGTCTACAAAGACCAATATGCCGGTGTTACCGGCCTTATACTTCGGAAAACCGAAGATAAAATCCATACTGATGGATTTCCAAAACTCCGTAGGAACGGATAATCTCGCCAAAGACGCCGCTGAATCTGCAGAGGGTTTGACCCTCAGACACGTCTCACAGGTGAGGATATACGCACCGACCCACTTATACATCTTGGGCCACCAATACAAAGCGCTTAAAGCGCTGTAGGTATTATACCGACCTAAATGACCCCCGGTAGGGGCGTCATGTGCCTCAAAGAGGACTCTATACTTCAGTTCCTCATCATGAGGAGCAACCACCCGCGGAGTGTCCTCCGCGCTCGTGCTACAATATAGCAAAAAAACCGTCACAGTAACTGTAACGGTGTAACCGAGCTATAGCTCGCCTTGACAGGGTAGGCTCAGACTAGCCAAATCCTTTGTCACCCAACGCGCTGATAAGCGCCGTACGTTGTGGGTCTTTCCCATACGCCTAGCGTATGAGATCCACCACAGACGAGGTGATGAATGTCGCGTGAGCGAGCTTGTAATCAGACGACGCGACAACGCGTCTGCAAGTACATTCTGGTTGCCAGGTTTATACGTAACATCAAAGTTATACTCCGCAAAGAAGGAGAGACAACGGGCAATCCGTTGCGAGAGATGAGGCGACTTTGTCGCTATCCGTAAGGACGCGTGGTCAGTATAAACCACGAACGGCTTTGAGCCGAGTAGGTAAACCCTAAATTTGACAAGGGCATACTTTATAGCAAGTAGCTCCTTATCATGAACGGGATAATTCCGTTCCGCAGCTTTTAGCTGCCTCGACACAAACGCAATCACGCTTTCCCGTCCCGCATCGTCTGCTTGTAAGAAAGCACATCCGATTGCGAAATCGGAGGCGTCACAGACGACGCTAAAAGGTTTCCCAGAATCTGGGAGAGCAAGAACGGGGTATTTCAACAAGCCCCCCTTAACCGCATCGAAAGCGTTTTGGTGTTTGGTTTCACAACACCATTCTACGTCCTTCTTAAGAAGGTCGGTCAATGGCTTCGCCATCTCAGCGTAGTTCTCGCTGTATTTGTAGAGATAATTGGCTAATCCAAGCCACTTCCGTAAATATCTAAGATTTAAAGGCGAAGTCCACTCCACAATGGCTTTCAACTTCGCGGGATCCGCCCGCACTCCATCCTTACCGATGAAGCATCCGAGGAAAGGAATTTCCTCAGCATCAAAGATACATTTGGATTCGTTTGCATATAACTTATTCTCCGACATACATTCGACCACCGCTCGGAGATGTATTAGGTGCGTCTGAACATCACATCAGACGAGTCGCCTTCCGCGCGACTATGAACGAATATATCGTCGAAATACGTCTGAGCGTACTTTCTATGAGGGCGGAAGACTTGAGTCACCAAGCGATTAAAAGTCGCCGGTGCATTTGAAAGCCCTTGTGGCATAACAAGCCACTCCCACAGCATGTGGGGGGGGGGTACGGGTAGTAATTTGGGGGGGGATACGGGTAGTAATTTGGGGGGATACGGATATCAAGTGCCAAAAGGGAATTACTATTTGCACGCCCCAGAATTGCTATTTGCACTCCCCAGAATTGCTATTTGCACGCCCCTCTATTTATATCCGCTTTACAAGTTGGAAAGGTACCCAATTTTCTGTACATTTTCTATTTTGGTGCTGTGTGTGCTTTACAAACCTAAAAACATAGTAGCCGCCGACGAAAACACCGCCGAGGCAACCGAGGTTGTAAGCCATGTTGTACCAGACCGTGAAGTTTGTCCACTCAGCCGGTAGGTACGATGACGCGGACGTGCACTGTTGGTAGGTGAAATTGTGCCAACCAACGCAGTAGTCGTTGATAAACGAGTCCATGATAAGCACTCCGGATGTCACACCTTGATCGTAACCGAAGAAAAGTCCGCCAAGCGCCGCGAAAACGCACACAATGATAGCGTACGTGCGCGAGCCCTCGGTCGGGATGTCATCGTCGTTATTATGGACGTTCACCACAACACCAGCAGCCATTGGGGAGCCAAGGTAAGAGACAGAGTTGTTGTACGAGGTAGTGAAGGCGAATGACTCGCTTCGGGTGGAAGAATTCTAAAAGAGCAAATGGAGTGGCTGGTCGTATTCATTTTTTTACGCACATATGACCTCAATACTTAATTCTTTCCTTGTTAGTAATGCAGTTGTGAGCCTAAAAAAACGATTGTTTTGTGCTTCCGCTTGTGGCTAAGGTGGGACGCGTCCGTATTTTGTTCCCGAACAGCAGTTTTGACAGTTTGGAGTTGAAGTTTAAATTTGTAGCCCTGTTGTCCACGTTCCTGTTCGTAACATGCAGTTTATTATTTTCACTTCGACTACATGCATTACACTCATTATTTATCACGTACTTATAACGAATTGAGCCCATATCAATTAACCTACACACCATTAACTTCTTCAGGTCTTTTGGGCGCAGTTATCCGTTGGATCAGAATCATCCAAGGTATCGATGAAGTGCTCCGTCTGGTCCGACGAGATGCGTATGTACACTAGTATTATTCCTAAAAAAGAAAGAGGAGGCACCACGGCACCTTTTATGTTTGTATGTCAACAATTTATGAAGCATGTCGGGTAAGTAGAGGAATACAGGTGAAGATATTTTAGAGGAACAAATGGACGATGGAAAGTTGGGACAATACTCCTACAGCTTCGAAGACCGTCGTCGTGGGTTCAAGATGATGCGATATTTGCCGAACAAGAAACATTTGAACACGGTGGAAAAGAAACCCGCACTGTGGTGGAAAAGTGAGCTAGCCTTCTTCTGTGATGTTATGTGAAAATTTACAAGCAATTGTTACGACGACCCAGCGAGTTGTGCTCTTGTTGAACTTGTGGATTAGAGCCAGAGTCGCCATAGCAAATCGTTGCTTCGATGTTTTAGGTTTGTAAAGCACACACAGCACCAAAATAGAAAATGTACAGAAAATTGGGTACATTTCCAACATGTAAAGCGGCTATAAATAGAGAGGCGTGCAAACAGCAATTTTGGGGCGTGCAAATAGTAATTCCCTTGCCAAAAATTAAGGGTTTTGTAAATTTAGTACAAAATAAGAGCATTAATCATTTATTCAGTCATCTGAAGTTATTTCTTCTGCTTCGACCCCATCCTCCTCACCATCAGAAGAGCCCCAGTCTACTCCAGCTTGACCATAAATGATTTGAGGTGCGTTGTTCTTAATAAAGAACAACTTCTTGACCTTTTCTCCGGATATTCGATTTCTCACTTTTGAGTGGAAAAACGCCATCGCGGAGAACCCCCGTTCTGATGCTGCACTTGATGTTACCATGCTGAAAACTTTGACAGCAAGATCTCTAAGACTTGGATACGTAGCACCATCAACGAGCCAGTATTGCATTGTGGTCTTCCTTCCCTTCGACAGCATCTTGAAGCGAAAATCATTTTTTGTCCTATCCTGGTGAGCCTTGGTGATCGAGTTCGTGTATTCAACGAACAACTGTTCTTTCTTCTGTTCGATATCCTTTCTGTTGACATCAGTGATGCTGATGCCTCGACTGATGGAATCTAGTAGTGCATCTTCCGCCTGAACCTTACGTTCATCCAGCATACCATCGTCAATCATCACAGGGTCCAGGAGGTATGCTATCCTGATTGCATCACCATACATGAAACAAAGCCGCTCTTTGACTAAATTCAATATGTACGACCGTTCCTCGTTTGATAAACAGATCATGTTCTCGTATGATTCTGGCATTGAGAATGAAAAGTGCTTGTACACCATTGACAATGAGATTTGATCATTCTGGAAAGCGTTGACCAAAACCTCGATTGGTTCAAGAATAGCAATGCTCTTGTCCAGATTGGTGACAAAGTTTTCATCACAAATGGTGTCCATGACCTTTCGACGACTTTCCTTCTGTTTTTCTGTTCCTCTGACGAAATCTCTAGCAGAAACAAGCTTCGATTTAACAATATTCTTTCATCTACCTGTCGATTAAATTCTTGAGTACGTTTTCTAATTGGTCATCTGTCGCTAATTGAAGATTTTCTAGATAATTATGATATATTTTTAGTGCTTTTGCTGGTATTATAGGTACAACACTATCTCTTCTAATTCGAATGGAATTATCTCAATTGATCAAGGATCCCCAACGTGTAGCGGCAGGTTGTACCAATTGACGTTTGTACTCTTCATTTTGGCGTTTGACCAACCTGGCCTTATCCTGTTGATGATACGAAAAGAACAAAACGACACCCTTGCATTCTTGCGCGAAGTTCAACAAATACTCAAATGAATAGCCTTCGGGATAATCTGCAACAGATCGGCCTCTTTTTGCTTTCGTTGCAGCGAAAATATCCTTGAGAATCAAATGCAACCCATGAGGTGTACAGCCATGAAAGTACATCGCTGGGTGTTTCTTCTGGAGTTCCTTTTAAGCTTTCTTTTTCGCTGCAGTATTGTCGGTCACTGCTCCTGCGATTTTCACGCCATTTGTAGTCAATGTATTGATCATTCGGCCCAAATCACCAGCAATAAAGTCAGATGTATGCGCTTGCTCTTCTGTAGCGATAGATTAGAGGAATAACGACAACCTATCCACAATGATCATATAGTTCACAATAGATTCGTTCTTAACATTGCTGCTCGCATCCGATGTCATACATCCAATAGCATCAGATGCAGTCAATGCCTTGTCTATTTCAGCCTTCACCCTTTCATAACATCGATCCAAAATTGGTCCTGCTAATTGCTTACGACTGGGCAATTGCACATCCGGTCGTGCGATCTCGAATGCCTCAATTAAGTGCAATTTTCTGAAACAAATAACCCGTTATGTAGTAATGCATCGCGAGGTTATTTTCAATCATCTCCTGCTCTGATCCTTTCAGGCGAGAAAGAGTGAATGCCTTAGTAGAGGACTGCGAGTACGAGACCTCTGACCACGAAGACAATAAGGACGAGGTTCTTCATCGATCTCCTTCATTGACTGCTTGAATGGCAGGCATTTGACGAGGTGGCTTTTCACTCGCTCTGATTTCTTGTGGTATGTTATTGCCTTCAAACAGTGGCGACATTTGCTTGACACTCGTCGTTGGGGATCAGGGTCTTCCGTGAACACTTCCCATAATGATGACAGCTCACGACCTTTCCGTTTACTCGGTCCAGTCTCGAGAGCATCGACGCTGTCACCCATTTGTATTGTTGCAGTACCAGAATTCAGAATGTGAACGATATAGGACCTATATTATAGGTCTATAACAGAAAATAAACATAACTGTGCCACAGCAAAAAAAAACCAAAAAAACCAATTCTAGAGACATGAGCTGGGTTGGGTTAAACCCAAAAAAAAACAAAAAAAACAAAACCCAAAAACTCAGGCCTGGCCATCCCTGCCTATTTTATATACTCATACCATTAAACACTCGGTTTCATTCTGACTTTTCTTTTTTGCTTCCTTACATTGGATTGGCTAATATAGAAACATGATTTTAAATGGGATTTCTTCTCTAGTACGCATATGGCTTAAATTGATTGTCAAGCTCCGGTCAACCAATGCTTCCCCAGCGCCGCACCCCTCCTTCTTTCCCTCACCGCCGCTCGCGTGGGAATGCGCGTCAGTTTATTTACGTGACGCTAGGCCTTCTCTTTTTCTTGTACTTGTACTTGAACGTGCGCTTCTTTACGTCGTCCTGGACATCCACCGAATCCAGCAGTGGCCTCTTGCATTCTCCCCCTCGCCAGGAAGGGAACAAGACGCTATCGGCCACATCCGTACCAGGCCAAGTGAAGCATCTCGTCTTCACGTCCACGTGTCGTGATCAGGATTTCATCCATGCAGAAGTGCTTTCGTTTACGTTACGACGGACAGGATACGACGGGAATTTGACTCATTTACTCTATGGCTGCACGTCGGACGAAGCATTGCGTCTCATGGGTAAGAAAGATCCACGCCACGACGTTCAAACGCGACATTATCCCGACATCTCGGCGAGCACGACGACATTTGGGGAAAAGCTGCTCACAACTACCGTCAACGTCTTGGTATTGGCCAAGTGGATGCTTGGAGCGGATGCTGGCGCGTTGAGTGGGAAGCAAACGATACCGTTTACCGAACGGTATGCGTTAGCACAGGATGATTACGTCATGGTCGTGGATAGTGACGCAATCTTTACGAAACGACTCGAGATGGCGAATCTGCTTACGGAAGTGAACGCGGCGATTGGTCCACGCATTTTTGGACAAGATGCGTCCTGGTATTGGCCAAAAAGATTCCCATTGACCACTGATCAATTGCGTAGCCTCCTACCCCGTTATTCGCCGGCCTTGCTCCTTCAAGACTGGCGAGAATACGCGGCCATTGCCCCGTTCATAGCACAAGTGAGTGCGTGGCAGGAAGTTCTACCCACGGCAGTTGACGTATGGAAGAAATTGGCACTTAAAGATTTGTATTTGGCACTACCAATCGCTGCTGCCCATGTTGAGATTCCCATTGGCATCTCGGGCGTTCTAAGTGTCCACCACTTTACTTCTCGGTACCAAAACTGGGACTTTGCCGATGATATTACCCATAATCCATGCAGAGAACACCCCCAAGACGAGATTCGCGGTCTCTCGTCATATCCAATCTCGCTTCGGGCATTGAATTTCACGCTCCCTCAATGGATTGACGGGCGTGACTGGAACTTCTATGCGACTCAAATCCCATCGGACTTTTTCGCCTGTGATGCGTGGATGCTGCATCAACCGACGGGACATCTCTGGTACCTTGCAAATCACACGAGCGGCTACGAACATGTCCCGAATATTCTTCGTCGTCGTTTTACCATTAGCTTGTGTCTTGCGATTGAAGCCTATAACAGCGCGTCCGAGCACTATCGCTCCCGTGCTTGTCCGCATGGCTACAACCACAATCATCGTCTAGTGACAACGCATTCACGAAATACTGACGCACGGGGCTCCGCTGTCCCGCATGCTCGAGATACCTTAATGGAAAACGATCCACCAGTGTACTTTGGAGACGTCAAGAGCAAGGAAGATGCGCCTAAGAAAGATCTCCAGCCTGGACAAGAAGGCAATGACGACATCCACTTTGTCTTTTTCACCTCGTGTGAACTTTCTGATCACTGGCAGAGCCAAGTGCTGGCGCAGACTTTTGCCCGTGTGAATCAACACGGAGCTCTCACTCGTATTGTCAGTGGCTGCTCGGAGAAGGAAATGAAGGCGCTGATCTCACGTACGCACCAGTCCTCGCCGCATTTGCGTCTCCACATGACGCGGGACTTTAGGTCGCCCAATGATTCTCATTGGTCTTCGACCAAACCATTTGCACTTCGTGATTGGCTACAATTCGCCAATCCACCCGTGAACGAACACGTGCTTGTCCTACTGGATCGAGATTTTGTCTTTCTCCGTCCATTTGCCGTGAATACTGGCGGACGCGTCACGATCGCGAGGGGCGTTGATTCGCATCGTTACGCACAAGATGCCGAAGTGATTGAAGGAATGAGGCAATACAAGCGTTTCTTTGTCTATAGTGGATCCCGGCAAGGCGTGAGCGATACCGTGACGGACGGAATGGCTGTGGCCCATCGGCGGGCGGGGTATGTAGATACTGGTGCGTTTGCGAACAGCAGCGCTCTCTGTCCCGAGTGTCCAAACGTGACGACAGAAGAGGCGACAGAATATTACGCCGGCGGTCTACCGTATGTCATGACACGGAAAGATTTGATGGCCATGGTGGATGATTACTGTAATATAACCGTACTTTATCGGGAAGGGAAAGACGAGATGAGCGAGAGGCTCGGGTACGCGCTTGCTGCCGCGAAACATGGTGTGAAACACACGACATTCGACAATTTGGCGTTAAGTAACACAGCGGATGATTATACCGGGTTTTTGGAACTCATGCAAGGCAATCCGTGCCAGGATCCCGTGCTTCCCATGATTCCAGGCGAAGCGCCGCCGCTGCTGCATGGTAACCATCCCTTTGAAGCGCTGGACGATCGTGGCCTAAGTTGGATCTTTTTCCGCGAATGGATACCCACTAATTTGTTCGCATGCGACACATGGCTCCTTGCCCCGCCACCGGCGAGTGTCTGGACGCTGGCCAAACAACGTCGCGACAGACAGCGTATGGTTGAAGCATTTGGTGTCTGCACAAGTATCAAAGTGTGGAACCAAGTGCTTGTGGACTTTAAGAGCAAAATGTGCCCGAACGGCTTTAACCAGAACCGACGTCTACGATTGGTGAAAAATGTGCCGCAGCACGTGTTGAATGTAGGCAGCATAGACGTGTCGTGGCTGAACGCTGCGGAGGAGATGGAGTGAACGTAGCAGGATAAAGTACAGTACTACCAGGGCTTGGCCGACCAAATGATGGAAGCAGATCTGGCGACAGTATGAACGGCAACGACACCACGCTTTAGTGTCATGTGTGTTGAAGTTGCATGTACCCATGTTAGAAGTTCAGGTGAAAGTTCAAGTTCAAAAGATGAAACCGCACAATTGGCTATAAATACATATGGATACACACGAAAGAAAAGTTCAAGATTAAGATTTGATGATTTTTTTGAAGCGTCTAACTTTAGATAGTATCCTTTTTTGTTTTAAGACTTTTCACTTGGTTTCACTCCCAGTGTCGGCTGGGAGTGAAACCAAGTGAAAAGTCCGACCGTGGTCGAGTGATTCACTACTCACTGCGGGACCGGAAGGTCCCGGGTTCGATCCCGGGCCAAACCAAGTTGGTTGGTTTCAGAAAGTATAATGTGACGAAATCACCCAGTGTCGGCTGGGTAGCGAACCGACGCGCCTATCCTACCTGATCAAAACAATCGGTCAGGTAGGAAAAGACGATGCGAAGACTAGCTTTTCTACAATGTGCTGAGGCGCTAAGCGAGCTGCTAAACAGTAAAGCAGACACTACTAATGTAGCGTCTGAAGCCAAGTAGTTTGGGAGGCAGAATAACACGTGTCCCGGATGGTGCTAAAGCAAAATATGACGTGCCCAAACCAGCCCGAGGGCGGAACCACTTTTGGAAGGCACTTTATGGTGACTTACATGTCGAACTTGGTTATTATAGCGACAGTGCAGTCTTAACGGGTGTTACAGGCTTGCACTCTAATAGTTTCGTTGAACTAGGTGCGCAATAGGTAAGAAATAAATTAAAATTGGGGCGCGCTAGAGCGAAACCAAAATATGATAGAGCCACACCAATCGCGCTCCCGATTTATTTTCGGTTAAATTACTTCCTTTTTTGTCCAGTAGCAAGCCGTGCCTATTTTATTGCGCATCCCTTCTAACATATTGTAACTTTAGCCAGGTCTCACAACTACTTCACACTGAATGCAACATCGCTGATGACCCGTGGCTCAATTGTGCCTGCAACCATACGGCCTGGCTCTGTTGTAGCTTACAGTGTAGCGGCAGCTGTGAGATATCAGCGTGTTATTTCCAAGGGAGGGTCCCAACGCCGACCACTGGCAACTGTGAGCTGGCAATTGTGGCATAGTCTGTGGTCTGGGTGGCAGTTGGCATTGCATTCGTGGCTACTGATGTGACTGGGAGTCCAACGGGTTAAATCCCATAGTGGGGAGAAGTGGGGCCGAGAGTAGACACCGACAGTATTCACCGACATTATTTTCCGACAGCACTAACCAACATGAGCGTAGTGGGATGCTTCCTTTCACGTCCAATTGGTATCCACTTAGGTTACCGTCCCAGGTACTTCGTAGCGACAACTGTGAAGTCGCTATGAGCTCAATCCATAGACACTGGTTACCTTGCCCGAAACATAGTTACCTTGCCCGAAACATAGTTACCCTGCCGAACAAATGCACTTAGGCTCAGAGCCGCTTACTTTGCTATTCGACAGGTGCCAGGCGAGGATAGGTTAGAGTGATTAAGTACGGTAGATGAGGCACCTTAGCTCCCTGCAGATTGCTTGTGTTTTTTAAATTTTTATAATTGGCACCCCAAGCGAAAGCTCCAACAGAACGAGGAGTGATAAAGAAGTTCGACTATTGCCAACCGATTGTTCTCCCACTTGCGCAGTTACCTCTTTGCATTACCCCATTGTAAGGTATGGAAAGGAGACGAAAGGCATTAAGACTCTTCAGAAAGCTATCGACCAAGCCACCCATAATTGAAGCCAGTAAGGACAAAGACAATCCCATCAATTCACTCACTGTGTACACGTCTGGATCTGAGAGTTGTTCAAGTACTTCCTCTGAGTTGTCATTATACAGAGAGAGATCATTCGCCTGCAAGACAATTAGCTATGAGATAAAGCCGTACTCTTCCTGCAAGAGATGTAATTCCGAGTTCGTGATAGGATGCAAATGTGGCCTCTTGTATGACTGCTATCAGGTTTTAACTCCAATTGTCCTTGCTGCTACCTTCGTCAGTCTACCGGGAGATAGCAAAGCGAGAGAATTCAACCGGGCATTAGCATCATCGGTGCCCAGACTGTCACGAGTAGCACAGCTCAGAGTCGTTCTTGACAGTAATACAATGTGCAATTCCATCACAGAAGATATCGCCAAAGGACTGAGTCATTATTGTTCAATGTTAACTGCAACCTTGATGTGCGACTTGGCCTTCGATATTAGGCTTTGTCTCTGTCCCTCGGTTATCGTGACTCTGATCGGCAATCTCTCGAACAAGCCATGCGATCGCGCTGCAATTCTACAGCTTCGACCTCAATCTTTCCAATCCATATACTGATCTGTAGAGCGTCCGGATCGATATCCTTTACGTAGCTGCCCAGCACCGCGTCCAACACTACAACCAACTCCACTGTGAGGCTCCCTCCACCACTCTCATAGTTTCTGATTTCGGTGGCACCACTACAAATATATACCGGACGGCTTGCTACTGGACAAAAAAGGAAGTAATTTAACCGAAAAATAAATTGGGAGCGCGATTGGTGTGGCTCTATCATTTTTTGATTTCGCTCTAGCGCGCCCCATTCAAATTGTTGTTTCAATAATTATCTTATATTAAATAAAGTCCAACATTGCAAGCTCCTACACTAATTGATTAAAGTGCTAGACGGAAGATTAAAGAGTAATAGGCGGGTCAATCTTTAACTTTTCAGGTTGACTTCGCGAATTCAGGAACGGTGAAATCAGCGCTGATTGGAAATCCGCATCAGCAACCCCAGAACTTGCTCATTATGGATTGGCAAATTAGGCAAGGTGGAGAGACATTCCATTTTGCCTATATGCGAATGCTTTAAGTAGAGTTTACGCAAGGTTTGCACTTTCCGCAAAAATCTTCTGGATATTGACAACGAAAGCATTCCATTGCTGGAACAGGGAATCATTTTTTTCCCTTTTCTTCCGTAATGACTCGGCCACCGAAGCAGCGGGCCTAAGAGTATGTTGATGAAAAACCGAGTCTATCATCGGACTTGGGTTGATGATGGAGGAGGTATTTACAGCATCGACATCGAATAATGTATGTTGATAGGCGGGGTTGTGATTGCCATTGTCCGGACATTGTGAGGAACACGCAGTTCGCCACGAACCATCTCTTGCGGATCATGTGTTTATGCGTACAAGGAAGCAGAAATGGCTTCTGCCACCTCTTTCCAGGAGGAGCACCAGATTTGGCGCGAAGTTTTTTTTCTGACTCCGCGTACGCTTAGAAGTAGCAGTCTTTAAGACTCCACTTAACAAGTCCTTCTACAAGGCACCTCTGTCGCTATAGCCGACAGGCTATTTTTCGTAGTCGTTGTAGATGATTTTGTTGATTTGGTTACGAGCAGATTAAGATGTGCTAGATGTTACCTTAGCAACATCTGTGGCAGTGTTGTACTGTACTGTCCCCTTACTCAATGATTGAAGATGCTGCTGCAGCATGTGTGTATGCACTTAAGTTTTCAGTTCATGCTTTAGCGAAAGCCGCTAAAGAAATCAATTTCAATCCGGTAGCTAATTTGGAGACGCCACCGTTCTTGTCGCTCATTCTGACAACAGAAAGTGTTATGTTGTGTCATTTTAGTAAATTACCATGATAAGCAAGTGCCATTCAATAATACTTCGGTCAAAACACCTTAAGCAGGGGGTGATGTATTGGTACTCCATTTACGGAAGACCCAATAATATTTAAGTTGAAATATCATTGTTCTAATTGGTTTATTTACTTTATTCTAAAAAGGATTATAAATTCTTGTAACAAGTTGTAATTTGATTCAGTTCACTTAACCGAATCCAGAAGAGATTTAATTTTATAATCAAACAAGCGTAGGTTCGACTGGTGGGCTGCCGGAGGACAATTTTGCCATCTCTTTTGTACTCACCCCTGGTGCTGAAGGGTTACGGTTCCGGGGGCGTCGCTTACGGAAAACTTTTATACATACAGTTATTACATTTGTATTTTTGTTGGGGAGTGATAGGTGTTCCTCATCCCCTTGTTAGATTTACCTCACTATTGATACGTGTACCACACTTTCAGAAAAAATTGCGCCACGCAACATTATAGTAAGAATCTGAAAACATAACAATCATGGCGTCCCCACAACCCCAGTGCCTGGTATTGTTACGTTCGCGGTTTCTGCCTCCCTTGCCAACCTCTGACGTTTTCGAGTACAAGTTCTTTGATTGTGACCTTCCTCATTGCACTCCCCACATTTCCTCTTTCTCTGGATCCCCGACTGAATCTACATCCCAGCTTCAAGTTCAACCCTTTCAAACGCTGACGGATCTCGGCGAGACGAATTCTGAAAACCGCTTGCCCGCGCCTTTTGGGCGTTACTTGGTCGACCTCTGGTGCGGATGATATCACGGTCTGTGATCCATGCCGCGCCTTCCACATTGAAACTCGCCATTGTATGTTCCATAAGTCTCTGTTGGTGTGGGCCCATGTTGGTATGGGCTTCCTGTATGTTCTGGAGAGATTTTTCTATGGTAGTCGTGGGCTGTGGCGTACTAGACAATGGTTCCCGTGTTGGCTGGACAAGCCACCAATGTTGGTAGAAGTCCTCTCGCTTCAATTTTTCACCGGTGTCGAGAAGTCTTTTCAACTTGTGAGCGCAAGGTATTCCCATAGTCTTGGAAAATATCCCGGCTCACTCGGTGATGGTTGTCTCAGTGAACGCAAGGGCGCGCTGATATTTCTCCAACGCCTAAAACAGGGGGGGGGTTGATCAAAACCACGATTTGGGAGGGGTGAGTAGTAAAGTAGCAATCAAGTTGTACCTTGTTCAAGGCGAAAACGAAAACATTTTTCATCACATGGCTCCAGATAGGTCCACGATGTTTGACCAAAAGAAGTGAGCACTCAAAGGCATGCTTCTGGACAATTTCTTGCTTTTGCTTATTCAACGCAAGATCGATGAGATCGCAAACAGCCTGAAGATCACCGGTCGACACTTGAATCCACTTCTTCAATCCAGCATGGGCGCCCTCCACGCGAAACGTCACAAGATGTCCATAGTGCGCCACCTTATTTGTCTTATTTGTCCAGAACCGACAAACCTTTACTTGTACTTGAGCCCCGTGTTTTCCAGATATGAGACGTCAAGCGCCACAGCACCCTTGATTTCATCCCAACACCTTTGGTATTACTCTTCCGTTTTAGATTGATAAAGCGAAGCCCTCATCTTTTCAAAGCTCTCTTATTCCTCCTGAGTTGCAAATTGCTTTTTTGTATTGGCCAGAATGTTCTTGTTGATATGCCACACGCAAAGAAGTACTATCGCATTCGGAAACACTTCAGCGAGCGTATTCATCAACGGCTCTTGACGATCTGTGACTATCACAAACGCTTTGTCCGGGTCAATGTTGACTGACGTAAGCACGGACCGGAGTTGCTGCTGCGCCCACTGATAGTCTTCATTCTCGTTTCTAATGAAGCAGTAGTGTAGCTGGTGCGTATACGCACGGTGCGGCTAGCGCACAGAGGAAGACTTTCCTTAAAGCGGCGTTCGCCGCTACTTAGCCGATACGCCCTTATTAAGGGCTTAGTAGGAGAGAGCTCTCCTACTCGGTGCCAAGATTCTCGGGTTAGTTTACTGCAGCCTTTGCTAGTGCCTTAACGGCAAGGCTCCCTTACAAAGGGTGTAGCTAAGGGGAGGGCTCCCTTTACGCTACGGCACTCACTACACGCACGACCGGTCGAGGTCGTGCGTCTGTACTAAGGAGTGGAAAGTAAACTGAATATATTTAATATGTAATTATTTAAACTAATATAAACTATATGTAACACTAAGTAGAATATTCCTAATTCGTACCTAGCTAAAATGTAGTGTACACACCTGTGTACTGACACGTGGATGGCTGACACACCACCACACCAAGGGCCCATGCCCTGATTGGTTAAAATAACCAAAGGTTCGAAACCTTTCAACCCGGCCAATACTGACCTCAACCGTGGTGTACTCATGTACACCAACACTCAGTGTTACCCGAATGTAACCCCGTTACATCCTCCCCCATCAAGACTATTGCTTACGCAATAAACAAAATTTTGCTGGAGAACTCCAACGCCAGTTCCCCTGGCCATCCATATGTACACCTCCAGTGGTGCTATGGCGTCTCCTCTAGAAGAGGTAGACTACTCCGAAAACTCGGAAGTGGATGCCTTTGGGGATACCTCCCCAATGGTGAGCCGCTCCGACAGCGCCGAACGGCGTTGTCGGCAGCCTAATCCCTTCCTCACACGTGAGGAAAATGCACTAACCAGTGCGGCACCCCTGCCCGTATCGGGCACTGGCGGAGGGGGTCGCGCTATTGCGGCGTGACTTCCACGAGCGCTGTGATCGGCTCAGCCTTCGCATCCAAGATGCTCAGGAGGAACTCCGCAACGAGGGGAGTGCGAATGAACGCATCGAGGAGCGTCTTGTTTCTCTCGAGACTCTCGTTGCGGAGCTTCAGGGTCGTATATCAACCCTATCGGAGATGTTCCGACCTGTTGCGCCTTTCGGCTATCCGGTTTCTCACCCTCCTCCGAGGGGACCCACCTCCGGGTTCTGGTATGGCTTAAGCATACCCACATAAAAGGTTGGATGCGTACGCATCGCCTTCGGGATGTCTAAGGTGTACGACAAGACCTTTCGGGCTATTACCTTAAAGGGACCCACAAACCTGGGGCGCAGTTTATTGCGCAACACATTTGAAACTGCATGTGTAGGAAAATTTTTAGCGTTTAATAATACACTTTCTCCTACTTTGTATACCTTTTGTTACGCCGTCCCTTTCGGTCATCTTGCTCCTTCTGCTTGTCTTGGCTTTCCGCCATGGCATCGCAGACGTGTCGTAAGACACTAAGGCGCGTCGATAAAAGCTTATCGATGTGCTTTCGCACAGATACAGGGCTGACATCGGGTAATCCTCCCCCCTCAAGCCCTGGGCCACACACACGTGGCGTTAACGGAACCCTCGGATTCACCAATCCGTTCACGTAAAACGGGGTAAACCCCGTAGATGCATGTACCGAATTGTTGATAGCAAATTCAACCATCGGGAGCATCTCACTCCAACTCTTTGGAGAATCCGGACATAAACTCCGGAGAATATCCTCCACAACCCGATTAACGCGTTCCGTCTGACCGTCCGTCTGCGGATGATCCGCAGTGGACATGAGGAGCTTGGTGCCTAACACCTTAAACAACGCTCCCCAGAATTGTCCCGTAAAACGGGGATCCCGATCCGACACAACGGAATCGGGTAGACCATGCTGTCGAAAGACACGGTCTAGGAACACTTTCGCTGTTCCTTGTCCATCTATGGACTCTGGCACCGCCGCCAGGTGAGCCATCTTGCTCAAACGGTCTACAAAGACCAATATGCCGGTGTTCCCGGCCCTATCCTTCGGAAAACCGAAGATAAAATCCATGCTAATGGATTTCCAACACTCCGTTAGAACCGATAAGCTCGCCAAAGGCGCAGCTGAACTTGCAGAGGGTTTTACCCTCTGACACGTCTCACAGGTGCGTATATACGCACCTACCCACTTATACATATTGGGCCACCAATACAAAGCGCTTAAAGCGCTGTAAGTCTTATCCCGACCTAAATGACCCCCGGTAGGGGTCATGTGCCTCAAAGAGGACTATACTTCAGTTCCTCATCATGAGGAACAACCACCCGCGGAGTGTCCTCCGCGCTCGTGCTATAATATAGCAAACCCTCACAGTAACTGTAACGGTGTAACTGAGCGCTAGCTCGACTCGACAGGGTTGGCTCAGAAGAGCCAAGTCCCTTGTCACCCAACGCGCAGATAAGCGCCGTACATTGTGGGTCTTTCCCATACTCCTGGCGTATGAGATCCACCACAGACGAGGTGACGAATGTCGCGTGAGCGAGCTAGTAATCGGGACGACGCGACAACGCGTCTGCAAGAACTTTCTGATTGCTAGGTTTATACTTAACCTCAAAGTTGTACTCCGCAAAGAAGGAGAGCCAAAGGGCCATCCGTTCCGAGAGATGCGGCGACTTTGTCGCTGTCCGAAAGGACACGTGGTCAGTATAAACCACGAACGGCTTTGAGCCGAGTAGGTGAACCCTAAATTTGACAAGAGCATACTTCATTGCAAGTAGCTCCTTGTCATGAACGGGATAATTCCGTTCTGCAGCTTTAAGCTTCCTCGACTCAAACGCAATTACGCGTTCCCTTCCTGCATCGTCTGCTTGTAACAAAGCACATCCGATTGCGAAATCGGAGGCGTCGCAGACGACACTAAATGGTTTCCCAGAGTCTGGGAGAGCAAGAACGGGAGCTTTTAGCAAGCTCCCCTTAACCGCTTCAAAAGCGTTTTGGTGTTCAGTTTCCCAACACCAATCAACATCCTTCCTAAGAAGGTCGGTCAATGGCTTCGCCATTTCAGCGTAGTTCTCGCTGTACTTGTGGAGATAGTAGGATAACCCAAGCCACTTCCGTAAATCTCTAAGATTTACAGGCGAAGGCCACTCCACAATGGCTTTCACCTTCGCGGGATCCGCCCGCACTCCATCCTTACCGATGAAGCATCCGAGGAAAGGAATTTCCTCAGCACCAAATATACATTTGGATGCGTTTGCATATAACGTATGCTCTCGCATACATTCAAGCACTGCTCGAAGGTGTATCAGATGCGTCTGAACATCAGACGAGTCGCCTTCCGCACGACTATGAACGAATATATCGTCGAAGTACGTCTGAGCGTACTTCCTATGAGGGCGGAAGAGTTGAGTTACCAAGCGATTGAAAGTCGCTGGTGCATTTGAAAGACCCTGTGGAATAACAAGCCACTCCCACAGCATGCCACTAGGCGTGCTGACCGCTGTAAGCGGAATCTCGGATGCTCGCATGAGCACCTGATAGTACCCGTCCACCAGATCTAAGGCGCTGTAAACAGTACAGCTTGCCATATTATTCTGTAGGACATCCTTCCGAGGAATCGGAGTTTGGATTGGTACAGTATCTGCATTCCGCTTATTGTACGCATGCACAATGCGCCACTTTCTGTTCGGTTTACGAACACAAAAAGTGGGAGATGAATGGGGAGACTTGCTCTCCCGTACCATCCCTGCCTCTTCTTTCCCCTTGAAGAATGCGTCGATGACGTCGCATTTCTCCTTGGGGAGAGGCCACTGCCTAGTGACGCAGTATTTGGTTCCGGGAACCAAATCAATTTCATGTCGGACTCCCCGATCCGGTGGTAGCCCCATCGGGGGGGTTGTCACTAATGGCATCTCCGAATTCCTTGATTAAGGAATGGTAAGGGTCCTCAGGATCCGCGAGGATCTTGAGGCCGCTTCGGGCATTTAATGCCTGTTTGGTTTTCACCAAAACTGACTCGTCCATCGTGGATGAGGAGTTCAACTCCTCTTCCGGACGCAACACGACGACCTCGTCGATTTCATCTTCTTTCAAAGCATTCTTAAACTCGTTGAAGGACATCTCCTCCAACGACAACAGTTCGCCTACCCCAGGCAACCGTTCCAGGATTACGCCTTCTGTGACAATACCTGTCACACTATTCAGCATCCGATAGGACTGCTTACTACTGGCCTCGGGACTCATCTCGAGACCCAGATGGGGGGAGTCAATTGCCCCATCTACTGGAAGCGCCACGCGCCTATCCACAGAGGTCTCTACCTCTACCACCGGTGACTCGCCGGTCTCACCTATACCGGCGTAATCGAAATCATTTCCGACGTGCGAAAGAGACGAACTTCGGGTATCTTCGCTTGGAAGCGCCTCGCGCTTAACCACAGGGGTCTCTACCCCTACCACTGGAGTCGCAACTTCTTCGCCGGACACGGTGTGGTCGGAATCAATTCCGACCTGCACAAGGGACAAACTTCGGGTATCTCCTCCAGGAAGCGCCTCGCGCTTAACCTCAGAGGAATCCACCTCTATCACTGGCGACTCACCAGTCTCGCCTATATCGGCGCGGGGATTACCGCCGAATCCCCCTTGTTAAGGAAATCTTCCTTAACGCCGTTGGGAATGATCATTTCAGACATCCCAATCTCTGGCATCTCACGCCAGAATCACTTTTGCGATCGAGCAAAGGTGGGTTCATGACTCGCCAATGCTTCACCCGACCGCGGGTGCGTTGAGCCAATGGATTTAGACTTCCAGTCTATCCATGGCTCGTGGCGTTCCAGCCACTTCATGCCCAGAATGAGGTCGTACCTCGAGTCCAAATCCAGGACTAGGCAACGTTTTAAGCTATCGAAGTCTTCAAACTTCAGCTTAAGGTCAATCGAGACCTTGGGTACAGAAACCTGTACGCCCGTCGCAAGACGGACCGTGACAACGTCACGAGAACGGGCCTCTAGGGCCTCGGCATACAGCCGACACTTCTCAACAGAAGCCCGTCTGACATAATTGTCAGACGCTCCAGAGTCTATCAAGACTCTCCAAGGCTTATCAAAGCC